>BGPR01001132.1:185949-305116 GCA_013235015.1 Araneus ventricosus
TGGTAGAAAGATTTGATAAGGTTAAAAAAGGAAAATTGACATCCAACGATTGCATCCAATGATTGGGGGATGAAAATGTGAATCACAAAGAAACGTAATACGAGGGAAGAAATAGTTGGTATTTGAGGTTTCACGTTCTAGAGAACTGCAACTTTTCATGGCGCCATCTATTGTCAGTATATAGAACTATAAACTAAAACTTTGAAAAAGTTTATTAAAAAATTAAAACACTCTACTTTTAATTATAAATGATTAAATCACACCTTTTTGACAGTAGTATTCATCACTGGTATTTGTGAGTTTTTGATATTACGTAGAAAATAACAGTTCGTCAAATATTCGTCATCCCTATATACATCCCTAAGACAAAGTACAGGCACTCAAATGTAAACAAACAAAGCAGAAAACTTGTCCATATTCGTCATCCCTTTGTAATACGATGAACGCACAGAGGATAAATCTAATTGTAGGAATAATTCGACTTGAGATTCTAAAAGAATAATATAATGTGAAAAGTTTATTCCATTCCCCTTTAAACATTTTTTTAATCTTTCGTCCAGCAAGCCAGTATGGTTTTTCCTAAATATTTTTAATTGTAATTAGTATTCATTAGCTGGCAACGTTTACTTTGTTTACTGCGTGCACGTTGTTAAGCACGCTGGTGTTTTTGAAATTTTAATTTAGTTTGTATAAAAAGATATAAAATATGGGTCGAACATTGTTTAAAAAAGTAAGTTTATTCTTTTTTATTGTTTTTTATATGCTTCTTTTGTGATACGTAATGTTAATATTAAATTTCAATTTATGGTATTCTGCGTTCCAACATTAAACTATTTAATATAATACTGTCTATTTAGTGAAAAAGCTCAACATCTAAGCCTTGTAAGCATTTACTGTTTCTGTCAGACAACGATTAAGCTTGGCTTATTCACATATGGAATGTGTATTATAACTATAATCTAGGAATACAAATCGCCCTCGTTTTACGAAGTCGAATTAGGCATTCAATAGCCTACTGACAAACGTATTTAGTTTGTCATTAGACTACTGAAATACTCTTTGTTTTGATTTTTATTATAATTTAAGAGTTGCTTGAAAAGTATTATGTAAGATCTTGCACCAGTTTTTGAACCCCCAGCTCTTAGATTGCTCATAATCAATTCTTTTAAAGAAAATTCTATTAAAAGACCTAGTTCTCTATACCTAAGCATAATACTTGAATACTAGCTAAAAGGTAATAAATACTTATGTCTATTCTGGGTAACCCTATTCTGCTTTCATAGGACTTTCCTGAACTTTTGGTGTATTGAAAAAGTTATACACATAGTTCTGTTGTTACATTCATATTTTCTGTGGAGGACTGGCCAGCTTGCCTGATGGTAAGTGGGCCCCCTTATTAAGTCAATATGGGGCCTCCAGGAGTATATGTGTAAAAGAGAACTCTTTTTTTTTTTCCCCTAGAAAATGTCTTGCGCCTTTTCTGAGCGACAGTCTTACAAGGGCAAGAAGCAATAACCACAAGATTTTTGTTCTTCCAGGAGGCCCCCAGCAAGAAGGAGGGGTAACCCTTCTGCGCAAGAAGGGTGCGACCCTTAGAGGTGGCTAAGCAACTTTCTTTTTGTTGTTGTTTGTGTATTTTGCTGTCGTAAAACTGACTGAAGAATGAACTTGCCTATTTTCTAAAGTAAAAGAAGAGAAAAAAAAGTCTTATTCGGGCTGCTAAAACTGTAACAAGGGAGGGGGGGGGAGGCATATCATGTAATTTGAGGACCAAAGGTCGTCTTTGAATATGTTCCATTTTTCTGGGGTGAATGATGTAGTGAAATTCGAAGGTAAAGATCATAAAGACCTTATTAAGAAATTTATTCTGAGGCCACGGTGGTCTAGTGGTAAGGTCTAGCCAATACTTTCTGAAAAATGTGTCGCACGAAAATTATTTCTACACCATCTTAAAGAGCAATAAATTGTGTTTTTAATGATACTGATTTATTTCATTGCAGTGCAATTGGTTAACCTGTACTCGCTTCATTTCCCTTAAGCTCGCCAATTGTTTGTCGCCAAGAGAGAATGCCAAAACTTTTGTTATGGATGCGAGTTGAACATTTTTTCGGCGTCGTTTGCGCATGCGCCGTCAGTGATTTGTTTACCGGTCTATGGCGGATTTCTTAATTTCGCCTCATTTCCATTGGTCCACTGTCTGCTCTCTTCTATTTGATTGGTCGGTGTACGAATTTGAATAATACTTCGTTTGGAATTTTTTGATCATTTACCAAATGATTTTTTTTCAGTAACCATTCACTTCTCTTCTAAAGATTTTCGTTAATTGAGTTTGCTAATTCTCTTTCTCTGTGTTGCTGATTATGGCTTCCAAATATCGAAAAAGGAATGTTTTTTATGGAAACAGTAGTTCCCTTGCTATGTTTCATCGTCTTCAGACGTGTTTTTCCTGTGTTCGTGCTTTTCCTGTGTGTTACATTTCTCAATGAAAAAACAAAGCTACAAGGGGCCTGCTCTGCTGAAAGCGAAGACGCTGATGTTTTTAAAGTTAAAAAAATTTGCCCGGTACACACTTGTAATACCGAAGGCATTGCGTGCTCATCTCTCGTTTTCAGATGCCATAGGCATTGAACGCGCAGGAGACTGATAAAAAACTCACTGCGCATCCTAAACAGTGTTTGGCAACGGCAAATAAAATTTTGCCAAAGAAAATTGCTGAGAAAATAGTACACACCCTGAACTCCAGGTTTACCATTGAAAGAAGTGTAAAGAAAAACATTACATTGAGACAAGATTACAGATGTTCTATAGAAGAAAGAGCTGCAGTGTTTACTGAGCAGATAAAAAAATAATTGAAAATAATTCTTCAGAGGTGATTCTTATCATTTAACCTTCAATCTTGCCAAAATAATAAAACTTTTAGCAGATGTTTAAGGTTTATAGAAAATTGCTGTTTAATGCAACTTATCCTTAAGTATATTTTTTTGAAGGAATTTGAACTAAAGATAACCTCTGTACAGCATTGTTAGGTTTCTAAATAAAGGACATTATGCAAATCTATGTTATGTGAAATAAAGAACAAGCATAGAAAAGGAACTTAGGTTACAAAATTAAAAAAATAATAATCTTAATGTTTATTATTAAGAGAAATAAAAACAGTTTGCATCAAAAGTATGGCTTAATAATTTGTACTAAGTAATTTTTTAACTGTCATCACTACTAAGTACCATTAACTGAATCTGTTTTCTTTTTGACAAGATATTCAGATTCACTTCAGCATTATAATAAGGCTGCTGTACTTGGGGTCCTTGCACACGTTTTGGGAGTCGTTACATTAATCAAAAAGTGACATTTCCTGCAAATGTTTATAGTTTTCATCCTGACAGAAAAATACAAAATAAAAATACCTAACTAATAATAATTGCAAGTTTTAGTTTAATTCAATAGCAAAATAGCAGCATCTACACTTGCTTTCATAAATTGTTATTGTTTCAAATTCATATATTAATGAATCATGTATTCAGTTCCGTCGAAATCAGTGGCGAATCCAGGGGGGCTATGGGGCTACACCCCCCCCCCCCCAGAGCCAACCGTAATTCTTAATTTTATTTAACATCATTACAACTGTTTTTTTTATTAATTTCCCTCTTTTTAAAAAATAATAAAAACGTTTGAACATCACTTTCTGGCTTGACATGCTCGAAAATTTTCCTACTTTTGTAGTCATTTCACTTATACTTATAGCTTTGACACAGTCAAAGACATTTTTTGGCTAGTTATTTCATTGTAATTTTTATCAAATTATTGAAAGTATTGTATTGTTTTTTTATGATTCTTATTGTCAGGTGAGAAAAGTCTGTAAAGTTAAAGAGTTTTGGTTTTCTTTAGCCTTGAGCCCCCAGACCCGAATCCTAGATTCGACACTGGTCGAAATGTAATAGGATGCATTCTTAAACTCTTGTATTCAATTCTCATTCTTTAAATTTCTTTCAGTGTTAGCATAAATTTAGAGAGGTTAATAACGAAAGCTTTAAAATTTTCTATGACGTTACTTTTACGATTTCTCTATCCTTTCCATTTCTTTTAAAATCTACAATGAATTTTTTTATATTATATTTCCGAATAGATAAATTAAAGTATGTAAACTTCTATTTATAATACGTGCATGTCCTGCAAATTTCTTATCAATTTAAGAATTTTAAATATTTACAGAATTTAAAACATAATGATTTTAATATGCAATTAGTTTAATATGCAAGTCAGTGAGTTTAAAAACCGAAAGTAGTTTAAAAATTGAGATCAGAATTTAGTTTCTTAGAACTTTGTAGTTATTGAATTTTTAAATAATTAATTGATTAAAATAAAACTAGCATGCTGCATAAGTTAAGGTCTTTTTTTTTTGCCATAATGATTAATAACCTTTGTAACAGCCAGCTGTTTTTACATAACACTTTACGCCTTTCAATAGTAAACTTTTATGTTGGATAAACTATTTTCTACCTATAAACTGAATCTTTGTAATCTGATTTTTTTTTCTAACAGATTTTTAAGAAAAAATGTGAATAAATTAGCTACTTTTGAGCTAAAGATAATAGCGGGGGTATCTGGTTTGGCTACTTGGAGGATTAATATATTTATAATTTATATTAAATAATTCTTTCGTTAATTTCAATTTTCTTTTCTACATAGGGAGATAGAGGGATAGCTGCAACCTACATGAGCAGAAAGCAGGCTTTGACGAAGCTTCAGCTATCTTTGAAAGATTTTCGGTAATTAAAAATGTTTTTTTCTGTATAATTTTTTAGCAGTGCTGCTTTCATATTTGTATCCTATTTTTGTAATTGATTTTTATTATTCTTGTACTTTTTTCAAGGTGTCTCTTGCTTTCTCATATATAAAGAACCTATACATAGATATACAATAATTTAATTCAAAGCACTGTTAAACATTGTAATTTTCAAATTTAAAACATTGTAATTTTCAAAAATTCCTGCCTTGTGATTTTGATGAGATTCAGCATTTTGAACCTTCATAACCCCATTTTTTTAGAATTATGTCTGTTTCTTTGTCCATTTTTTTATGTGAATACGATGTCTCGTTACCACAAGAAGTTAGATTAATGAAATTAACCATATGGCAGGGTTGTCGATTTTTTTGATTTTTTTCAAAAAAAATCGATTTATTTGATTTAAATCGGATTTTTTTGATTTAAATCAAGATTTTTTTGATTTTAATGATTTTTTTAAAAACTATATATATATATATTTAACCTTTGTATATTAGACAATGAGCATTACAGTCATAGACTTATATATATATAACAACATACCAGTCATTAAGGTGTACTTTCTTTAAAAAAAACAAATTCAAAAAATTTAATTCAAAAATGTAACAACTATTTAAAAAATATTCGTGAACTAAAATATAGCAATAATATACTTTTAAAATATAAGACAATTTTATTAAGGAAAATAGGAACAATATAATAAAAATTGTCATTTCTTGTCTATAGATATATTATTGTATGTTAGAATATTATGGAATTTTACACTCAGCTGTTCATTTGTTTCATTACAAACACAAGTTTTGAAGCTTTCTGTACTCCTATTCTGTTTGACCCAAAACATTAAATAAAAAAAAATTCTAGATAAAATTTTAAATTCAGGCTTCAAGGTGCATTGAGTCACCATCAGGACTACCTGTGCGCCAAATTTCATGACTGTAAGTGTGATAGATTAGTCTGGACATTGCGCACAAGTTCGCAAACATTGCCTTTTATAAGTATAGACCATAGTTTAAAATGCACTATGTAGATGTATGTATATCTTTTGGAGCATTTATATGCATTACTTAATTATCTTACATTGGAACATTATTGCAATATAAAAATTTGTTGTCCCCAACACTATTTAGTTTTCTCCAATATTAAAATGAAACTCACTGCATTTTACTATGTTCTTTCTTTGTGAACATGATCCTTTCACAATATTTATTTTATTTTATAAAAAAAGTAGTCTGTCATACTTTGCAGTTTATTGTGTTTCTCATTAGAGATTTATTTAACCCTTTGCTCGAAGTGTGCCAGTTAATGGCACACCTAATTTCACTCGCTTCTCAACCGTTCAATTCAACTACAAATGGAAAATAATAGGTTTAGGATAGGGCTAATAGTACTCCTTTTAGAATGTATATGGCAGTCTTATGAAATTTTGTTTCAGAATAGGAATTATTAGAGATAAAGTTTGGGAAAATTCCTTGCCTCGGAGATAAGAAATTTTTTAGTTCTGGACGTTTAAAAATTTTAGCAAAATAACTCGAAAATTTTGCTCCAATATTCTTGAAGTTTTAATTTATAATTTTCTGTAAGATTCAACTGAATAACTGAAAACCGGTTATTTTTGCAATCACCATCTTTATATGAGATTCATTTATGAGAAAATGGACCACAAAGTTGATTGACTGCATTAAAAATAACAATAATTTTCTAATTGTTCTTGCTTCCTGGTGGATACAAAATGAACTAAGGACTTTTATCATTATTAGACAGAAAATATGACATTTCTAGGTAAAACTGTAGTCTCTGGTGCGGTCTTGTTTCCCACCATTTTTTTATTGGTCTCTTACGCACGTAATACCTGTGGCATCTGGAAATGCACACAATGTCTATGGCATCTGGAAATGCACACAATGTCTATGGCATCTGGAAATGCACACAATGTCTGTGGCATCTGAAGTGGGTACCGGGCAAATTTTTCTAACTTAAAAAAACATCAGCGGCTTCACTTTCAGCAAAGCAGGAACCTAGTAGCTACACTTGTTCATTGAATGTTAGGAATCTATGTTTTTTAAAATTTCAAAATGAGTTCTCATCTCAAAACATTCCTTCATCAGAAAGTCAACAGGAGGAAAGACTTTGAAGCCATGGATATCAAATGAAAGACTTGCAAAAGGATTGCAAGAAACAAACCGAAACGGGTCCCTTCCTCAAAATGTCAACAGGAGTGAAGAGTCCATCAGTCTAGAAAAATCTGTTGGAAAACTATCATAATTTTCAAAATTCCAAGCAAAGTTGACCAATAAAATCGAAGAAAGCAAAGAGGGGACTTTAATTAAAACAAGGCTTAACAAGCGGCGATGTGCAAGAGACCAATAAAAAGATTGCTGCGCCCCCAAAACAAATCAGCATCACAGTTGAGGAAGTGCATTTCTTGGTGATTAACAGTTGGCGAAACAAAGTGGCAGGAAGCAAAACCCCACCGTTTTCTACAGTTTAACCCATTTCTGTACTACCATAACAGTGTCAAAATGGGCAAAACATAGACTTGGTTCATTTTAACTCTGAACCCTCCCAATGACACTCACATGTGGAAGTATACAAGAGAGTTGAGATGAGAATATTCCTAGTTTACTTTTTCTGATGCTGTTTGTGTGCAAGATAAGAATAAGTTGATATCCATAAAAAATCTTTAGCTTTGCTAATTTATTCTAATGTTAAATGTATGGTTTTTTGAAATTGTTGTTTAATATATTTTTATATTTGTTTTTAAAGAATTTACAAGCATATTGCTTCGGCAGTTTTTTTTACTTATTTATTATTATTTGTATCTTTGGTAAACTAATGCTGTTTTATTTCAATCTTAATTGGAAAATAAAGAAAAATGCTATGTTTGATGGAAATATAGTTTTATAATTTCTTGTGACTTAGGGTTTTTACAAACCTATTTGTGGATGAATTTTCTTTCATGTTAAAGCAATCTTATAAAAATATTTATTTCTAGACGACTTTGTATATTGAAAGGTATTTATCCAGTTGAACCTCATCATAAGAAAAAGGCTAACAAAAACAATTCATCCAACAAGACTTACTATTTAGTAAAAGATATCCAGTTTCTTACACATGAACCACTTATCAACAAATTCAGATCATTCAAAGTATGTATGGAATATTATTATAATTGCATGCAAAATATAAGTATTCTTTAGAGTATTTTTTTTTATTTAAATGTGAAAATCCTAGGAGTTCACCAGCAAGAAATACTTTTCAATAAACACTTACTTGATTTTCATCTGTGCACTGTGAAGCTATGTCTATGGAATTGAATTATACAGTAAATTCTCGATTATCCGGTATTCAAGTATCCGGAAAGCTCAACTAACCGAAAAAATTAGAAAATGAGTTTTTCTAGACAATTTTTATCCGCGCGCTGTTCCATTCACACGGACAATTTATTTCTGGAATGCAACGTCCGCTCCGCACAGAGGGGCGTAGAAGGAAAAGAAAAGCAATATACAGTACTGTGATGTACACAGACTTGCTTTATGGGGGGGGGGGTTGTTCAAAAGCAAAAGTGAAAACCAAGAAAAAAAGTTCCTCACCTTTCTGAAAAAGCGACCTAAAGGAAATCCCCAAAAAAAAAATAGCGGGACAGAATTGGTAAAAAAAAAAAAAGATTATGGGGGAAGGGTTACTCGAGATTGGTAAGTCTCTTCTTTTCCTTTACTTATTTAGTCTCCGAATACCGGCAGATGTTAATTCCGATTACGTAATATCACGTGTGGGAGAATTGGAAGCGCGCGTATAGCTCAATAACTTGCGATTTTTTAAAGATAATTAGTTTTGATATTCAATCTGGGATTTGTTTATAATCACTTAAAAGAGTTTTATTATTCTTGCCGAGTAGAATATTTTCAGTTTCGTCGGCTATTTTTATATGCTTATATTTTTACAATCTATATATTTACGGTAAAAATTCGGCTACAGGTCATACTTTTTTTATCATCAATGTTAAATTAAAGTCTTCATGATATGTTTTGTAAATACAGTATAATGGAAGATACAGAAGTATTCTTAAAAATTATATTTAATGCACATTTCAAACTGACAAAAACGAATTATTTGGCCAAAAAAACCTTTAAAAAAAGGCTACCCCCCCCCCCATTTTTCCCGTCACACTCAACTATCCGGACATCGGCATTTCCCGAGCATGCCGGTTAGTTAAGCTTTTACTGTATTTACAAAATTATGAACTATGTTTAAGACTAACTGGCTGCATTTATATCTATTAATAATAATAAACTGAAAAAAGAAAAATTTGTTTTATAAATATATAGTTATATTTTATTGTATTTACAAATAATAACATTTTTTTTCTTACACTGATTTTATTTTTAGATATTTGTAAAACGTCTGAGAAAGGCTATTGGCAAAAAAGACCAAGAGACAAGTCAGCGTTTAAGGGATAATCAGCCAGTTTTTAATCTTGATCATATAGTAAAGGAAAGGTAACAATTTTTTTTTAAAATTATATGTGAAAAACAAATTAGTTTTTTAAAGTTAAATTTAAAGCATAATCACCAGTGATTCTTGATTCAAAATTTCAGTTGTGATCCAAATATAACCGGAATTTCAGGTTTTTTACTTTTTCAAATAAAGAATTTTTGGATTTGTGAAGTCTGTTCATTATCCTTTTTAAATATTGTTTCATGGCAATTAGACAAGAGAAAATATAAAATTTCTTGAATATTGATAAATGAAATGTTATGCAGACTTTGAAATATTTATTCTCATTAAAAAAAGACCCACAAAGTTTTTGGTCAGAAAATCTCCATCATTTCCCTATTGAAATTCATCCTTCCCTGTGGTAAATATTTTGGAGATAATCTATTGAATCAATGGACACCTTAACCAAATTCCTTACAATCTATGAACCAATAGCAGTTTATAGGTATCATTATTGATTGTTTAAATATGATTATTAATATGCATTCTTCAGTTTCACATCTAATACATAAAAGGTAGTGTGAAAAGTGATATGTAATATTTTTAAACTTAGTTATTTTCAAAATTGAACACACACCCCTTCAAGTATACAAGCTGAACTTTTAACAAAATTGTTGAGAAACCCAAAAACTAAGCATCTCTCTGAAATGGTGCAATGAAAAGTGAAACATAAATTTAATGTTTTAAAAAATTTGTTTTGCTTATTAAATTGTTTGAAAATATTTGTTTGTATGTATATATATGTCTTGAATTATTTGAAATTATGTCTGGTTTACCCCAGATAGTTGTCTTGAATTTTAAATAGGGTCACAATCATCACTGGTATGAGTGACAATTTTTATGTTAAAGAATATATGTCCAATCATCATTGCATATTAAAATTTATTCAAACTTTTTTTTACAATTCTTATGTTCATCAAATTACACAATTAAATGTATCTTATTTGGTATTGCTAATTTAGGTATTAAACAAATTTGTTAAGTTTTATCAGATAGTAAAAAAAAAAAACCATGTTTATTTTTTTTTCAGGTATCCAACATTTGTTGATGCACTAAGAGATGTAGATGATGCTATCTCCATGTGTTTTCTTTTTGCTACATTTCCTAAATCTAAAAACGTTAAGGCTGATCTCATTCAGCTGTGTCGTAGATTAACAGGTGTGTATTATTTCTCTTATTTTCTAAATATATTTTGAAATTTTCTTTTATCAACTTTATAATTATAGTTTATTTTATTATTCAAAATGTGTTATATACATTTTTTTAACAATCTGGCCATTATTGATACATCAGCTAGTATAGTATCCTTCAGCATTTATAACAATTATGATGTTGCTATTGAGATATATGTGAATGAAATATTTTCTCAGACTGAAAAATAAAACAGCTTCTCAGAACTTGCAATTTCATCATTGTTTATTTTTCAAAGGAAAGTTAAGATTGAATTTATTTTGAATGTTATTGTGTTATTAGTTGAGTTTTTTTCAAGTTTTTCTGTTTCTTGCTGTGTGTTAAGAAAAGCATAATTATTTATTACATAAATTTTATTCCTAAATCCTTAGTGTCAAATTATACTGAAAATTTACAGTAAGTATTTTAGAAATATGTTGCTTTTCTTTCCACACATCGCATTGAAACATTTTCTGGTCATACTTTATATGTTGTTGTTTTTGTCTCACTGGATATATCGTATTCATTTGTTAATCAGTTTTCAAGTTCCTAGTTTGTTTATCAAAATAACAGGAAAGCCAAATTAAAGTGTTTGTTTACTGCAATTTAAATGAAAGCTTTAATATTCGTTGTCGTTACAAATATCATTAGTATAATAACTTTAAACCAAGAAGTGTTTTATATCGCAGCAGTGCCAGGCCATGTATTTTTATAAGCTTGTGTTTAATTTTTATGATAACAAGAGTAAAGTTGTCAACATTTATAACTTTTTTTTACAGTTGAATTCATACATTACATAGTAGAAGCAAAAGCATTACGAAAAGTATTTGTGTCTATAAAAGGTATTTATTACCAAGCGGAAATAATGGGCCAACAGATCACTTGGATTGTACCACATACATTTGGTTATTCTGTAAGTTATCCTCAGTTTTCATCATTTTTTAAAAGTTTTATAATATTAATTTATAGCTGAAAGTAAATTAATTTCCATAATTCTAAACCTTCATCCAGTAGGTGTGTTATTTCCTTATGTAAATAATTTTATTTGCGTTATTGTTCTTTGATGAATGTGATTTTCACATATCTGTAAACATAAGAATTCATTAATTACTCCCAGTAGTTTTTGTAAAATGTATCATGAAATGCGTGGAAAATACGTATCGATTGGTTGTGACGGGATAACTTGTTGAATCGAATGGTTGTGACGGGATAACTTGTTGAATCGAATGGTTGTGAGGGGATGACTTGTTAACTTCTGAGTGCAACATTTAGCCTATCTGTATATGATTTAACATTTACCAAATTTGTTTTGGGAGGTTGTGATTTTTTTAATGTGTCCATTATTTCGAAATTTGTTTGAAAATTTTTTGTTTATTTTTAGAGACCGACAGATGTGGATTTTAAAATTATGGTAACCTTTGCACAGTTTTACAGTACTATGTTGGGATTTGTCAATTATAAGCTGTACCATTCCATCAATCTTGTGTATCCCCCTAAGGTAATTATGTTTATTTATGAAACATCATAGAAGTCTATGTCTTGCAAAGTGTTTTGATGTATCTGAAATTAAGACCATTATCAAGTTTCATTTGGAAGGTAAAAAAGCCAGATGTTTTGAGAACATTTTTAAAAAGTCTTAGAAATGTGTCCTGATTTTGTTCCTCCTACCCATATTTATTTTTTGGGAGAGATTATTATTATTATATTTTTCTGCTTTGAAAATCTTCGAGTAAAGATTCTTTTTTCTACATTGGTTTAATATATTCATGAATAATTTTATTCATTATTATTCTTAAAAGTATAAAGGTAAGTTTGGTGTAAATATTCTTAAAATCAGATTTATTTTTAAAAGATATGCAAACATAATGAGAAAGGAAAGTTATTTATATAAAGCTAGTAATGTTTTTAGTATTATAGAAAGTAAAAATGTGATATATATTTATATATTAAAATAGGTAAATTTTGTTATTGTGGGTGATTGATTAAATTTTAGCTTCTCGTTTTTGATTTCATTTTTTAAACTAAATAGCATTTCAATATCAATTTAAGATAGTTGGTTTTAAAATTAGGACTTTATTTTCATAGCAATTCATACAATATATTTAAGTTTGTGTGGAAATTTTACTTGAATAATTTAAACATTTTTCATTCATTTCGATTTATTCAATTTGTTTTTAATACTTTTGTGTTATTATTCAGCTGGCTGTAGACTGTCCCTCTGCTGAATTACTGGAAGGGGAAGATGATTATTCTGAGGTAAAATTTGAGTTTTTTTTTTTTTTAAGAATAAAAAAAGTCATATGACTGGTTTTGATGTATCTTTTAGTTATGTTCTTCATATGTTTATCTTCTTTACATTTCACTAAGTCTGAAAATTCCTTTTTTTTTCTTTTCAAAATAACATTCTAGTTTGTGATGAATGATTGAAATACTCACAGAATATTATTTTCCTTGCTTGAGATTGCTTGATAATTAAAATGGTATTATATATTATGAATTGAATGTAGGCCCTTTTTTGTTAGTAAGGATGCTAGAGTATTGTCATATGCAATAAATTAAACATTTTAAAAAGTTGAAATAAATATTAAATAGTTGCATATTAATCAAGGCACTGTTATAATAATCAGAAAGGATTTTAATTTGTTATAAAAATAATAATATAAATCAGAATGACCCCAATTTCAGTATTGACCTTTTGAGGATGACTGTCATACGGGCGTGCCAGTTGCTTGGCACATTCACCCTCAACTGTCGCAAATACGTGCTGGCCTTTGTGGCTTTTAGCAACTGACTGTCACGTCGGGATGACACCAGCTTTAGTTTCATTAGGCTTAATTAGAAAAAGTGTGCTGGCCCTGAGTAGCCACGCGCGTTGAGAAACATCGGCCAGACGGGACCACATGTTTTCCATGTGGCCATCCTCAAAGGGTTGAAGGGAAGTTCCCAGAAATTGTTTCTTTGTCTGAAAGGAGGTACATTTTGCAATTTTGAGACAACAAAATGCTGAGTGGAAATAAAATCTTTTCTTTGAATTTCATTCAGAAAGCTGTCATTCACCAAAAAAGTTACATAACTACATGCATGAACTTGCACAGCTTAGTCATATACAAAAATTGGACCTTTGTCCCATGCACCATTTTCCTGACAAAGTTTCTTTGATTTCACTAAATTATCACCTAGTCTCAATAATTATCTTCAAGTTTATAATTTTTCAATATTATATGGGGTATTACTTTTTGTTATATTAGCATTTTCCTATTGCTTTTTATTTTTACAATTGTCATTTTTTACCTTGCTGATAATAATTGAATTTATCTTAAGAAACACTTCGTTTTTCTTCTAGAGATAATTTTAAAAAATTCTACTGTAATGTATCATGCAATTCTTCTGATATACCTCTTGTTTCATGCTTCATAATTTATTTATTTTGAATATTTTTTTTTTACTTTCAATAGTTTATTTCTGCACTCAATTTAAACTTGAAGTCATCTGTTGAAAAATCTATGGAAGAAGAAGAGCAAATTGATGAATTTCCTGAAGTTAGTAATTTTCTTTGTTATTATAACCTTGATTTCTTTTATGTGACATTTAGGGATATTTTCAATTTAAACACATCTTTCTGTGAAAAAGATCCATCATCTTAATGTTACCATGAGAAAGGTCTTGTTAACCCTACATGGTTTTAACAATATTTTTAAAAAAAATTAATTTGGTTTTCCATGTGCCAATATAGTATCATAATAAGTTTTAAAAAAAATTCAAGACTCTTATTCAATTTAATGAAGTATAAAACATACTATATTTGGAAGTATACTTTAATAGAAGTATGTACTTTTATTAGTTTAAATACTCTTATTATTCAAAAAATAAAAAAAAAGCATATATTCTTAAAAATACTCAAGGTATGGAAGGATATTAATTTTATTCCCAACCAATCAGTGTGTAGAACTGATTGTGATTTGCTAGAGATGAATGGAGAAAATTTAGATTCCTTTTTTGCAGAGGAATTAAGAAAATGGTGTGCTTATTAATTTCTCCATTATAAACATTTGAAATTCTATGATTTCGTATTATTCATCGCAGAAGATGTGCTAGAAAGTAAAAATAGTAGTGGAAAAAGTTTGCAACATGTCTTTGTTGCTCTTGCATATTTTAAAACCCGTTTTATTATGTGTTAAATCCAAAGTGAATTCATAAATAAATATAATGAAATTATTTAACTTTTTAAAGCAAGGCTATTGTATCAGTTGATTTTTCTTTGAATGATTTGCCTTGTGTTTTATCCAAATAAGCACAAATTTAAAACTAAAATTTTTATTTTAAAAAGTTATTTGTTAATAAATATAATTTTGCATCAAGATGGATGAAATCTGCTTTCAAGTTAAGATAAAGGTACAGTTACAGAAAGCTTTAAAATTTGTTGATATAAATTATAATATTTTCACTTCGATCATTATTTTGATAAGGAATATTTTAAGAAGTCTTAAAAAAAGGAGTAATATTTAAAAAATCCAAATAATAAATTTAATATGAAATTACAAAAGATAACTTTTTTTTTCAAATAAAGAGTTTTTTTTATCTGTGGTGGTAGCTAAACCTCTACATTCTTTTTTTAAAAAACTATCTTAATAAATGAATATTCTTATTTTAATCATAACTGTCCTTTGAGAATTTATCTGGTATCACAAGGCAGGAGGCATAGAAGAAATCCAAGTTCATCGATGAGATTCTTTGATTAAATTTTATTTGAGCACTATGATGGGTACTGTAGTGTTGATATTGTATGATATGCTTCTGTTTGTAATGAAAGTATTACAAGAACCGGACAACACAAATATTTTATTTTTATTTAAAATATATCCATGGGAATAACGATATGAACTGTTTATATCTATAATATGCAATGACAAGGCCTATTCAATTTGATTAAATTAATGCGAACTCCTAACTTGATAGTGCTGCAGAAGCAAAGAGGGTAAATTAGCACTTATCCTTTGAACACTAATTCATTCTTACAGGGATGAGATTCTTCCGCTTTTTCGCTGATTTCCGCTTTTTTGTTATTTTGGAGAAAATTCCGTTTTTTTTCTCTCAAAATTCAGTTTTTTTTTCTTTTTCTCTTTCGGATTTCCGTTTTTTTTTTCCCGCAAAAATTTACTTTTTCTTCCGAAAATTCCTCTTTTACACAAGGAAAAGAAACCTTTCTATCCTCCGTTTTTGAAAGAAAATTCTGGGAAAATATTCTCGACCATGCAGCTTGACTCCACCGGCTAGGAAACTAGCTGATTCATCTTCTATTGACGAATCAACTTTATATCTGCAGGCTCTACAAGGATGAACATTCCAACATATCCTGTGCCATTTAAAGTATTAAGTACCACCTTTTTGCGGAAAACAAAACCTCTGTGACATATTTTGCAAAAAAAAAAATTTTCATGAACATGTTGAAAAAAATTGGTTGAAAACTTAAGGTCATCTTGTAGGGCATACCAAGATGAAGAAATAATAAAAAAAAATGGAACAAAAACAAATAAATAAACTACATAAAAAAGAGAAACTCCTGTCAAAAGAGGTATTCTGTCTTGTGCCCAATAAACTGTAAAATAGCTGTCATGGCTTCAAGGCACAGGGGCATAGGGTGGTGTTCTGTCAAAAGAGGTAGCTAAAAAGCTGTGTTCAAGTGCCGCAAAAAAGCAGAGAATAAGACAAAAAAAATCTTCTCAAAATAAAAAATAAAACTGATGATTTACCTAGGCATTCTAGAGATAATGTAGTCCTGACAACTATACCAGTAATTAAACAAAGAGATACTAATGAAGACTGCAAAAACTTTAGCCCCTACTGAAAATAAACGTGCAGAGGGTATAAACACATCCTTTATTGAGGAAAAATCTGTTAAAGATAGCAGCCCTCCAAAACAAGGGGTGAAGCGTGTTAATGGAGATCTGTTACTAACAAAAGCCACACAAATAAAAAAAAATGAAAGAAAACCATTTCTTTAACAATTAAGGAAATGTTTCAAATAACTATAATGCTAAATGAATCTGTCATTGTAACTGTAAAATTTCTCGACTCCTCTCAGTTTATAAGGTGCAAAACCACTGTGCTGTTACTTTTGAAAAAAAGTATAAAAATAAAAGAAATAAAACAGAATTCAGTATATGATACATTATTATAATTTATAAAGAGCTTACTTGATACAAAACCACTAAGTGTGTAAAGAGCACTTTACACAATTGCATGAAGCAAAAAGAAATTATTTGTTCTTATTTTTATTTATTTTTTAGCCAAATTTTATCAAAAGCCTATTAAATATAATTCTTCTCAGACTTCTGTTGGGTGAATGTGGCATCTCAGTGATGCACAGGTGGTAAATATGTTTTAATGTCTAATTTTGTATTTTCTGATGCCCCTGATGATGTGTTAAACTTGTTTGTTAACTTTTAATGCGAATGATTTAATAATAATTTAATATTCTTTTTCTTATTTATACATACTGAATTATAAATAATTAAGTTATTAATTATTATAGTGTAATATTTTCATCATGTTGCATGTCCTGATGTTTTACTTCTTAAAAACGTCTTTCGCGTATAAATTATGGTACAAATTTTTTGCTCGCGTATGATTTCAGTCTTTTTGCTTTTTTGCCAATCTCATCCCTGTTCTTAGAACATTCTTCCTACTGCTATTTGGTGTCTGCACTTGACTCTCAAAGAATACTTGAAACTACCCAAGAGAGTCTAACTCTGTCATCATCTCTGCTGCAACTACCTCTTTCTGTGGTCTCTGACTTTTTTATATACCTGGAGGAGGATTTTCTAATCTCATTTCCCCTCACTTGCCATACCTCTAAAAAACCCACACTTCTTGGAAATATCTAACTATTGTTTGGTTTCTTCAATCAATTCTGAGAGAGTGCTTGCGAACCTGATAGTATCTCTAACTGTGAGCATCTGCCACTTGCTGTGGCCTCAGACTGTTATATACACCTGGAAGGGAATGTGCTAACTGCATCCCCCGCCCCACTTACTATTCACATTTTATGGAGAAACATTTGCTGCCAGCAGTACTATCATCTGAATCCTTAAGCAGAAATATATCTACACAAGCAAAGGAAAGCAGATAACATATTGGCAGCAAGACCTCACCATAGCCACTTTCCAATAACACCTGGCTGACTAATAAGATTACCTTTCTGTATATGTTCCTCATATTTTCCTGTTAAAATTGCTTAGCATGCCGTCACTAGCTTTCTGTTATTTCCTTTAAATGGACACTTGGTATTATTGGCCAGTTCCACCCAGACCACTTAAAATTAGAATGAAATTTTCTGAAAGGTTTCACCATTGTAGTTAATTATTCAAACATTATATTGTCTGATAGTTATATTTTGCTGTTCTCTAACTGGATGTGGAATTAAGCTAAATTAATAAATCAAGAATTATTATTTTCCCTAACTCTTAAATATTGTTATTAAATAGGACCAATAACAATGTGTAATGCAGCAGATGTTATGTATGCAATGTTAATATTTTTTTTCTAAAAACACGAGCAGTTATAAATCAAAATCTAATTCTCCAAATTTGATTTTTTATTACGAGTTTTATATTTTTTAAAGATGTCCTTTTATATCAAATAATTTTTTGTTATTATGTAGAAGTTTGCATAGTTCTGCACATTCTCTTATAAATAAATTAATATAATATTTTCTTTACTGTTTCACAATTGTAAATTTTAGGGTTTTTTGAGTACTGAAAATTAAAACTATGAAACTTCAATGAATACAAATATTAAAACTTATTTTGATGCTGTCACCTGGTCTTGTGTAAGAAAGTTCTGACTTAAATTTTCTTTTGTTAGGGAGAGGATAGTGATGAAATGCAGACACGAAAAGCAGAACAAGAGAAAATAGAGAAGCTAAAAAATCTATTCAAGGGGTGCAAAATATATTTAAATCGAGAAGTGCCTAGAGAATCTCTGTTATTTGTCATCAGGTAAAGACTTGTATTAAAATGCCTTATTACTTTTTAAGGAGATTATTATTATTTTGCTTTGTTAAAATAATAAACAGTAGTTTTTTAAAAAAATTATTTTACTCAAGTTTGAAATTTTTAGGTGCTTAGGAGGAGAAGTGTCTTATGACAAAACTCTTCATGTAGGAGCTACTTTTGATGAAGATGATGAATCAATAACACATCAGATTGTTGACAGACCGGTACTGCAGAAAAAATTTGTCAATCGGTGAGATTATTGCTTTTCTTAACAAAATTAATAATATAGATGTAATAGAGCTTTTTTGTTTGTTTATGCATTTTGTGAAAAGTGGGTGTGTATGTACCTAGACTTGAATAGGAAAAAAGCTCAGTGGTAGAAAATATTTAAGGAGATTAAAGCAGATGCTTTTCATAATTAAACAAACTTTCGTCCTCAACAGGAGTATTAATTTTTTTTATCTGCTGAAATGTTTTAAAAATTAGGCTTTTTTTTAAAAAAAATCTTTTATTTTTCTATTTTATGCAATATAAGATTTTTATCTCTTATTTTCACTATCTTGAATTGGTTAATCTGAGAATGTTTTCTTTCTCAAAGGATAATATAAATTGGGACTTGGGCAATAAATTGGTTATGATGTTAACTGATGTGTGAATGAGATAGGATGACATTTTTCATCCTATCGTCTTTTCCAAATACATCAATAAACAGGTTATAAAAAGCAGTAAACAATGGGAAATTTTAAGCTATCATCCAGAGATATTGGTACATTTGTAGTTTCTTGTGACTTTTAAAAAATTATTTTCCTGTTACATCTAATGGTTTGATTTACTGTCACTTAAATGATTAAGAAATGCAATAAAATATTAGGAGTAACTTTAATATAGTCACTTCACACTGTCTGGTTATAGCAAGGTCAAGTCACTATAACATGCAAATCAAATTAACCAAGACCAATGGAACTCTGTTAGATTAAACTCTACACTAATTTATATGAGATTAAAAAGTTACCAATCACAATGAAATTTAGTTCAGGTGATTTAGTTGACCTGGAAAATAAATTTGTAAATTAGTTTACATTGTCATCCTTCTTTTGTTAGTTGAATACTTATTTCTTCGTAATTTATCCCATGTTTGCTTCCCTATAATTACTAAAATCTATAGAACTAGCTGATCCCATGCAAAACATCTGTGCTGTAGTGTCTACTTTTCAAAATTAAAAAATATAGATATTGTAAGACAATATACAGTGTTCCCAATAGTAAATGTGTTGATATGGATTTCAGCATCATATATATCAGAAACTCCTTCCCAAGTATACAATTTTATTGGATATTCTTTGAAAGTTAAAAACAAAACAAAAAACCCACCATTTTCAGTTAAGAAAATTTTGTTATTTATTTTAATTAGAAGTATCTAAAACTTCCCTATATGCTCAATTGTATATTTCAGAGGTTTGAGACAAGCAGTGACAAAATCAAAGGATTTTACTCTAAAAAGATTCACATATGACTGTTCATGGCTAAAAACTGATTTTGGCAAATATTTTGATTCTGGGCTTTTATTTATAGTCATTGAAAAGGCTAATTGAATAGGAAATTATATTGGGCACTAGCAGTACGCGCATGGCGATGCCCATGGAATCAGGACTTCAACAAAATAAAAAAAAAAAATTGCCCACAATGACACGAAAAAGTTTTCAAGAAAAATCAAAACAAAAGATACACATTATAGATTTTCCCACTTATTTTTTCCACGGTAATAACATGTAGAAAAAGAGTACAGAGTACATTAATCCAAAACAATATAAAAAAAATTGTTGCCCGTGGAATCAGAACTTCAACAAAATGAAAAAAAATTCTTAGAACTTGACAAAAAGCTCCAAAGGTTATGATGTCACCTGACCCTTCATCCAATCAAATTGAAAGCTGCGTTCCGGAAGACTGTCGCTGAAGAAATTTCACTCGACAAAAATAACTTTCATCTGCCCAGGAATAATTTAATTTAAAAAAAAACGGGAAAAGATATTTTAACCATTCTTGTTTTAAATCAGTTACTGTTCTAGTTAAAAGCTGAAAAAAATTGAAAATAATAGTGTTATTAGAAAGTCGGATGCAACAAATTTAAAAACAAAACTAACATTTAGATGGTAAAACTGACTATTTTTTAAAAAATTCTCAAATTTCAGTAAATTATGTCAGAAATTCAGAACTAACTTCATTAGAACGGAAATCACGTGCTCTTTCCGATGGTCTATCTATTTTTGTCAGTACAATTATTCGAAACCATTCTATTGAGAAATTAGTGCGAAAAATCAACCAAAACAACACAAAACATTAAATAAAAAAATTTCTAGATTAAAATTTAAAATTTCGGCTTCAAGGTGCATTCAGTCACCATTACGACTACCTGTGTACCAAATTCCATGGCTGTAAGTGTGATAGATTCGTCTGGACATCGCAGACAAACACACACACACACAAACATTGCCTTTTATAATATTGGGCATATCAGTGTCAGAAGGAATGAGTGGTATTCGAGGTATGAGAAATGATTCATTAATTTTGGAATCAATTTAATTTGCTCATGACATTTCACCATTATGACAGCAGTTTATATATTTTTTTACTTGAGTTCTTTTCGCTTTTTCAATAAAGTGGATGAAGAATGTGTAAACTTCAGTCGCATTGGCACAGCTATGATCCATGATGTTCACCTCACTTTTTGAATTAACGTGATTTGCCCTTCAATGGCTTTGTCTATTTTGGTATTGATTTGAATGTTCTCTGGTTTGCCTAAGCCTATCTACTTCATTTCTAATTGATCTCCTTTGAATAATTTCAATCAGTGTTTTATTCACATGCTGTTCTCTCCTCTGTGAACTCAGTGTCATGAATTAATTTTTTTGCAAAAAAAAGTTGTTTGACAACAGAGCGAATATAGAAGCTGGCTATGGTTATGAAGTTATGCCTAACAGGAGGTGGTTACCAGTTTTGTTTTGGAAACAAACTGATTGTTTAGCAGAAGAGAAATTAACCTCTTTTTTGCCAGCACATACCTTAGCATTTTATATCTATATAGATGAAAATGTATTATATAATTTGTCTGAAAATGAAATCTTATTTTTCTTTTAAAATGGTTTCTCAATGTTATCAAATACGTTTTTTATAATTAAAGTATATATAAATGTTTCATTGCAGAGCGTATGTCCAACCACAATGGGTATATGACTCAGTAAATGCAGGGATGTTGCTAAATGAAAAGCCCTATATGCCTGGGGCAGAACTTCCTCCACATTTGTCACCATTTGTTGAGGAGAAGGAAGGAGATTACATTCCACCTGAGAAACTGGCTCTTTTAGACTTACAGAAGGGATTTGTCGCAAGTAAGAAAGAGAATTGAATCAAATTTAATGGGACTTTCCATCATAGTTACCTGTTGATGGTATTCAAATTAATTATTATTATTCTGTGTTTCAGATCTGGTAAGAACAGTAGAATCTGGTGATGATAGCTCTGATGAAGAACAGCCTGATCAAGAAAGTGATGGTAAGAAACATACTTTTTCAGATATATGTTGGCTAAGATGTATATTACATAAATATTTTAAATTCAGTTAATTTTCTCAATATGTTATCGAGATTATGATTATATTAGTTTAACCTTTTCTTTACTAGGTGTTTTTCTAAATCTTATTTGAAAATTTAATTTGGGTCAAGAGAATTTTTCCTTTACATGTGGGCTGGTGCAATTGTGTTGTACCACTTATATTTGGGGGTATCAGAATTTATATCCCTCTTTTAAACTAATCTGTCTCTCTACTAATCAACTGGCAGATTGTTTTACTTCCCTGTCCAATTCCATAATGTTTATAAGGGTAAACCAGGTTAATAAATCCAAGGGGGGATTGAAGATGACCACATCTTCAAATTATTTGTGGGAAAAAAAAAGCAATTTCCTGTTTCATACTCAAAATCAGTGTTTTAAGAAGATGTTTCAGATTTCCCCTTGCCCTTAATCTAAAGGTCAATATAAATGATATCTTTATTAAACCATGGTGGTAAATAAGCTTATATGCTTAATTAGTTTAAATACTTTCATCTGTGATAATTTGACCTCGGAGATTTCAAACAATAAATACCTCACTATGTTCTCAGTTTCAGGATAAGATAATTTAAAAATATCATATTTTCAACTTGCAATTCATCCACCGAGTTTTGCCAATTAAAAATGCTAGAAACGTTTTAAGTATTTAAACACCATTTATGGTATTCCACACAATTTTTGATTAGTCTTGATATGATCATTAGTGCATTGTATATTATTTATATGAAATATCTGGGTTAACTTAAAAATGGAGATTAAAATATAATTAATAGCACAAACCACAAAATTGACTGCTAGATTTTGTAATGTTTTCATTATAATTTGTTTTAACTATAGGCTAAATTTTCTCATCCAACAGAAATAATGCATGCTATTTTGATTAAGTAATAAAAAGTGTATTATTCTCTTTTGTGGTATCTTTAAAATGATTGGCAAAAATTACTCATTTTCATATCTTGATAACACTGTGCTGCATGAAAATCGGCCCCGACACCATTCCTGAAAATTCTTATGTAAAATGACCCACTGAATCCGAATATGACCCCCATTTTGCTCCGTCACCCACCGTTTCCCCGGGCCGCCCCCCCCCCCATTTTTTATCACTGTCCGGTAATTTTATGGCCATTAATTTGATTTGGAGGGGGAAAACGATTATTTTAACCGTTAAATGTCTTCTGAGGGGCTACAGGGGTGAAAAGTTCTAAAATATGAACATTTGTAAAAAGGGGGGGGGGATTTGGGAGGGATTTTCCCCCTTAAATTTAAAAAAAAATCAATAAAAATGACTGGTTTTTCTGGTTTGTTTTCGCAATTTTTTTCTACATATTCCAGCCCCCCTTTTCCTCACCCAAACACCCCATATCATAAAAATATATAGCAACAATTTTGGCTAAAAACGGGTAAGGGGGAGAGGTCCCAAAGCCCTCACAAGAAAGTTTGGAAGATTCACTATACAACGTTGCCGCTCTTTATTTTTATCACTGTTATGTAATTTTATGGCTATGAATTTGATTTGGAGGGGGGAAAAGGATTATTTTAACACTTAAATTTAAAAATAAAAATATAATAAATAAAATTAATGTATAAAAATAAAGTTTGGAAGTTTCACTGTACAACGTTGTCACTTTTGCACATCAAACTCGGATTAAGCAAACAGTTTGTGAAAGCAATGGATAAGATGATTTAACTTTTTGAAAACTAAATTTCCTCGTCTTAGTGAGTCTAAAATCAAGGAAGGAATTTTCGTGGGCCCCCAGATTAGATAACTTTTTAAAGATTCAACATACTATATTATAAATTACATTTATTATATTTTATATTATATTATCTATTATTATTATTATTTATTATATTTTTATTTTTAAATTTTTTGTGTTAAAATGATCCTTTCCCCCTCCAAATCAAATTCATGGCCATAAAATTACATAACAGTGATAAAAATAAAGAGCGGCAACGTTGTACAGTGAATCTTCCAAACTTTCTTGTGAGGGCTTCGGGACCTCTCCTCCTTACCCGTCTTCAGCCAAAATTGTTGCAATATATTTTTATTATGTGGGGTGTTTGGGTGAGGAAAAGGGGTGGCTGGAAGCTGGAATATGTAGAATATAAGTGAAAAAATTGTGAAAATAAACCAGAAAAACCGGTCATTTTTATTGATTTTTTTTAAAATTTAAGGAGACAAATCCCTCCCATATCGCCCCTGCTACAAATGTTCATATTTTAGAACTTTTCACCTCTGAGCCCTCAGAAGATATTTAACGGTTAAAATAGTTGTTTCCCCTCAAATCAAATTCATGGCCATAAAATTCAGACGTGATAAAACGGGGGAGACGTCAACTTTGATGGTATAGAACAAATAAGAATCACATGTCAGTCAGTAATCATTAGAAATTACGAGAATGATATCGAGCTTTCAAAAAAAAATTTTTACCTTTAGTGTAATTAAGAGAATTTCGATACCTTAAAATAGTTATTTAATAAATTCATAAATTTTTGGCACAAGCAATTCTAATATTTGTATGAAATAAGCTCATTTGAAAGCTTGTGTCCTCACTACTTTTTAAATTCTTTATCAAAAATAAAGTTGATTCAAGTAACTTATTATAATCATAATTATCTTCTTTCTTAACTAACTTCGCAGAGTTTTTAATCTTTTGTAATTTTTTTGGAGCAGCAGGTTAAAGTGGAAATGGAACAAAAAAACTTAAGTTGCATAATGAATAGTTAACCTCTATTTTGAAATTTTTGGTTTCGGTGTTTCTTTCAAAGCCATTTATGAAATATATATATATATCTGATAATTCTCATTGGGGGAAATAATATGCAACATTTTATGCAAATCTAAAAGGTATATTAATTAAAATCATTATTATCCCATGGGAAAAATAGTAAAGTTCAATTTTAGTTCTTAATTGAAACTTCTGTGAAGAATTTCCTTTTAAAAGAAAATAGTTCTGAAAGACAAGATCTTACATATAGTCTTTGTATAATAAAGATTGATGGTATGCATTCTCTGGTTTCAACTCTCTTTAACTTTTCAAAATAAAAACTTGATATTAGCCATTATACTATGAGATATATCTTTCAAAACAAACCTCTATACCATAAATTATATTCTATTGCATAGATGAAAGTAATACAAAGAAGAGAAAGGCTGAAAGTGAAGATTCTCTAAACAAGAGCAAGCAGATGAAAGTAACAACAGGTGTTCCTGACAAAATGGATCCTGTAAAACTTGCTCAGAAAGAAGCAGCTGAAGAGAAACGGTTGGCAATCATGGCTATGCCAAAGAAAGATAAGCACTTGTATGACAAGATACAATTTGGTCAAAAGAGGAAAAAGAGAGAGGTAAGAATGCAGTTTGTAAAGAATTTAAAATTACTGAGGATTAATTTACATTTTAAGATAATGCTCTTGAAAAATAATTTATAATTTACATTTAAGGTAATGCTCTTGAAAAATAATTTATAATTTACATTTAAGATAATGCTCTTGAAAAATGATTTATTCATCTTTTTAAAGGCAGTGATAATGAGTCACTAGTAACAGCGTGATTTAATTATCATTTAAAATCACACTGTGCTTCATATTGTTGAAGTGAATCTTCTATAGTCAGAAGAAAACTGATTGTAAGAACTAGGTAGCTACTATAAAGCTGAAAGATAATACATGTTTGGTGCACGAGTAGCAGTTCAGCTTAAAGTAGTTGTATTTATTAATTTAATGAAAGGGAGATATTGATTTCTGTAGAAATTAACACATCTGTAGGTATTAGTTTGGAAACATCATAATATGATTCATGCATTCATATTAATTTTTGCTGTAGAAATAAACTGATAACAATGAAATAAGAAAAAGATGCATCTTGATTGAGAATGACTACTACAGAAGTTTCACCCTGCAACTTTAGGATGTTGTTTAGATTTTTAATTTGCACTCAGAATATCAGCTAATTAGTTAAGAAAAAAATTTTCTTAAAACTATGTTACGAGACAGTCTTAATTTATTATTTAATCTGTTTGTTTTTCTTCTACTATAGAACCGTAAACTCGAAGAAAAACGCAAAAATTACCAAAAGGAGCAGAAAAGGCTGAAGAAAGAAATGATGGCATCATAGAAAATTCTCAGCAAATATGTCTTGTATACAACCATCTCGTATAAAAGAAAACTTTGGCATATGTGTATTATATAGCTTTTTTTTTCTGTACTCTCAATAAAGATGATTTTTAATTTAATTACTAATCCCTATGGTAATCTTCATCTTATCTTAATATGCAACTTCATGCCAGTTCCATAAAATGTCTATCTGTAACTTGCACAGAAATACAAAAACCCATTTAAGAATTGCTGGAACCCTGAAAGAAGATGCTCTCTCCTTAAGTATTTTTAACCATATTTTGAAGCGAACTAAATGTATTGTTTAGACTACAGAAAAATTTGCTTTGTTGCGACTTCAAATGTTCAACCTGTATGTATTAATTATCAAAATTGATAATTTTCTAATTAAAAAAGATTTTGGACTAGTTGACAAAATGTTATTTCTATATACTGATAGTATAAATACCAATTTTGCTGCTATTTATACTGATTCAAAGTGTCATTCACCTTACACTGTTAATGTAGTCTTTTAAGGAAAAGCATATCAACAGTAAAAAATTAGCCATCTGTAAAAGTGTTGGGGGGGGGGAGGCAATAAATGGAGTTGAATAATTGATCAAGTAAATTAACATAATTATTTTGTGCCTACATGATGCTACTTCTGATAAAGTAAGTCAGTGGCATGTACAAAACTGTGTGAACAACAAATAACGTGGTGTAATGTCTTCAAGCTACTGCCATATATTCGTATGCCTTCCAAAGTGTTTGGGGAGAAATGGAGACCTGCTTTTATTTATAACTACCTGCTTTGTCTACCAACTGGTTCAACAAGAATATTGGTTATGCTCAATTTCAATTGCATCTCATTTCCTTAACTTATTACTTGCAGTTTCCTAAACAAAGTATTTTTTAACATCAAATTGTGACAGATATTAAAGACACATTTAGTGCTTTACACCTGTGCTATGCATTGTGTACGTTATTTATTTGTTAACCAATTATTGTAACTATTTTTAAAGCCAATCATTCAAGACCACTCCATTTTTAGTCCATCCATTAAGGAAGGCCATTGACGATCGCTTCATTCACCAACAGTCACTTCGATTTCTTGGATGAACCATGCACCCCAACCCTCTCCACACACACCTACTCCCAGCAATGTTAACTTATGGCCCGGAAGTCCAAATAGAGCAATGGATATCCAACTTTCGTCTCCACTCTAACTGGTTTTTTGCATTAATGATGGTTTTGGGAGTGGTGTAGTTGTAGCCAGTCCAAATATTCTCTCAGCTTAGCCCCATTATATAAATATCAGCATCATCCACTCTGGGGGTTAAATTATCTGTACTCCAGTTTGTCGAAGAAAATAGACGTAAATTGAGATGAGAATATAGATTTTTCCCCTAATAGAATACAGGTGGTGAGGATGAACTCATATTAGACAATTAAAAAATGCTAATTGTTTTTTTGAATTCATTGATTTCCATCCTACACCTAATCATAAAGTAGCATTTTGATCGCTTCTTCATCTGGCTCTTTCAGAGAGAGATCAGAGCTTTGAATATATTTTCCAGAAAGTTATACGTCTATCATATGCATTCTATTGAATTTGTAATCTTTGATGTCAGCTGATGTATAATTCACAAGTTATGTAATATCTAATATATAGTATAATTTATATAGTATAATAAGTATAATTTTTTTCAATGAATAACTTGCCAAATGTGGCATTCCACAAAACATTCAGTTGCAACCTTATAAAATGAAAATTTCTTAAATGAAACTTAATACTCAAGACCAATGTGCAACTAATGAGGGTTAATAAAAGACTCATCAGCAATGTTAATCAACAATCTCTGTGGCTCTTCATTATTTTATACATATATGTATGTCGCAAGAACTCCAAAATGAACAGTAGCAACATGAAATTGCTATTCTGAAGTCCATTTCTAGGTCAAATGTGCTATTTTCAACTTTCAAAAGAAATAATTTTTTAAGATATTTAATTAAACCAACTTTGGCATTTTTGCTCAGTTTTTTTTTAACAATAACTTCTGAAATAATTGTTGCACTAAAGTGATTTTTTTACCATCTTAAAGCATAAACAATTATCTTTGTAAGGAATTAAATTTTTATCATTAAAATGTTTTTGTATAATTTTAGTAATTTTTTCAAAATTAGTTTAAAATACAATTTGCACCAGTGCCTTCTATTGCTGCAATTCAATTTAAAACAATTTTACTTTTTTTTTTTTATCAAATTTCTCACTTGGATGCTTTTGGTACTATTAAAGTTATGACAAAAATAATGCTTTCTTTGAGCATGAACTTCCAAGGCGGAATTTTTATTTCGTAGCATCCACATCTTTTCTTCATGCAGCAATCCAATGTTGTTAGCTTAATTATTCTCTCTATATGTTTCGTTTAATTTTCACAAATTTTTAAATGATCCTAACGAGTGTGTAAAGTCATTCTTGGTTACAAAGCCCCATTCCTACAAAAGGAATATGGGAACACTAAACAATTTTTTTTCCAGTCGGGCACAAAAACACCAAAAAGAAGAGAATAGTACTGCTGGTCATGGCAATAAAAACCACGGTATAAAGGGACTTTTGTTGTTACTACAGAAATGATAGGCAAGAAAAAATGCCAATTCCAAAGGGTTGCTACTATGCCAGGTGGTTCAAAGTATGGAGACAAGCTGAGAGATCAGACACAGGAAGAGGGTGAAATGAGAAACTGTTCTATTAAGTTGAACGTGTTAGTAATTCCACTTGAAAATACATTAACCTCTTGCTTACGGGCGGTACAACTGCTGTACCAGTAACAAGCGAGGATTTCACTTCCCTATTTAAAATTTTCACCAGTGCCATAAAATCCTTGCCCTATTGTGTCACACAGCATGGGATCAGATTTCGTCTGGCCAACTGTTGGTGCTAATGAGTTTTGCGAACAATGTTTTGGCGGCTTTTTTTCGAAAGTGTTCTTTGGATGTGTAGAATGAGTAAGCATAATTTCATTCGTGAATTGTACTCGACATAAAACATCACTTTTTTTTTTTTTACTAGGCTTCATCATGCACTCTTGTCTTCAACTTTACATTTTATAAAATGATTTGATTCATTTTATAGTTTATAATTTCTTACAGATATCAACAAAATTTTCATTTAAAGATAATCTCGGAATGTTGAAGAAAAGTTTTAAAAATATCGAGGAACAGAGTTTTTGGCCTCTCTCTGCCTTCAAATACTGGTAGAGAAACAAATGTTGAAATACATTTCTTCCTAAATTTCAGTCCAGTAAAAAACAACTAAGCAGTCAAATTATTACAGATGGATATGAATTTTCATTTATATGAAATACAACATACTAGTCGAATAAAAAACAGGAATTCTAGATTTCATTTTAGGCTTTTCTCTTAACTTTTCTAAAATTTCTTTCAGTAAATTTTATGTAAATAATACAAAAAATATTAAAGATTATATTTGTTTATAAACCATTGAGAAAAGTCCTTGATTATCGAATGATCTTGATGTATAGAAAACTTTATATGGAACAAAGAACTTTCAGAAACAAGGGCAGACAACTTTTCAGCATATCGCAAATATAAGCATATAAATTGCCAATTATACTGACGTATAAAGGTTAATAAATGCATTAAAATAGAAGTGATTTTTTTTAACACCTGCATATTAAATTCTTCGTAAACCTGGCCCAATTTTACTTTTGTTGAACTATCTTTTTTTAAATAAAAGTTTAATAACTATTTAAATTCTAGAAAATTACTGTAAAAAAATATTTTTTTATTATTGTCGATTATATACAAAACTCGAAGATTATTTTTCAAAAATACAACACTTGTAATAAATAATGAAAATTCGCAGCAGAAAATTAAACTTTCAACATGCTTGCAAAGCATTAGCAATACAGTAGGGAAATACTGTTATTTATACTATAGAAGGTTGAAAATATGTCACATATGAAAATCAAGTATTGAGATATATTCCTTCTCAGATTGCAGTAGTATTACATCATTTAATTTTATTTTCAAAATCTGCAAAAAAAGAGAAAACTGTGTCCTATGTCATGCATAAAGTGAGAAGTGAACGTTTTTAAAAAGAAAACAAGCAACTTGAATCTATAATGTTATACACAAATAGCTGATTTTTTTTTAACCAAACATTAACGAGTTAGAAGTCTAAAAATAAAATCTCATTCAATTTGTTCAAACTTCAAAAAAATTAAATTCATAACTTCAGCAATCCTTGAGAATTTAAATTTCCGACAGCTTGTCAATTTCAAGATGATTTAAATGCAGCTTTTTATTTGAAGAATCTATAATAATGGTTATAAAATTGATGAAGTTTTGTTCAATGTACCTTTCTGTTTACAACAGAAAAAAATCAGTTTCTCATAATTCATTCAAGATTGTAAAATTCAATTTAATATTTTCTGCTAAAAATTAGTGAGATACTTTTTAAAGGGGGGAAAAAAATCAAATGAAATTGCGATATACAGCAATTTCTAGGGTTCAGAGGCCATAAAACCACAAAATAGCAACATCCCTGCTAAGGAGGGAATGGATAGACGATTAATGCTACAGATGGTTGAAAGATAACAGTGTCTTTTCAACAAATGTTGCAAAAAGGGGAAAGCATAATCGGCAGCAAGACCGAGTTTATTAGCTAATATATATAAGAGATTTTGTTGTGTAGAGTTATTTTAAATGGGTTGGCAGTCATTTAAATTCAGAAATCAGTTTACTTTTGTCTTGACATATTATTAAAACCAATTAATGATTTTAAAATCCTTGATGATAATTTAAGTTAATAATCCAAGATATGGTAATGGTGTTAATCTTGTGCACAAAGCAGTGTGGATCATGGGAAAGTGTCAAAATGTGAAAAGAGGGTGCCAAAACCAGGTTCACAGATTTCAAAACAGGATTTCCCTGGATTTTTGCTAACTCAGCAGCTTTATGGTGTTCTGGAAAACTAGAGATTCAGATGACTCATTAATTGAAGTAGAAGTGTTTTTATCTTTGATACAAAGTAAAAGTGTGTTTATTTTCAAAAATTAAGCAGCATTAAAAAATTTTATTAGAAAGGTGCAGATAAATTGAATTTAATACATACATATAGCATATGGTCATAATTGAAGCTATTAATACAATGATACTAGAAACTTTGATAATTTAACAAATTATGAAATTTTAATGGTGATAATCCTTGGTTTTCTATTGAAATCTAAGAATAATATTCACTTATAAATAAAATATAATTTCAGTTATTTTAAATGGCATACAGCATATCTAAACTAAATTCATTTAAAACATAGTAGTTAATACTGAGAGAACTGACACAGTTAATCATAACGTAGTTGTATTAAAGAATCAAGTTTTTACCAAATGAAATTCAAAGTGAGCATCATAAATGATACATCCGAAAGGTAATCTATCTTGATGTTTTTGAAACTACTTACCATTTAGGTCTTATCTTCTGAAGAATGGATTTTAATAGCAGTTAGAAATTCTATTCTGTTCGAAATAACATTTAACAAAATTACGAATCAACACAAACAGGTATGCTTAAGTTATAGTTTTTACATGCTGACTGGAAGTCTTCAAAGAGAAAAACAGCTCAGTAGCAACTTTGGAGCAATTTCTAAATGATAGAATAGCACTTTCATAACTATGTGGTATTCATAACATACATGGTTTTCTAAATAAAATTATTTTTGGACATCTTTAGCCCAGATATCCTGTATACAAAAGATTTTTGAGAATAAATTTCAATTTTTTTTTTTTTTGGGGGGGGGGGGGATTTATATTGTCCAGCAAAAAAAAATCTGAGCCCATAATAGAAACATGTTACTTTAATGAATACAAGCATTATGTGCAATAATGACTATATAAGACAAATGTAGCACAATATGAGATGAATCTTCAAGTTTCTTTCTTTAAAATACAAGTGGATATTCAACATAAATACAAAAACAAACAGCTGTATGAGCTACAGTCATATGTTTAAAATGAAAAGATTTCAAGCATTAGATGTTTTCAAATGAAATGGATTCATTCCTGAACCATTAACTTTTCATTCATAATACATTTTTTTGAATTATTACTTATATAACTTTTACAAAATTATAATTTTGGTGAAAATTTTCATTAAATATGCAAAGGACATTTAATATTTTTTTTCTTAAAATATATTTTTGGTAAACAACACATTTAAAGCTCATTTGATATTACATTTAATTGTTAGTACTGAAAAAATTATCAAGTTTTACGTTATTTTTGTAAAATGTTAGTGTTTCAAGCAACAACTGCCAACTATACTTTTTCAGAATACTAGCGACAGTTCACTGGTTTAGCTAAGCTCTGGCAAGGTGATATCAAACAAATGCTTTTAAACTTTGATTTTCAACTGTAATACAATTTTATATAAACAAAGATACAAAATTTAAATATTTTAGCTCAAAGAAGGAAGGGATTAAAAATTGCTTGTTTATTAGAAAAAAAATTTTTCCTCCTTCTTTCTGAAAAATGGCAAATTAGCTATTTGTAGTGCTACAAAGAATAAAAACTTAACAATGGAAAAGTAAATTTTTGGAATAGTAATTTACATATTATTCTAAAGATAAAAAAATGTCTCGTATTACTATGGAATATATATAACACATTCACTATTTGCTTTTAAAATAAAACCAAAAATTCAAAGGTGTTTATATTTTCATATTCTGAATTTTAATTCATCATTTTAAGTAATTAATTTTTCTTAGATATACATCTTTAATTACTTAACATATACCATGCATATAGAAAAAATTTTTAGTTCATATTATAATAAGTCTTAAATCAGAGCATATTAATTTTAAAAAAATATTATACAGTATTTAAATGAAAATATTGTTTCATATAAATGCATAAATAATATATAAAAAACAGTTTATTTTCAAAGATACAGTTTTAATTTATACAAAGTAACATTTTTAAGAACCAAAATTAATCTGAAGTAAAATGAATCCAAATAACCCAGTGTAAATGTTGATGTTAGTTATGATGTGAGATTTAAATGCATTTTAATCACTGCAATCAAGACTTCATGGGTTCTCCACTGCCATTAACTTTGTGGCCACATTTTTCTAGTTCTGCTCTAAATATTTGAAAGATAAAAATGGAGTTAGTATTTACATTTAAACAATCCATATATTAAATATCACTATTAATCTATTTAAAAATTTCTTAACTACTTTTTTTATTATTTAAATCAGTCAGTAAATAACCTAATACTGATAAATAAGCTTTCTAATTTAATTAATGAAAGAATAATAATATTAAGTAATCACCTTAACTGATTACTAAAGTCATCTTCTACATTGTCATCATCCCAGTTATCTTCCCAAACATTGATATCTTGTTCATCTTCTTCTTTTGCAGTCCAATCTATAATAAAAGATTTGTATGGCCAAGTAAATACTGAGATGACAAAACTTACTCTAATAGAACAGTGATTTTTAAACTGTGGAATATATAGTCATGAAATAGGTTAGGCTTGAAAAGGGAAAAAAAAAAAAAAAAAAAATGCTAAAGGAAGTAATGGTAAAGAATTTAAACTGTTAGTAGTGAAAAAATAGACAATATATAAGAAAACATTTCAAAATTATAGTCAAAGACAACTGCAGTTGGCAGCACAGGGAACGCTATGAACAATATCATTAAGTCAGTTACATAGCCCTGAATAGGGTCTTAATTAACGAAATGAGTAAATATTTGCAAAATTCAGTTTTAGATAATGAACTCTAATCATAAAATTGTATTTAAGAAGGAGAAAAAAAAAGTTTTATTTCCTAAAAGTCTAGTAATATGTACAAGTCTCCCACTAAGGAAAGAAGCCAAATTATAGCTTTTCTACGAGTTATTCTTTTAAAATATCTGTACCTGTAGTTCTGCACGACACCATAGTTTAGGATCTTGTTTCTCTTCATATTTAAAAAAGTTTTTTTTTTTACAGTAAATTCTCGATTATCTGGCATTCAAGTATCCGGGAAGCTCAACTAACCGGAAAAATTAGAAAATGAGTTTTTCTAAAAATTTTACATCCGCCCCCAAAAATTTTGTATGCGCCGCTCCATTCACGTGGACAATTTATTTCTGGAAAGCAACGTCCGCTCCACTCGGAGGGGAGTAGAAGGAAAAAAAAAAGCAATATACAGTACTGTGATGTACACAGACATGTTTTATGGGGGGGGGGGAATTAAAAAGCAAAAGTGACACCCCCCAAAAATAAATAAAATGACAACACATTTCGCCAAAAAACGAGCCACAGCCAACCAAAAAAAAAAAGTAAAAGGGAAAAAAACGTTAAAAAAAAAAAAAAAAACTCATGGGGCTGGGGTGTACTCCAGATTGGTAAGTCTCTTTCTTTTCCTTTATTTATTTAATCTTCGAATGCCCTAAGATGTAAATTCCAATGACGCAATATCATGTGCGGTAGAATTTTAGGTGCACATATTGCGCAATAACCCTTGTGATTTTTTTTAAAGATGATTAGTTTTGATATTCAATCTGGGATTTGTTTATGATCACTTAAAAAGTTTTTTCTTGCTGAGTAGAATATTTTTCAGTTTCATCGGCTATTTTTATATGCTTATATTTTTATAATTATGGTAAAAATTCGGCTACAGATCATACTTTTTTTATCAGCAATGTTGAATTAAAATCTTCATAATATGTTTTGTAAATACAATGCTATGGAAGATACAGAAGTATTCTTAAAAATTATATCTAATGCACATTGCAAAATGACAAAAACAAATTATTTGGCAGAAAAAATCTTTAAAAAAAAAACTCCTCCCCCCCCCCATTTTCCCCATCACACTCAACTATCCGGACTTTTCAGGTATCCGGAAATCGGCGTATCCCAAGCATGCCGGTTAATTAAGCTTTTACTGTATAACTGAGAGAACAGTTGTATAAAACATTTTTTTTTTACAACACAATTTACAAATTGAAAGAGATTAAGATTAGGATTACAGATATTAAAAATACTTTGATTATAATATACTTTCAAAGAAAATTATATAACCCTTCAAGACCGGACCTTTTTTTTAACTAATGGTTTAAACGCCGAGTGCAACTCAAAAACGGACGGTATCTGCTACCCAATGAGAAAAATAGATCTATAGAGAATCTGGAAACAAGAAAAATAATTTCTTCCGGCATTTACTGCATATAACTAACCAGGAACAGAAATATAAGCTACAGTCTAACCCATACGATCGTACGGGTTCGGTCTTAAAGGGTTATAAGGATCAGACATACAAACTAATTCATAGAGAAAAAATGATGCAAGCTAACTTTCCCTGTCCGTCTCTCAGAATCTGATACATATGAAGCATAATTCATTACATAGGTGAGTTTTCTCGACTTCTTAGCTATATCTGGATCTACTTATGTAATTAAAAACTGAACATAAGTGTGCATGTCGTTTACCACACAAATTTGAATCAACTGCAATTCATGACACATCAGACTACTAATAACACAATAATGAAGTTTAAAAATATAGCATGAGAATTTTTTTTTTCCTGTGATGCATCTCAAAATGTTTAATTTGCACCCTTATTCATCTGGCTATCTTTTTAAAATCTCAACAATGTTTATTATTAGCAATTAAACAAAAACATCAATTGCGAATCATACAGGAGTTCTTTGCAGCCCAGCAAAACAGAAAACAGATTTTCACAAAATACATTAAAAGCAATTTAAAAAGGCACAAATTGTAAGTGGAAAATTACATTGATATGCATCGACTATTCTTTTCTCTCTCTCTCTGGGCCTTTTTAAATAACAGGTAAGAACTCTAAATTCCGGCTTCTATGTAAAACTGTTGAAATTCGATATTAATGCTTAAATACAACATTTTAATGAAATATTTTAAGCGGTTAATTTTATTTAAATACTTTTTCAGAAGTTTACCTTCGGTAGGGAATTCTTCGAATTCATCATCTTCTTCCAACAAACCCAGATCAACTTTTTTCGGAGCTTCAGACATTTCACTTTGAGGTTTTCCAACCATGACAAACACAAATTTCAGTTGTTATAATTCAGCTTAATCGCTGATTTACGTCTTTTACTCAAATTGTTTCTCAAAAGTAATATTATTTTAAAGTATTATTCAGTCTCTGCGTACACGATCACAAGAAAATACGAACAGAAGAATGATTTTTAATTTCCAAAATAAGAGCTTCCAGTTACAGTTAACTGTTTACTTCTTAAGCCGTAAATACGGACGGATAACGTGATAAGGATATGGACGAGTTTTCTGGGTTTTTTTATTTACATTAATGCCGTAACTACGCAATTCCGGTGTTATGCTAAGTCAATGGAATCTTCAAAGCGAAAGTCCAAAAGTAATGCAAATAAAGTCAAGGTGTCTACTCTGGTACCCCCGGTTGGGTTGGGTTAGGTTCCGTTGTTAACGTGCGGAACCCAACCCAACTCCCAACCCAACCGGGGCTACCAGAATAGACCCCCAAGGCTTTTAACGCAAGTAAACAAAACAGAAAACTCATCCATCACATTGTAGCCAAAAGGATTCAGCAGTCTCTTGCTTTGCTTGCCTTTGTCTGGCTTCAAGTGTTTAAAAAGGAATAGTTTTATTGTATTAATGACATTTGGTACAAGAAGGATGAAGATGATGGCGTTCTATAAAGAAGTTCTTTTAGATGCCTGCATTTATTTCTAACGATGAATGTTAGTGAATGATTTCCTGGAAGACTTTACAGAGGAACTAATTCACAATCGTGTTTTATAGACAGAGAAAAGAAAATGCAGGAAATCACCCATGTGTTATGATATATTTGAACCTGAATTGTCAAACATAATAATCTAAAAACTTGATAACATTTCTACGCAAGAATCTCCTTTTAACCAATATATTCAAATACGTCCGCTAAGTCTATTTTGCAATCCATTTATCACATTCGTGCAAATGTGTTTTTCACAGTATTCCTTATTAACATACATAAGCTGTATAAATTTGAGAATTAAGGAGTTTCTTGCGACTTCAAAGTATCATTTTAATTATTTCCAGCAAGAAATGCGCTTACGAATAAGTGAGCGTGATTCCAAAATGGATACGTAGAAATTAGGAAGTTAATATACCAAAATAATATGCACCATGCCGCAGGGGAGAGACGGCAATAAAATGCAAACTATACTGTAAAAATTCTGAGGGAATCACAATTTAACTTTTCGAATCAATAGAAATTCCCTGGTAAGTAAACAACGGATCCAAAATTTATCAATTAAATAATTTAAATAGAAGAAAGATTAAAAAGTACTTTTGGTAAGAAATAACTCTTGTTTTTAAAAATTGTTGTTGGTATAAATAAATCATAGATGTAAAGATATTTAAAACATTTAAGAACTAATATTAATTTACATAGAAAAACTCCGACTTTGTTGTGTCTGCCTGTTGCAAAAGAGAAATGCCCAATTTATACTAATATTTCTATTTATATTTTTTGAAAAAATAGTTCAAGATTACATTTGTTTCTTTCTTCAAGTGTGTTTCATACAACTGATTGTCAAAACATTCGGTTTAGTTCTAAATTTTTTGAAAGCAACACTCGCAAATTTTGAAAATCATTCAAAAACTATCTGCTCTATTTATCAAGAAAAATATTTATAATTTTGAATATTTTAAATACGAGACTTGCATGAAATAATAAATATTTCTTATAAATAATTATATTAAAATTCAGCCTGCGAATTTATATAGCCTCCAAATTAGATGATAGATCCTGCTTGGAATACTTATTATTATTTCAATCCATATAAGAATGTAAAGGACACCCGAGTTACTAAAGCGTGTCCAAGTAACTTGTCTTTTTAATAAATTGCTGCCTTAAATTAATAACAGATTTAAACTTAAAAAAATTTGTAATCCGATGCAGGCATCAAGCACGAAATTGTAGGCGAAGGTGATGAATATAAAATTTCCGAAATTATAGTAATTTCTAATTTATCCATTTTTCTTTACTTTGGGATTTAAGAAATCCACAAATGGGATGTTATTATGAATAGTCATTTTTATTTAAAAGTGTTTTTACCATTGTTTTGGGCTTCTTTAGAGGTGGATATTTCATGGTTTTAAGTGCTGCAGAGTATGCTCTGCTAATGCATTTACAAGCTCCGTTGAAAAGTTGAGATCATGATCATTTCATTATTACGACATACGATAAAGCGAGGTGTAAGTTTATAGAACTTATACGAGATCGAAACCTGATTTTGGATAGTATCTACAGTCGTAGCCGACCATTCAAAGAAGACTTTCCTTATTTTTGAATAGATGGATTTTTTTTTCATCAAATCCATTTCATGCCGCTGCTGACACCCACGGTTTTTGTCAGAGGTCGACAATCGAAACACTCAGACTACATATGGTTGGTCTGCAATATTTCTGGAAAAGTACTGAGGATTAATTTGAGATGCCAATAATCTTGGGAATGTCTCAGCTTTTCACTTGTCTTCCAAAGAGACATCACGGATATTATATCCGTGGTATCTATAATGATGTCTTAAACTGGGTATTTAAGAAGTTTCATCTTCAGCTCATAAGCTGTTTCGTTCATATTCGTATAATCCGAAATATATGTTTTGCGTTGATGACAGGGCTGTTTTAAAAGATACCAGTGGTCTGGGCTAGAGATAACTGGCGCCCCATCAGAATCGTAACTAGGAATTTGAAGCCTTGCGGCCTAAAGAAAATACCTGCCTAATAAGATAATTGAAGATAAAAAAAAAGAGAGAAAAAGTCATCTGCTCTCTGATTAACGTCTTATAGTTTGACAAATTGGAACTTTTTCGTATTTAAAATTATAATTACATAATTTGTTTGGTTAAAAATTGAAATAAAATAAATGCAGTAAATTTGCAGGCGCCCCTGGCCTACAACCCAATTAGCCCGTTGGATAAGATGACCCTGGTTGATGCAACCCCTATGTCTTTTATAGAAGTCCGTTTTGATGTAAGCAATTATGCAACTTAAATTGCTATCTCTCAAAGGTGAAATAATGCTCCATTTTAAAAATAGATGCTATGTTGCTTTTTATCATTTGTACGAACAAATTTTCCGTTTTATTTATTATCAGTTCCATGCCCCTCCTATTTACATAATCGCAAAAACCATTCGTCTTCTAATTAAGTCAATTTAAAATCAATTTCATTTCCATTGCACAAAAGGGCGAATTCTCTATTGTCTTTTACAAATATTTCCCCCTGTTTAACCTTATTAGTTAGAAAACTCATTCACATCAGACTCCGATGCATACCAAAAAGTTTTCTGGATGAGGAGAGTTAACAAAGCAATTATGGCAGCCATTCTGTGAAAAGAAGTTCGTATTTTACATAAAAATTCAAAGCTACAGAAATGAAAACTTCAAATTTGGCATTTTTTAACACATTGTGTGTGATACGAATTAGATGCAAGCTCAGGTAAAAATACAAATAGTAACTGTGCTTATTCTAGACAATGAATATATCATAAAAGAAAAAAAAAGTGAATGGTATTCTGCAGACGTCTATTAACATGTCCAACTTAATTCGAGAAAAACGTATTTTCACGCTTCCCTCTTCCAAAGTGTTAAAATATCGCCAATCCATAAGTTTTAAAAAAAGTCTAAGTGCTGATTAACATCTTCAGAGAGCTGAAATTTGGAAGATTTGAAAAAGCATTACACGGGAGTCGAACTCTATTAAGTTCTATGTACTCAAAATCAATAGAATAAAAAACTTGTCCATAGTTTAACCATTTTTTCCCGCTTGTTTTAAATCGTATTAAATCAACAGCGAACTTGTTCTTTTTATGATTTAGCATGAAACATAATAAAAGAATAAATTTAAGAACAAATCAGCTTCACTTTTTGCAGATTTTTGAAGAACTATGAAAAAGAATGAAGTGATTTTGATTTTCTAAAATTCTATTTTCATATCTTTATCGAAGCTGAGAATTTTTCATTGATTTGATCTAGAATTGAGATTAAGAACAACAGTGTGCAAACAAGTGCTTGGAGGGGGGAAATGTTCGAGAATGAAACATTGTGCAGCTCTTGTTGCCAATGGTAAGGCAATGGAATTTTTTGAAAATACATTTTACTCTACCGTTCCCATGTTTTTGTTTATAAAAGAAAATATGGAATTAGATGAAATCGGAATTTGCATCCATCCATTTAATTTTTTTTCCTAATTGAACTTCCATTAGATAAAAATTATGAATTTAGATATCCATGCTGACATCTTAACATTAGCTAAAAGAATGATTCATTCAGTTTGCTTTTATTTTAGGAATCGAGGGGACCAACAGATAATTATGCCTGTATCGAGAATTGGACGTATACATCTAATTTATCAGTTTATCATACTGACAATGCTAGTCATGTTTATTGGATATCATGAACTGTTATCGGAACGGAAATACGTTTACCTATCTATTATATGCATATTTATATTCGCACTGATGATCCTGTCTTGTTATACCGAATTGCTACCTGTTCAGACTTGGATTTCTCAATATTCATCTTCTGAATATCTCGAAAGTAATGAAGAAAGTTGTAAAAGAGGTAAGAAACTAACTGCTTAACTCTTTAGTCCGTACTCCACAAGTGGCATTTCAATATCGCATTTTCAACCCTCTAAGCAGCCTAACCGGCTTTCTTCCGTTTTGCTCCTTCACTTCGAAAGTATGTTATTCCTATTTATTTGCATATTTTCCACACTTAAAATATTCTTGAGATTGCAAATTTTAGATTTCGTATCAAAAGGAATGATTTGTTCTAGTTTAAAAGCATACCTCTAAGAGCTTAAAGTTATTAGCCCAAAATAATTGGCTGCTTAGAAGGGTTAAAACTTATAAATTAAGTTAAACTATTCATAACTAATTCGTGTTATAATTCGATGCAAAAATTACCTGGAATCCATAAAATCCCTAAATGTTCTATGAGCTTTTAGTTCAGTCGAAACGATTATAAATTTCCCAAGCAGGATGTGTATATCCAGGATTATCCAGTGGCATAGCGAGGGAGTATGAATTAGCAAAGTGGCAATCTTCAGAGGCGCCATCAAGACAAAACATTAAGCTGGACATTCAAGAGAAGGCTAGGCTATGTCATTTGTCCCAAAAACTGGTTTGTATTCCACTCATTCCAGCCTAAAATTTGAGGTAAGTCATTCACGGATGTTCCAAAGTTTGTTTTGAGACGCATTGTTTGATAAAATTCAAAGTCGCAAACTTACTCCCACCCACACTCCTCCACCCCAAACGGGAAATTTCCGAGTTTACTAGCCTCCGTCGCGGGGTCCCAATCTAGGCAGAAGCTTTGTATTCCCGCTAACCTCGCAAAGGGGTCTCGAAAGGCCATTCTGCCATTCCAATCAGACTTCAAACTATTCGGAATTCCAAACAACCAATGCTTTTGCGCCAGTTTTCGTTGGGTTTAAGCACTGACGAAAAGTTTTCCCTTCCCGTATTCCAAAAATCGTAGAGTGGAACAGCGGTGGATATCCCGCTTTAGAGCTTTTATTTCATGTTTTAGGTAGTCTCAGTGGCGAATCTAGGATTCCGGTCTGGGGGGGGGGGGGGGGGGGGCATAAAAACTTTGTATCGTCGTGATGAATGTCAAACTTGAAGGCTAAAGTAAACCCAAACTCTTTAACTTTACAGACTTTACTCACCTGACAATAAGAATTATAACGAACAACACAATACTTTCCATAATTTAATAAAAATTACAATGAAATAACTAGCCAAAAAATGTCTTCGACCGCGTCAATGCTACAAGTACAAGTGGAATGACTACAAAAGTAGCAAAATTTTGCCTTTCAAGCCAGAAAGCAATGTTGAAACATTTTTATTATTTTTTTAAAGAGAAATTAAGAAAAAAACAGTTGTAATGATGTTAAATTAAATCAAGAATTCTGGCTTGGCTCTGGGGGGGGGCTGTAGCCCGATAGCCCCCCCCTGGATTCGCCACTGGGTAGACTCCTTATATGAATACTTATCTATGGCAATGGTTCTCGTGATACGACTTTGGGAAAATTTCTGCAGATCTTCTCCTATCATGGTCTCTAAAACACCAAACCACCTCTCGTTTAGAAATCATATAATGTTAATAATAAAAGTTAGTAAGAATAATGATTTTCAAATTAAATAATTCAAGTTAAGTAATAAAATCCATTTATCTGCTCCTTTAAAATGAATTCTTTTTATTTCTGCTTAATTTTTAAAAAATAAACGCACTTCTGCGTTATTTCAAACATAAAAGCGCTCTAACTTATGAATCGCGCGAACTGTCAATTTTCCCCCCATTCATTGCCTTTAAAAATTTAAATTCTTTAATTGTCTGACAATCCCGAACCCAATAAAAATGCTGATCTAACACAAATTCGGGGATTCTCTGTTTTGAAAGTTTAAAAACTGTGACTGCGGTGACCGAAAGCTGCCATTGCGGATCAGAGGCGCAGATAAGACAAATATTAGTGTCCTTATTTAACCTTCTATCGGGCGGGCGTTTGCAAGAGATACTTAAACTGTGCATCGTATTACATATTTATATCGTTATTTGATATATTTAAGTGCAATTTTATTTATAAAATCTTTGTTTACTATTAGGCTAATAAATACAGATAACATTAAGAAAAGTTGCATTTATTTTTGTAAAATAGCACGATATATATGCAATACGATGCACGATATGTTGTAAAATTTGCGTAAGCGCGCCCTCTGGAAGTTTAAGTTCTTAGAACAAAATATGAGATGGGAGAGGAGCGTCTAAAATACCACATGCTCAATTTACTCTTGCTACACCATTGGTGTCGTTATTAAATTATCAAAAGGAAAAAAAACCTGAATAGTCAAATAATTAACAAACGCATCAGTTTATTAAAATATTTTCCAACTTTTATGGAAGAGTTATATAAAGATTTAAACCAATCGTCGCTTAACAAGCAACACCACCCATCTCATTTTTTTTTCTCAATTTCAAAGAGGAAGTTTCAAATGAATTTTTCGCAACCAATAACGAATATTTCTGAATTTTTTAAAGATATACTTCGAACATGAGACCATATGTTCCAACCAGACATAAAAAAAAACGAGAAATATTTGTTTATTGGTTACGAAAAATTCATTTGAATCTTCCTCTTTGAAATTTCAAAAAATTGAGATAGGTGGTGTTGGTTGTTAAGCGACGCAATGCTTCAGAGAAAACTGCCAATCTAACAAACATGAAATTTGTGAATACTAATAAGGGCACGAGATTCAGAACAAATATGTTGCTTTTCCAATGTAATTACAGTTTTGCCTTGCATTCATACAATCGGTAACAGGATTTTTCTTGAGGTCTAGATGGCTACATCATGGATTCCAAGCATAGGACTCGGACAATTTTAAAATACAGAACAGATTTCTGTATAGGGTAGAATTGATCACCTTCCGGACGGAAAAATTATTTAAGTCAGCCATATTTACCGACAACAGTCATTCATTCGCGATTTTAAATTTTCCTAGTGAAACTTGTGATAGGTATTTGATCTCGAAAAAAGCCCGGTTTTTTATTATTCACTCGAATTACTGGCAGCAGTTGCGTGGCGAAATATTTCGGCATACCAAAGGGAAATACACTGAAAAGAAAAAGAATATGGAGGCCTTTCTAGGAGGGTGCCATTTTTTTTTCTCTTGACCGAATTGGATCGGCAATTTTTCTAGTCCATCTCCTGATGGCAATTTTATTTGTTTTTTTAAGCAGCTTGTAACGTAGGCTGTTTGTTTCGTGATACTCTTGATCTATTGAGTTGAGAAATTTTATTTAAAGAATCACTGGCAAAGCCCGTACTTTCGTGTAGCATAAGCCAGTATAAACTCTCTTCAACTAACCTACAATGAAAATTATTATGACACGTGTATATTGGATACGTAGCATCCGAACTTGACGTATATATACGGCATGCCCAAATGATGATTAAAACAATCATCTTTAACACATTTATGATGAAATTCTCTCCTTAATTTATGAATCTTTCATCATTATGATTCACTTACTTTGTAACGATTTTATGGTTGGACGGTATACTTTTGGTCTCAAAATATAATACTTTCAGCTGTAAAATTTATTTGAATGTTTCATGAAAGTGAAACAATTTGAATTTTCAACCAAACTGCGTCTTGCTCGTATTAAGTAATTTATTATGAAGATGTTCGTTTTCGTTTGGTAGCATCCACAACTTTGCTTAAATGTAAAGTAAAAATATTTTGAATAATTGCAAGTTTGAAAGTAGAATTCATAGATTATATCCAATTATCAGTAGTGTTCGATACAAGTATTAAAACTACCAATTTAACTTTCTACTTACAGACGGTGCTTTTACTATACCAGCGGTATTTTTTTTTCTCCTCCTGCGTACGGACTGATACAATTGTACAATTAGATCATGCCATTCTTCTCATTTCGCGCAGCTAATCTATTGTATTTTCTAATCACCTTGTAGACGGTTATTACACACGAGATGATATAATGAGATAGGGTAGTAAAAATTAAGTTTGTTAGTGAGGACAGACAAATAGATAAACCCCAGATGGTCAAAAAAGAGAAATTTTATCTACGAATGAGTCGAAAAGGGAAAAAAATTTCTTCGTCGAAATTTCCAGTTTCAGAAGATTTTTAATTGGGAGTGGCGTTAGAGTCCCCCCCCCCCGACGGGGGGCGCTGTCTGACCGACAGGGGGCAGTGTCTCCCCGACAAGAAGGACACAATCTGCTGTAAAAAGGGAGTGTGCAATGATGATTCTCTCCAATTTTTGCAAAATCTTTATTTATCTACTAGTTAAATATCCCATTGCGTGAACGGGGTACAAACATTTGCCCCGATCCGGGGGCACAGCATCCCCGACAGAGGGACCCTGCCCCAGGACGCCCCACTAGCACCACCCTTATATTTAAGATTTTGTCTGATCCATTATCTAAAAAAAGAAAAAAAAACATTTCCTAATTGAGCTTTTGAAAATTTTAAAGAAAAAATGTATTTTTTAAACAACTATTGAAGGAATTACATTTCGAAAATATTTGAACTTTGAACAGTGTCTAACATTTTAATTCTTTTCAGCTTCAGAACCTCCAAATGATGTAACTCAAGGGAAAACGGATATTGAACGAGATCAAAAGTCCGAATCTTTTAATAAACCTCGTGTTTATAGACTTCGAAACTGGAAGAAAAATGGTTCCATAGAAAATAAATCGATTGAAAAATCTCCTAGTACCTTTGATGCATCCAGCATTGTACCGATGGAAAACATTAGAGAATACAATTTTGGAAGTTATGGCTCCAAGGAATCTGACTTAACAAAACGATATTACTTTCCTTTTCGTCAAAAAAGGTTGGAAGAATGGGTAGATTCAAAAGAAAGCAGACCGCATAAAATTCGGCCACTGAAATCTAACCACCAAGAAAACACTAAATTAACATCTGATTCTTCTGAAGTTTCATCAACCAAGAATCCTGATCAACCGGCCTCATCCGTAAGTCCCCGAAGTCCAGATTTAGCGCTTCCGAAAAGTTATTCATTTCCGTTCCGAAGGAAAAGGCTTGAACACTGGATGGAAATTCAAGAAACTCAAAAGGAAAGTTTAGAAATAACTTCGAGTTTGCCACAGTGGGAAACAATGGATTACTCCGAATATGATCCTGAATTCAGAATGAGAAGATCTTTTTCTGGTTCAGCACTGAATTCAGAGGAATTAGATTCGGCAAAAATCGATAAAGAGAAAGATTTTAGTCAATCAGTAGAGGTTGCTTATGTTCCGAATACAGTTGGTTCCAGTCTACCTACATCTCCATCAAATGCCATTGATAAAATAAAAGCGGGGCTTAAAGATTATTTTTCCAAGAGGAGGAAAGAAAGCTTTAAAGGTAATACCGCCAAAGGAGACAGCAAAAGACGGCCTTTCAAAAGTTTCTTTCAATCGAAAGAAAATGTTTCTTTAAATGTAGCTGAGAACAAGTTGCCTAAATTATCGTCAGGTGAATATTATAAGTTCTAATGACATTTTTAAAAAAATGTACAGATGAGGTCATTGATCTCGTATGTTCCAAACGTCTCAATCTTTTGGTCGAATATAGACCATTTATTGACTTTACGTCAAGGATGGATGCGTGGTGGGACAAGAGGAGCACGTATTTGAGAGTTAAATCGCAGTTATATGAAGCAAAGGGTTTGAAGTATGGCAATTGCTAAAATCAAACGAGATGAGTATTTACTGTATTTCAAATTTAAATTGTAACAATGGTGACGATCATTATGGGAAGCTCATCAAAAGTTTGGATTTAGATACGACATTGTCTTTCTAAGCATACTGCAGTCGGGATTTAGCTTCCTCGTTCAATTTTCGTGCTTATGTGAAACATTATGCGTTATATGTAACAAGTTTTATATTTATTGTATTGTATGCCTTTTTAGATTTTGAGAACATCGCTTGTAAGATGGATTTCATGAAGCAATTTAGTTGGTGTGTGGAGTGATTTTGCAATAAATATTATGGTACATATTTGTAGTGAATGGAAAATATTCTTAATTATTCACTAAAACTGTATTTCTTAGCTATTTGAAAAGGCTTTCAATGTTTCCTGATTCTTAAGGATTCAAGGAACGTGAAAATTTTATCAGAAAATCTTGGTTATCATGAATTAAGATTCATAATCACGAAATTTATAAGTATTTTAACCCCTTCGCTTACAATAACGTATATGACACATGCATTTAATTACAGAATTTTTGATATTTAAATTGGTTATAAAGGCGACGTAACAATTAATTTTAAATACAAAAATCACTTGAATACGCTTAAATGGCTCAATTATCCTTTACCATCTTAAATAAGATTGAAATAAAAAATATCCTAAATGGGTGGTGCCATTTAATTAGGAGGTTAAATAAAATCGTTGCGCAAGGGGTTAAGAATACAAAAGTTTGCACCGTTTTTTTTTTCTCTCTATCGAGATCAGTAGCCGCAAAGTATATATACATTAGTCTTAGAATTCTAAATAGGTATAGAATTATTTAGCTGTTTGAAAAATAATCAGCGAGTGGAAATGAATTTTACAAAGCTAATTTGTTTTATCAAATTCTGGAGGATGCATCTGGGTGTCAAAAGTGTAAGCCGGTCTTCGAGGAGGAGTACATCTTTTGATTTTCACTCGAATAATTTTTACTATTTTGTTAGTACAGTCTTCCTGAATTCTTCTTTGTATGGTGGCCGCGGTGGCCTAGTGGTAAGGTTTCGGCTTTGGGGCCGGAGGGCTCCAGGTTCGAAACCCGATTCCACTGAAGATCCGCCGTGTATGGGGCCTGTTGCACGCTAAATCATACGTAGTGGTCAAACGTCCTCCCGTTGGTGTGGCGTAAAAATACCCACACTGGTGTGGCGTGGAAGTTTGGAGAGGGGGCTGCCAGCTCAGGTGTCGTCCTTGTCATCTGACCGAGGTTCAAAATTACGAGGTCCGTCCCAAAATAGCCCTCGTGTTGCTTCAAAACGGGACGTTAATATCACTAAACTAAACAACTCTTCTTTGTATGTCATGACTTTGAAAAAGAGCAGAATTGTTATGATACTGGCAGCGAAAGCGTATAATTGTTATAACCTTAATCTTAAACAGTGGCAGTTTTTTGCTTAGGAGCTAGAGGCGCTCGCCTCGTGTCTCAAGATCCTCTTAGACCTCAAAATAAATTCGACATACATTCCAGTACTAAGTCGACGGCGAATTTACGACATTGGGTGGGGTGGGGTTGGGGGAGGCTAAAAACAATTTTGTGCCAGTGGTGTTATATAGCAAAAATCCGCCACTGCTCGTAAAATATTTCTGAACGGTGAAATTTCTATAATTAAAGGTTTTAAAGACGCATTTTAAGAGTGTGCTGAAAGTAGAAACTAATTTTATCTACAATATAGGAATCGAAACAAAAATGTTCAAGCATTAAGCTCTGACAGAAATACTCTAATTAAATTGGAATTTTTATCATATGTATATTTTATTTTTTGATGAATGTTTAGGAATTTTAGCTCATTGTAGTTTAATTTCCTTACCGTATTATGTTCAGCTACTCAAAGTTTTATGATTTCGTTTTGATCCCCAGACTTTTGGCAAATTCTACTTTTTAGTGCACCTAAAAATGGTGTGTTTAGAAACTTTTTAAATATTTATTAATTTATATTTCATAATTCATTATTATAAATGTTATGGAAACCTCTTATCAACTTTTTGTCAAATTTACTGCCACGTGGTGAGGCTCGTATAGAACTGAAATTAATTTAACTGATATTTTCTGAAAATATTAAAATAGTGCAATCTTACTGAAAATACCTAAGTGTACAAAATTTCAAAACTCTAGCACATTGCGAAATCTGTGAAAAATCGGTTATAAAATACTGTTTATATTTTTTATGACTCTCTGATCAAATTATACAAAATGCTTCCGTATAACGTGCAAATTTCTAAAACGGATAAGTTTCTGAAGGACAAATCAGAATCGTATTGCAACGCAGAAAATATCGTCACTATTAGTGTGCTGATGGGAATACACGTAAATGAATATCTGCACTTTATTAGCAACAAGTACGGTGATCGTGTAAGCCAGTGTTTGTGATCACCATGTCCGATGTATCGTTAAAACCCAATTTAAATATTGATGAAAGTCGAGGCTCGGTGCATCATGCAAGAAACTCGCATTTTATGGTGTAGCAACTACTGGATCTGCAATTCAAGACAGAAGTTCTGGAAAAACGTCTACTAGAAATATTTAGAAACTCTATCTGTCCAAATATCCAGGCATGAGGTATGGTGTAGTTTGTAATGACTGGCAATTTAATTTAGGACCAAATATTCATTGTAAGTGCTCGTGAAAAAATGAGGATTTTTCAACGCCATGTGCAGTGTAGAGATGTTGCTTTCGGCCTTTTAAAATATCTGTATACCATTCCGATTCATTTTTCAGAAATCTAACCTTTCAAGATTTTACATGCTAAATTGAAGCATCCTGTGCATGATATTATTCTGATTAACAGGTTACGATGGTGTAGTGGTAGAGTCTTCAATAGCGTAGCGACAAGGGGGAAAGGGAGGTATAGATAACACCAGAACAAGTGTTAGGAGCCAAAATATTACTGCGATTACAACAATTTTAAAGCAGATTATGATGAGGGAACATAAAAATACTATGCTCCTGGAACCATTTACGCTTGTCAAGCCACTGACGACGCCCAGTGTAAAAAAAATGAATGAATGAATAAATAAAAAAATAAAACATCTTTTCCGGGCGTTATTTACTCATGTTACGCCACTGGTCATGGTGACAAAACGTTACTGCATTCATTTCATTTTTTAAAGTCAAATATGATGAGAAGCGAAAAAACTACCATGCCCCGGACAACGTTTACACGAACTAAATCGCAGATGATGACGCGGAAGCGAAAAAATCATATTATGAACCGTACATCACTTACCCTCGCCACGCCACTGAGAGTTTCGATTTTGAGATCACAGATCGAGACGCGATTCCACTGATGACCGGCCATGTAATGTGGGCCTGATGCATATTAACATTTTGGAAGCTGGAAACGTAAAAATAAGTTTTTCCCGAATAACCCAAAATCAAAATTTTAATTCAAGTATTTGACTTGCGTACTAGTTTAGTTGGTCATGTTAATAGATGTCTGCAGAATACATTCACTTTTTCTTTTATGGTACACTGGTGCCCAAAAATAATGCACAATTTTGAAGATGCTACATAATTGGAGTTAATATAGATACTATGGTTCGTAATCAGTTGCAGAAAATCGTGGGACATACTATAGTCGGAATTCGCATTTTAAGTGGAGACTCGGTCACGAGGGCAATTAGGGGGACCACCAGAAAGGGATGACGGCGAAAATAGAGTTTGACCTATCCTGTTTCACAGAAAGCTGATAACGAGATGCAACTTTCATCAATGGTTATGTTTGATGTGCATAATATTTACATGCACTTTCGTAAACACAGCTTGAATATTTGGGAAGGTATAAAGATTTTGCTAACCTTCCAGCGGGCGCGCTTATGCAATTTCTTTGACATATCGTGCATATTATTATATATATATCGTGTTATTTTACAAAAATAAATGCAACTTTTATTTATGCTATCTGTATTTATTAGCCTAATAATAAACAAAGATTTTATAAATAAAATTGTACTTAAATATATAAAATAACGATATAAATATGTAATACAATGCTCAATTCAAGTATCTTGCAAATGTGGAAGGTTAAAAATTCCCAAATTTTTCCGCGTTTGTTTTTGCTTGTAACGTGCAGAATTTTCCACCAAATTGTACGAAACTTACATAATACTTGACATTATATAAATGAAGCATTGTATTAAAATTTGAAGTAAAAAAGTTTAATATTACAGGAATATGAGCATTTGTAGTAAATAATTTTTTACTGCTCATGTGCAATACGTAGCGTTATTTCCCTTTCATAACTTCAGAGCCAGATATATAGGGCAACTTATAGAAAAATTCCAGTTCGATACCATTAGTATTGAGAAAGATATCGGCATTGCAACTTGGTGAATTTCTGTACACTCTACGAGAAGCTAAATGTTGAGGGTTCTTGCACAAACTGATATTTTTTAAACTTGAATCTTCGAATAGTAATCGTCGAACTGTAATTTAAATTATGTATTTAATTTATAAGTATATATGAGTATTCAGGATACTCAACTTTCATAAAATTCAATATTACTGTTCGAAGATTCAAGTTTAAAAATATCAGTTTGTGCAAGAATCCTCTTCATTTAGCTTCTCTTAGAATGTACCGGAATTCACCTCGTTCCATTGCCGATATCTTTCTGAATATTGTTGCCCTATATATCTGGCTCTGAAGTTATGAAAGGAAAATTACGCTACGTGTCGCACATGCGCAGTAAAAAATTATTTACTACAAATGCTCATATTTCCTGTATTATTAATCTTTTTTGATTCAAATTTTAATACAATGCTTCTTTTACCTAATTTCAAGTATTCTGTAAGTTTCGTACAATTTGGTGGAAAACTGCATGTTACAAGCAAAACACATGCGGAAGAATTTGGTATTTTTAAAGAAAACCTTTATATCTTTCCGAATATTTGTGCTGTGTTAACGAAAATGCATCTAAATATTATGAACCTCAAACATAACCATTGATGATAGATACATCTCGTCATCAGCTATCTGTGAAACAGGATGGGTCAAACTCCATTTTTGCCTTCATCCCTTTCTGGTCACCCCCCTAAATGTTTTCGTGACAGAATCTTCTCTGTAAAATGTGAGTTCCGACGATAATATGTCCCACGATTGCGAAGTATAGTATCCATATTTAACATCAATTTTGTAACATCTTCAAAATTGTGCATTATTTTTGGACACCTAGTGTATATACATTGTCTAGAGCAAGCACAGGCAAGGTTTGTCTTTTTTATTTGAGCTTGCATCTAATTCGTATCCCGCACACAGTGTGTTAAATCTGCCATTGTCGCTGAAACTTTACAGCGTCCTCCTCGTTATCTGACCGTGGTTCAAAGTTGCGAAATCTGTGCCAAAATAACCTCGTCTGTATTCAAAACAGATAATTAATGAAATCAATGAAATATCTCCGATTAAAGTATTAGAAAATATAATTTTTACCATAATTTATTGATGGCTTTTATTGAATGCACTCACCATTTTGGAATATTTACAATATCAGTTAGAGTTTATTAATAATAACTAATAAGTTTATACTTAATAAAAGATATTTACAATATCAGTTATTAGTTTATCATATTTAGAATATCGAAATATCAGTTAGCAGTTCATTAAAGGAGTTTCTTATCAAAAGTGAAAATATTCATTTAACGTAAATGAGTTTTAGTAGATATATTTAATTTTGCAAAAAATGAACTTAAAGTAGTTTTACAAATGGGAAAAATAAGTTTTGTGACAAAACGAAATTGCACCTTTGTGTAATTGGGTACTAAGTATGAATAGAAAATTATTAAAAAAAACAGCATTTCAGAAAAAAAAACCCTCCTCATTTAATGAATAGATTTCTGACTTTGTATGACCGAAAAACATGACGCGTATGAATTTATTTTATATTCTATCGAATGTTTATTTTTGTTTCAGCTTCGAATAAACTTCAGGAAATATTTGTAAGGTTGACAGTAATATAATTTTATATACGATAAATTTACTGACAAATAGAGGGCGAAGTTTTTTGGAGTCAGCAGTATTGCTTTCCCGGCAGAAATTTAATTTTCAGCTGATAGTAGATAGTGACAAACGAGTGACATTTACTTTCCAAACATTCATCACTTTATTGATCCAATGCGTCGTATTTTTTTAAATGATCTTGAAATGTAGATCGATAACGGGCGTCTCACTTTCTTGGACGTTCAGAAATAATCCTATTGCTCAGAAATTCCTTGAAACTAATAATTTATAGGATTCAAATGAAGTCTTAAATAACATTTATTTTTCCAATGTAAAGACAAATATTTTGAAGGTTGACGAACATCTAAAATTTTACCTATTTCTTACAAAATATCCATTTTTTTCCGCATTTTTTTTATTTTATTAGATACATATTTTGAAGGTTGACGAGCATCTTAATTTTACCTATTTCATAGAAAATATCGATTTTTTTTTTTCCTATCGAGATTTTCTGGATTCAAAATCTATTTAAATGTTTGTTCTTGATGCTTTATAAAAAAGTTATTTATTTCAGCCAAAGTTACCAACATTTATTACTATCAGCTTGTAAATATTTATGCTTATTTGAGTCTTTTTGCACGTTTTCAGCAAACATGATTATTCCAAAAGCAAAAGCTGTATTTCTTCGAAATTTTTTAACCCCTTGGCATACGATTTTATTTAACCTTCTAATAAGATGCCACCATTCATTTGGGATATTTATTATTATTTCAATCTATTAAAGATGGTAAAGGATACTTGAGACATTTAAGCGTGTCCAGATGATTTTTGTATTTAAAATTATTTGTTACGTTGATCTAAATACTGTTTTAAATAGCAAAAATTTTGTAATTCGATGCACGTGTCAGACTCGTCATTGTAAGCGAAGGGATTAATCATGTTAAAAAATAAAAGCAAACAGGCTGTTTATTATAGTTACATCACTGTTTACTAGGAAAATGTCAGTGTTCAAATAAGAACATTTCACACATATTTGAAGAAATTTTGAAATTCAGAGATACTTTTTTGTGCGTGCGTGTGTGGGGTATTTTACAACATGCCTCATTTCTATTCCCGCTATGAAAATTGTTGAGATATCGAAAACACGTCGCAAAGGCAAGAAGGAAGAAAATAATTTAATAGATTACAGCTCAACTCCAACTGAATTTTTTATGTATAGAGAAATAATGAAATTCGAAGCATCGCAATAGGAAAAACGAAATACGAGGCATGTTAGAATAAGAAATAAAGAAAGAGGCATAAGAAACATAAAAAAATTTGCGAAAAAAATGATAAAGCAACAAAACACAAATAAATAAAATAAACTAAGCAATTTCCATATGAAGAAAAGATTCAATAGCCTAATTCCAAAAACATCCAGCCAAAAAAAATTCTCTAAAAGTTCAGATCGAATACTATCGATAAAATCTGAACAAATTCCTCAACCAAAGATATTATAAACAGGTAAAAATTTAAAAAAAAAAAAAACCAGATCGAATAAAAACGGTAACAGTTTATTTGTTGGACAATAATAGTTTACAATCCCTTTAAAGCCAGAATCATATAAACGGCTAAATATACTGTTACAAAACTGTAATGTCGCTTCCCTGCCACGTTAGTCCTATGGTTGGAAAGAGACATTTATAGAGGTTTTTATCGGACACCGGGGAAGTGGAAGCCAATGACCCCGACCTAGGCGACAAACTTAGAAACCATTTTGGCGATAAAATGAAGGTTCCAGAAAATACAAGAATAATCCCTCTATCTCCATTAGGAGCCGAAATACGGAGACGCTGCTAGAACATTCCCTGTAACGTCACATCCTGTCGGAAAAGGTTATAAATACCGAGCAATTCAAATGAGGAATAGTTTCTTTGGAGTTTTGTCTTCAGCGCGAGCTGGTAAACTGAGCACTATTGAAAGTGCTGTTACTGTTGTTATTAATGATTTGCTGTCTGTTTGTGCTGCTAATTTGTTCAAGTGCTGTTTTTCTTGTTTCCTGTGCTTCGAATTTTCCGGAATATTCGTGAATAAAGCGTCGTTCTCCATTATCCTGCTTCTGCTTTCACCGTACACTCACAGGACGATTTTCGTGACAATATATGTAAATAAATACAAAAATGTAAAGTTAATTTTTTTTAAATATATGTAATCTTGGGTAATTTTCGTGCATTTTTTTATGCTTTAATGTTTTTTTAAATGCAGTTTATACTGTAAATTATTTTTTGTGTTTGCATATATTTTTTGTTTATTTGTAATTTTTATATTTCGTAATTTGTAATTTTTTATTGTTTTATTTGCACATTTGGAAATTTCATATTATGGATTATCGGGAATTTTTATTTATGCAAATGTAATTATGCTTGTATATTTGCATAAAATTATGTAAATTTTTTACTAATAAATTTGTTTTATACATTTAAGTAATATTTTCAAAAAGTTTTTGACAATGTTGACAATTGAATTTAAAAGTTATGAAAACAAAGTTTCAAATGTTAAAAAAGTGGAAATTAATAAAATTTAAATAAAAGTACAAAAAAATTGATTTCTTCTAAATTTGGAAATTTGAATATTTAAAAAGATGTAAAATTTAAATGCCAAAAATATTTTTAAAAATGAACTCATAAAATGTATTTAAAAACATAAAAAGTAAAAAAAAAATATCATGTATATACCAATGTCCGTTTTAAACCGTATATATATATTTTGCGTAGTTGGTATCAGAGGAAAAATATTTCAATTTTAGCTGGTATTTGCAATCATTTTACATATATATAATTTTTCTTGAAATTATTCCATTTAATAAATTACGTACAATTATCAATAAACAGGGTATGAAAAGCCCTACACAAAAAATGAGGTTAGTGAATTTTTCTCTTTATTCAAAATTTATTTCTCGAAGCACTTACTTTTTAAGCTAATTAATTGTTAAAAACATCGTCATAAATATCATTATAGAGTAAAGTGGAAATTTTAGAGATAATGAAGCTGAAATGTAGTATAAACTACAGGTAACCATGGGTAGAATGCTAGCTTTTTCACCGTTTATTATCTAGGCTCAGCGACATGCTGAGAAAGAAGATGAAGATAAACAAAATATTATATAATGTGTCACAAAGTTATTTTGCACCATAGAAAAAGATAAGAGATTTTAATTTTCCGATACAAATCAATTATAGAGTTTTACTTATCTTATTTCTTTCAATTTTTCACACTTTCACAGAAACATAATATTGAAATGTAATTAGCCCTTTCAATCAATTTGCAAAAAGCTTCAAAAATCAGGCTACAGCAAGACAAAGATTATTTTTGTAAACACAGAATTGAACGCCAATTTTCGAAATGATACGAGGCAAAAACCAATGGTGAATCAGTGGCGAACAAGCTGGTCTCCAAAAGCGGTTATTTGATGGATAAATACATGCATATTGTATGCATAACGTTAGCCGCCACGATTCACGCCTGAAATTCGAACCTTCTATCTAATTAAATGCCCCCTCCTCTGCCATCTCTTAACTATAGCAGAGAAGGGGTAATTAAATTAGACTTTAGGTATGAATCATATTTGATTCATTGGGCGATTAACGTATTAAAGGAGAGAATTATTGAAAAACGTGTTGCTGCAGGTTTTATTAGATAAGTTAAACTGGATAAAATTTTCAAATAATCTTGTTATTTAATTATAGTAATTTTTCGAGGAATTTCCATTTAAAATTTATGTATGAAGTAACGACTCCTTTTAATTCGCTCCCCCATTAGAGTGATTTTTTTACTGCAATGAGGTACGATGTGGAAGTTATGAAGATAGGTGAAATCAATCTCAGAGTTGTTCTCTTTGTTTAGAAGTTCAGAGGCCCGTTCTTTATACTCATCTTTAGATCTTCATACTAGAACTTAATAATTCATATTGACAGTTCAATAGACTTTGGACCTGTGTGTGCGCATAAGAACTAGAAGAAAGATGGAATGTTTTTATTTAAGCAATATTGATATTCAAATCTGTTTTAGAATAGAAGGAAAGACACAGAATATTTAAGATTGCAAACTTTTCTAATAAAATCGATTACAGCAATTTTCCTGTATCATTTTCCCAACCTATCATTGATTTCATGAAATAGTTTAACCTCAAAAACGAAACAGGTTTGATTGGAGCCGATAAAATCAGGATAGAAATATTTTTGTTCCAGCAAAATCGGACAAGGCTTCAGAAATTGGATTAACCCTGGAATGGTAGCGTTGAGTCGAAATGACAACTTTTCTCATTCAAGCTGCGAAGACTGCGAAGTAACGTTACCATTCCAGGGTTAATACAAGATTCTAAACATAACCAACAGACAAGACTATAAGCACCAGTTGATTTAAATATTAATTACCTTAAAATGGGTGGATAGACACAATTTTCAACTTCAAGTGTACAAACTGATGTCTTTTTTAAGTATTTTTGAAAGAATTTTTTTTAAAGTCAAAATATTATGAAAAGTATGTCTCTGCCCCAACTTTTACTACGTTTAAAGTTTTCGCAGATTCTTTTACTCATAAAAAAATAAAAACATGGTATTTCTGTTCACCTCACAAGATGGGATGAATAGAAATAGTAGTGAAAATACTATTATTATTTCTATTTCTTTCTTCTGCATGTTTGCTAGTTACATATGAATTTCATTATTAGATTTAGAGGAGAATAAAAGCCATCCAGTTGGAAAAAGCTATTACAAAAAAACATACAAAAAATCGAATTTACATACTTAACACTTAAAATCCATAATGTCGAAATAATATTATTCTCTCACATTGCTTCTAAATTTGTGAAAAAGTTTTTAAATCTAGCAGCCTAACGCACCAGTGGATATGGAGTGCTTTCTAACAAAATCTCCCTCTTCTAATGGATGATCCTTATCTGTTAAAGTAAACTTGTTTGTTTAGGCATTGCCCCCCCCCCCAAAAAAAAGGGTTATCTTAACAATCATCTTCTAGGTATCAAACTTTCCACGCATTTTATCTGCACGGCAACAAAATGGATAGGTTGAGAGCTATGTGAGATGGCCTCAAGTGGCCATCAGCATAACATTTTTATAATTGCCACTTCAAAATATTGTTCTTTTTCCGAAGACGATAAAATCATTTTCTTGCTCCAAATTATATATAAATGTTTGAAGATCCTCTTTGAACTTTTGAAAAAGGAAGTCGAACCTCTAGTCCAAAACATCGCAGCAAGATAATGTTTTAGGGTTTATTCGTCTGGCTTGATTGCATCAGCCGTTGCATTCTATGTCTAACAAGTTTTACAACATGCAATATACTAAAAAAATGCTAGCGCCAAAAACCTTATAATTGCAAACCCCTCCCCCCAAAAAACATACAATGTTTTGAAATATGTTAAAGCATTTGTTAGTAATAAGTTGAAAAATCTTATATTTATTTTGCTTAAACACACGGGAGCTATTAACCCCTTAACTGCTCTATTTTCTCTACTGTCTCATTAGATGACACTTTACGTTTTGGGAATGTGTTGTATTTATTCAAATAAGAGTCCATAGAACACTTAAAATGTTAATGAATTACTCTTCATTTTCTGTATAGAATTATAATGTCTAGGAATGACGTAATTTCAGACTATAAGTGTAAAAATGCCCTTAATTTGATGAACGAGTAAACTCGGATTAAACAGTTAAGGGGTTAAAATATTCACAATTTTTGTTCACAATCTTGCTATTTTGTTGCTCGCGGTTATACAAAGGAAAAACATTGTTACAAAGTTCTGTTTAAAATTGATTTTAAAAAAAATTATTGAAATAGAGAAAAAATTGCACGGAAATAAAATTGGTATCACTGAAAATACAATTTTTAAGAAATAATTAATGTGGAGTAAAAATGGTTTTTGTGCTATAATATGCTTCGAAGTTTTTGAGGAAAAGCGTTAACATTTCGATTGATTTTTAATTAAATAAAAATCTAATTAATTTTTTAAAAATCCTTTCTCAGTGAGCACCTATTCCCAGGAAGTAAATACGTGTCAAATATAGTAGCTATGGTTCAACGGTCTGCCTAGTACAGCTTCTGAGCGATTTTTGCATCACGCAATTTACGGGTAATATACCGACTTTCAAACATTATTAAGTTAAAAAAAAGTGTTTTTCGGAACGAATAGAAGCATTCCTTCTTCTATTCACTGTTTCTGATAGTGTTTCTGCTCACACCACAATTTCCAAAAACATATCCTAAAAATTTGCAATGGTCAGAACAGAGCTAGAGTAAAAGCATATTTAAAAACTAAAATGTAACTGATTGCGTGGCACTGTTGGTGATTTTTTTTACAAGTAATCCATTTCGGAGTAAACGAAAACCCGAACGAGGTCAAAAGTATTTTTGCAAAGAAGAAAACTACAGTTGACAATGTTGCCAACGAAACAAACTTAGTCTGTTATATTATGAACAATAATTTTCCTAATAGATTGTCTTATTGTTAACTAAAGGCTTGCTCTTTAACGGCTAGTACCCCTGTAAAAGTAAGTAAAATTGTATACGTTGCTTCATCATTTAGCGTAAAACGCTGCTCACAAAAATTAGGAGATATTTCAAACTGATTACGAAGTGATAGAAAAAAGAAACATCTGATTAACCCTCTGAATGTGGGATTTTTTTAAAAAATCACTATTTAGCTGCCGTCCGTGCCCCATCGTTATCCATATGTTTTGGCAGTCTTGGGTGACCATCAGGGGTGTAGTGGAGCCAGAACGCCGTTCCGGCTCTGCTCTTTTTACGAGAAATAAATAACAAAAAATTGTGAAAACGTCCCCAGGTCACCCAGGTTAGAGCGTTCCGGTATTGCTTTTAGAACGTCCCGGCACAGCTTATTTTGTGACTACACCACTGGTGATCATGTACCCTGATCTAGTAAATCTGGACATTCATGAGCGCTCTGCTCCATGCAAATGGGGTGGTGGCACTCCACGCCAACCATTTTTCAGCCCATCCATTCAAGTATGTCATTCACTAGCTGTTCCGCGTAAATCCATCCACTATCGGTCACTCCGATATCCTAATGCACCTGTTCCTCCCCTCGCCATCAAAACGCGAACCCGCGCCGGCTCCCATTTCCTTGATGAACGTTTCGAGTGCAGTATTTTGTGATTTTCGCATTCGCGAGAGAACTCCCTCCCACGTATCTACATCGGTCGCATTTCAGCATTTATGGCCGGGCATCCAAATGGATTTCAAGAGAAGTTGGATTTCCAAATTTTCGATCACACCACGCCAATTCTCATCGTATTTTCGTATAGACCACTGGTTTTGGCCTAGCGCGACCGAATCTGCGTGAATATTCAGTCTAAAAGTGTAGCACTCTCGTCCAGTTTGACCTGCTTGTGTTCATCCCCCATCAATATGTCACTTACTACTCAATCACGATAATTAAGTTGGCATCTCATTCCCGTAATTAAACAACTTTGACTTGTTCTTTGCTTTTCTGATATTCTTGTTTAATTAACCCCTTAACATTATGTTTGATATCTAATTAGACGATCCCTTCTGTTTTGGAAAGGGGCTGTCATTTTCATTCATCTTAGAAGGCTTGAGATGTTTATAGATTCTACGTAATTTTTGTGAAAAATTAAAAAACTAATTAATGATTAAATTCTAGTTCTAAGACTAAAAATGCGATGATTCGATGCACGAGTATTCTCGGGTTTTAAGTTAAGCGGTTAAAAATAATTTAAAAAAATAATTAAATCCTTGTTTTTTTACCTCTTCATATTCATCTTTAAATACCTTCTAATTTTTGTGAGTAGTATAGTTTATTTATTATTTTATTGTTTATTTATATTCATCCACTAGTTGCAAAGTTAGTCTGTCAAATTTATGCCGTCCTTAACCTTCCAGCGGGCGCGCCTGCACAAATTTTATGACATATCGTGCATCGTATTACATATATATATCGTAGTGTTTTACAAAAATAAATGCAACTTTTATTTATGTTATCTGTAGTTATTAGCTTAATAGTAAACAAAGATTTTTTTATTAAAAATTGCACTTAAATTTATAAAAGAACGGTATAAATATGTAATACGATGCACAATGCAAGTATCTCATGAAAACGCGCGCCCGCTGGAAGGTTAAACAGTAGCTTTGAGGCCCATTCATTATATCAGTATGTATCAATATTTCTATAAAAGAAAGTTCATACATTGTGAGTTTGACATGTCTGATGTAAGATTTACAAGAGTGGTCGAAGAAGAGAGAATAGCACAGAGCTTTAAGAGACTGGAAAAATACCTGTTCCTTTTAGCAACGGTAAACAACATCTGTTTAAAACCATTGCTTTATGTAACTTATAATTGCAAGTTTAATCGCAATAATGCCTTACGTGAGTAATAATCTATGTAATAATATATTCCCCGTGGCTATAGAAAGGAAGCAGAATTCATCAGATGATACTGCATCTTAATGAGGAGTATGAGGTGCGAGTTGATTATTAAAGCAGCCACTCTAAAACCACGTACTGCTTAGGGAGTTCACTGCCGAATTCGTTAGCATAAATTTGAAGTGATTCTATGGAATATCGAAACAATGATGTTAGCGACAGCTACAGTAATGTTTCCATTCATCGTTTGCATGAAGTCATTCCTATGAAATTTTTTTTTTCAAGTATTCGATAATGCCACTGTGACTGTATATCTGTCGAAGTAAGTCCGTCTTCAATAATAGCAAGAAATGGAATTTTTTGAATAAATGTTGTCGCGTCGTTTACCCTGGGAAACGAATATCTCTCATTGTCAAGTAATGATTATTGTCTGCAGTGCTACAGCTGCGGAAAAAGAATTCCTGCTTACAATTTTTGAGCAAGAACAGTATTTCGAACTTATGTGATAATCACATTAAAATGTTCGTTTCTTATGTTCGAACCACTTTTGATATTACTTCTCTCAATTTCTGTAATTATTCCCTTACCTTTTCTTTTGATTCATTTGCTCAAGAAAATCATTTTTTTATTGTTTCCTGCAATATTATTTTCAAAAGGTGACATCGCTTATTAAGTTTTTACCGTTTGTAAAGTTGATCGTCATCAAAAGTTTGAAAATTGTAGATGATATATGGCCATCAAAATTTACCTTTTACCTCAACAAAATTTGCATATGACTTAAAAATATTCTTTATTCCATCATTTCTTTGTTTTCACAAGAATTTCATTCATTTATGAGAATTTTGAATTTCAAAGCAATGAAATAATAAAATATTCTTTTAAATAGCAAAGACTAAAACAATTTCAAGCAAGACATTAAGTCGATACTAATAGGTAAAAGTATTACGGCAATAAACATTTTTTATGGAGAAAACCTATCACTTCACTGAAAATCAACCCTCTTGAGAAGGAAGTCTTACAATAAAAGTCAGCTTGAAAATAGCGAGTTATAAATATGCCCAAGTAAATCGTTTTGATTTCTTTATAAAACTATGAAAAGACACTGAAAAATTTTCCTGGATGTACAGGTTATCCTTTCTTGACAGTTTTGTTTTATGGTTATTTCTAGAAGCGACTCGATAGCATCCATGAAAGTAAAGCAAACTGCATAATCTAAATCGCATTTCCTTGATATTTATGTCAACAAATTAGCAACAATAGAGTTTAAAAATTAAGGAAAAGTAGAAAATTTCAGTAAGAATTCAAAATTCAGAAATAGCTTGAAGATTTTCCCGTAAAAAATGAATTATTCATAATACTAAACCTCTCTCCTTTTACGCTGCCTCTGACTCCTTTACGATGGTTTTCGACTCCCAGGAAATACCTGCTTATCACACACACACACACAAAAAGACATTGGTTTCTTTTAACCCTCTTCTTGGTCGGCGGCGCATGCGATACGTTCGGCTCTTTTGTGCCCGTATGCTATTTAAAATCCGTAATTAAATCAACGTAAAAATTAATTTTAAATACAAGAATCACCTGTTCACACTTAAATGTCTTAAGTATCCTTTAGCATCTTAAATGAATTGGAATAATAAAAAACTATATGAAATGGGTGGTGGAATCTCATTAGGAGGTTAAATAAAAACGTAAGACAAGGGGTTAAGATATCCGTGTCTAGAAATTTAATATGCTGGAGAAAGGATTAAAAGGAAGGTTTATTGTCTCTTTTAGTTGAAATATAATCTTTCTGAGGAGGATACAACAAGTGCCTTATCTTAAAGTGAAGGAAAAATTAACATGAAGTCTGTGAATACCACATATTGGATGTAAGAAAAAGAACTGCCCAAAAGAAAAAGATATTTTTACCGCATCTTTACCTTTATCTACATACTATAATGATAGCAGAAATATAGTACAATTATTTAAGCGCAAGTAATGCTGAAGAAGCAAACAATTAAAGACTCTCCAAAGTAACCGCTATATTTTATGTCTAAAAAATTACGATTGCTTCACGTTCACAGCAAGTCATTTTTAACTCAATTTTTCGGAAGCTGTTCTTCATTATTAAAGGTTTTTGATTAGATAAAGCTAGATATTTAAACGAGGAATAAAATTTCATGTTCGGAAATAATTTTCTCATTGCAAAAAGTCAACAAATTTTATTAAAGATAAAACCAAGGCTCGTGTTTATGCAGAAGTTTCTCTGATACCGGGTTTCCCTGCATTAACAAGGAAAAGAACGGAAGAAAAAAGAAAGGAAGCTGCAGTAAAGCGGAGCATATTTTGAAACTTTCCATTTTCTGCGCTTTAATTGCCCATTAAATCCGCAAAGTTTTGCCTCATGATAACGGCATCCATTAATTAGACGTCTCGACGTAAACTCGCCAATATCTAGTCTCTCCCGGACCGAAATTCCGGATCGCTGTTGCCATAGAAACGGGAGAGTCCTGATTGACCTCCTCGCCACGTATCCTAGCAACGGCTAGAAGGGGTGAGAGAGTTGGGATAAACACTCTCACCACCGGGATGCCGCTAGGAGAGAGGGGAACAGGTTACAAATTGAACTCTTCAGACATACCAAGGGATATTTATAACTAAAGTGAAATAATTGGTGAAGCGGAAGGAATTTAGACTCAGCCGACAGCAACAGAGCGAAGAACGTGGAATGACAGATCAAGTAGGTCGTGAAGAATTCCGGCGGCATCGTGCCCGACGCTGCAAGAGATGGAACAATGCAAGAATTGATTTTTAGAATCGTTTTGAGCGCGCCTTAATAGTACCTTATTTTCATTACGTTGAAAGGTGTTGCTGGCGAACAGTTGACAAACTCCGTTTTGTGGGATTTCTGCAAAAGGGATTTGGTTGACAATCGTTCTTTTAAATTATAAGTGGTAAACCGACAGTTGAGTTCGAGTTTATAGAGTTTAACTGAATGTAATTGAGGATGCTCAACTTTCTGTACTTTGTATATTTGGTGTTTATTACAAGTGAATACTTGTAAATTAGTAGTCAAGAAATAGCATGCCCTAAATTTCGTTGACAGTGGTTGATGTGAGGTCATTAAAGAAAGGGCAGGTAGGTAAATTTACTTGTGAAGTATTTTCAACAAAGAGTGCATTTAAAAACTTATTTCTTTGAGAAAATGTTTAGGGCAACAAGGTGTTTTGTAAGTGGCGGCATTCCAAAACTATCTGGTTTTTGCAAAGATATCGTTTGTGTTTAGATTATTGGAATACTCATCATTATGTGATCATAATAACTAGTTCAGTTTCAGTTCCATTTTGCATATTATAGTGATCAATAGAAATGTTGATGAGGCACTAAGATTTTTTTTTGTAAGAAAGCAGGTAAAATTTTGCTTTTTGACATTTCTAAAACGAGTAAAAAGACTGCTTACGAGCATCACGAGACTTCTACATTTTTAGATTGATTTTATGAGAGTTATTTACCACAAGACTAAAAAAGCGAAAGAGAGAAATTTCTATTCCCAAACTTTTCCAGTGACTACATCAATAACGTTCCTTACCTGCGCTTATCTAGAAAAATATTAGTTTTAGGAAGTTTTATACTTTTCAATACTTGAAAATAGCGATTATCAACTAAGGATAGTAATATTTATATATTTTTTAATTTTGCTTAATTTTTTGCCAGTTGGAATAAATGTCTTTCTCTTAAATAAAATTAATTTAAAACTAGACTATAGTGCATCAACAAGAAATAACAATTCCACTGACAGTTAGTGTTTATTAAGTTATACCAAGACAATTGAGTATGACAATAATTAAATAATGCATTTTTTTTAATTATGTAACATGCATTTATTATATATTGGGCATTTTTTCCAGGGTTCAATGGAAAAGGTACGGTGACATTTGGAAAAACAAGAAGTCCACTTCGGTACTGGGGAGATACCCAGCACGTGAGTAAGATAAACAGAAGAGTTTGAACTGTAAAGATTAAGAAATTTACAAGAAGTCAATAATGGGTTGCATTACGTCCACTGCCACAAAGCCAGCCCCAGAGGTTTGTGCTCCAGAACCAATCCAGATAAATAGTAAGTACATTTTTTAATGTATTTTTTATCTTAGTTCATTAGTTAACATAAAAGTACATTAAGAATAATCGTTTATTAAATTTAAACTTAATCAAAGATAAGGAGCATGCTTATAAAAAAGTTGCGAAAAACTTTTAGTGAAGATAACTTGTTGTTTCTTAATTCCCTTCGGCTCAATCAAATCATGCAGACTGAATAATTTACATCAAGAACAGAAAATTATTTTTTAAATGAATTAAACACTTTTGCACATTGAACCCGTCGCTGTTTTGATGCAAAACATAATGGAGGAAAACTATTATTTTCTCTTTTCTGTCAATGTTTTCATAGCATTGCAGAGAAACATCACGCATTATTGTTATAGCAGAATATCCTTCTTCCTTTTATTACTGTAGAACCATATTCATTATGGATTTTTTTTTAAAAAAAACTTAACATAATCAGTAATAGGAAAAATATTTTCAAATAATTAAAGTTTTAATAGTAGAAGATAAGCTATATATCAGTCTTCCTTGTATACAAAAGTATTTCCGCATTCAAAAAATAAATGAAAAATGTTAATTCATTAAAAGAAGTCACACCAAATTTGATTTTTGCCAAAACGAATCGTTTTGAGTTTATGCAGTTTTAAATTACTCTTCACCCTTTTTTAACGTCATCTTAAAATTCTTTTACAGATTGCATTTCAGTACCTTTTTTAACCTTCCAGCGGGCGCGCTTGCACAAATTTTACGACATATCGTGCATCGTATTATATAAATATATCGTGCTGTTTTACAAAAATAAATACAGCTTTCCTTTATGTTATATGTATTTATTAGTTTAATAGTAAACAAAGAATTTTTTATTAAAAATTGCACTTAAATTTATAAAAGAACGATATAAATATATAATACGATGCACAATTCAAGTAGTATCTTTTGAAAACGAGCGCCCGCTGGAAGGTTAATTCAGTAGGCTTTGAGAAGAAAAAACATTTTTTATTAAATGGAGTCAAATCATACTCATATGTTAAATGCATCATAATACACAAGTCTCAAATCCAATGTGTATCATTCAGGAAGAAATCTCAGTTAGATGACACGAGCAGTTACGTTTGCCTTGGAACTGAGTGACGTCACGAGAGATGAGCCCAGTATGCATCCCTGATCCTGATACATCGTTCTAATAAGCTTTCGATTTAAATTGAAGTGGTTTATATGCCTAAGGCTAAATACTGGACTTCATACATTTATTTAGAACATAGTTGTCTCCACTCTTTTGCTAACTCTGGGCTACAGGATCAAGGACGGATCCAAGGGAGACTTTAGTGTGGGGGGAGCTCAAGGGCGGATCCAAGGGGCTCCTCAAGTTTGAAATAAGCATAATCCAAAAAAAATTGTCGTTATATTTTTATTGAGCGCAATTCTTATGCGCCAGATATTAATCAAGTTAATATTAAACTCCCAGCGGCAACTTTTATTTTTTAATCTGTATTTATTAGCTTTGTACTAAACAAAGATTATATAAATAAAAATTACACTTAAATTAATGAAAGAGCGATATAAGTATGGAATAAGATACACGATACGTATAAGTATCTCGCATATGCATACGCTGACCTGCTGGGAGGTTAAATTATCTTTACATGAATATTTACTTAAAAAAAGAGTCAAAACGGATGAAACTAAATAATATGAACTAAGCCGAAACTATTTTCTGCACTCGAATATTGAAGAGCAATATTTTTTAAATAATAAAATGAAGTAAAATGATTTAGCAAGATAGAGAAAAGCATGAGAGAGAGAGAGAGAACAAACTAGGTGAGCACCACAGCAATTTACATCTTATAAAGCACAGATCAGGACGTAAAAAAAAATCCCTTTTCCCCTACAAAATATATTTTGCCATATGTGCTAACCGAATTTTGTTCCAGTCTGGAGCGGCAAAGTATACATTTCCAATCCAGATAATTACTATTTTCCTTACATACTTTGTATTTCGGGAACTGCTAATCTATTTTTTGCACTTAAGTTTTATTTACAGAATGTGACTGACAAATTAGTTGAGGTTTATTTGCAGTATATTATCAAACTTTCAATATAGAAATGCTATAAATAGTTTTTAAACACTGGTATTGGGCAATGTAGATCTATAGCTTTAAAAGACGAACAGCAATTGCTGTTTACTTTTTCGCAGACGAAACATTCAAAAATAATGTACGGCAATCGTAAAATAATTCAATTTCGAGATATCTCCAAGTCTTGAACCTTTTTGAGTCCCTTTCGGAATGTCTATCTATTTGTAACCAGATGATTAAAAAATGGAACTATCTAGATTAATGAAATTTGGTATGTGATCTTTACGCCAAAATTGTAGATTTGCATTAAATTTAGTATGTCCGTCCGAATGCATGTGAACACGTTAGCTCAAAAACGCAACGAGCTAGCTAGATGAAATTTGTCATATGGTTTTATCACCCAAATTGTAATTTTTTTTTCAATTTTGAACAAATATGTCAAAGGGTTTCCTGTCTGTAAATCAGTCAGTTCGTGAATTTGTGAACAGAATAACTCTAAAAACACAAGACAAACAAAATTTCTACAATTTTAGTTTTGAAACCGATCTACAATTTTAGTTTTTACACTAAAATTGTAGACCGGTATCAAATTTTAGACTACATCTATCAAAGGGAAGAGGTTCAAAGCGCCTACTCTATTTCATTCGCAACACATTAAAGCTAAACACAAAACACGGTATATACACTGGTGGACAAATGCTAAGGACCATTTTTAATGTTTCGAAAAATTTGGATTTAATTGGAATACAATGGTTCACAATCAGTTGCGGAGAATCGTGGGACATAAAATCGTTGGAACTCATTTTACAATGAAGATTCAGTCACTAGGACATTCAGGGGACCGTCCACAAATTGATGAAGACAAAAATTATTTCGGTCCTTCCCGTTTTACAGAAAGCTGATAATGAGTTGAAACTTTAGTCAATGGTTTTGTTTCATGTTCATAATATTTACATTTATTTTCGTAAAAATGGCATGGATATGCGAGGAGAGTAAAGTTTTTTTAAAAAATCTAAAATTTTTCAGCATGTTTTTTGCTTATAACATATAATCGAAATAGTATTATCGAATTCGGATAGTTATCAACGAAATGCAATTTAAATTATGTATTTAATTTATTAGTAAACATGTGTATTCAGGATATTCAATCTTCATAAAATTCAATATTGCTGTTTGAAGATTCAAATTTAATAAATTTCAGTTTATGCATGGACCTTATCATTTAGCTTCTCTTGGAGTGTACCGAAATGCACCCAGCTGCAATACCAATATTTTTCTGAATATTAACGCTATTGAGCTGTAATTTTATTATAAATTGCTCTATATGTATGCCTCTGAAGTTATAGAAGAAAAATTACTCTACTTTTCGAGCATGCACAGTGAAAAATTATTTACTACAAGTATTCATATTTTCTTCAATATTCAAATTATTTTATTCAAATTTTGATACAATGCTTCTTTTACATATTGTCAAATATTCTGTAAGTTTCGTACAATTTGGTGGAAAACTCTGCATATTATAAGCAAAAAACATGCGGGAAAAATTTTGGATTAAAAAAAAACAACTTTATATCTCCTCGCATATCCATGCCATTTTTACGAAAATAAATGCAAATATTATGGACATCAAACAAAACCATTGACTAAAGTTTCAACTCATTATCAGCTTTCTGTAAAACGGGGTGGGCGAAAATAATTTTTGTCTTCATCAATTTGTGGACGGTCCCCTGAATGTCCTAGTGACTGAATCTTCACTGTAAAATGAGTTCTAACGATTTTATGTCCCACGATTCTCCGCAACTGATTGTGAAACATTTTATTCCAATTAAGTCAAATTTTTCGAAATCTTAAAAATGGTCCTAAGCGTTTGTCCACCTGTGTTTATGTAAATAAACGAGGAAGTTGAAGAGAAAAGTGGGCTGCCGATTTTACTTGATTTATGAGCTTTCAAGTATTTAGTTTCCCTCTAGTAAAAAGAAACAAAATTATAAAAGTAATATCAAATTCAAATGCTGTTCAAGATATTCATGTACTGAAATGGGAAGCAGTTCTTATTTTGCTTGTCGATTTTTTTTGCTTACAAGTGAACAACTTTATAAAAAAAGTTAAAGGAGATTCGCACCTCTAGTTTGAAACATCGTAGATTAATATTTTAGGCTTGGCTCGTCTTTTTGGATATTATTCTAAAACCCCTTGACCTACGAATTTATTGACCCTCCTAATTAGATGACACAGCCCATTTGGAATATTCTTTATTATTTCAATCTATTTAAGATGGTAAAGGATACTTGAGACATCTAAGCGTGTACAAATGATTTTTGTATTTAAAATTAATTGTTACCTTGACTTAATTACGGATTTAAATAACAAAAATTCTGTAATTCAATGCTCGTGCCAGACACGTTGTTGTAAGCGAAGGGATTAAAAATTTACTCTTAATTATTTAGCAAAGATAATGTGTATGCAAAAAATGGGTTAAATATTGTCGCAACGCGCGTGTATATAAACGCAGTAATTTAAACAATGAGTACTGTTGTAAAATACACTTAACCCTTTGCGGACATATACGGCGTATAATATGCTCCACAGGTTACCGGTCTCGAGATTGAGGTGAAGGAAATCCGGTTAACTAAGAGGATAGCGGCTAAAATTCGAACACAAATGTGTATATTATACATCAATTCAAACCCCTAATCTTATTGCACTATGAAAAATAAAGTTTTATATAATTAAATAAACATACAGTTGGAAAAAATGGAATGGCGTATAAAGTGCGCCAACCTGATCTGAGTGTTCTAAAAAGTTGCCTGTCCGCAAAGGGTTAAAATATTTTTTAAAAATTTATCAAAATTAGAGAAAAAATTGTACGGGAATAAATTTAGTATCATTTAAAAGATAATTATTTGAATTTTAAAGTAATGAAAAATAGTTTTAATGTGATACTATTCTCAGAAGGTTTTGAGGGAAAACTTTAACATTTTTAATTAAAAATTTGATTATAATTTTGAAAAAACCTTTTTTAGTGAGCACCTACTACCTAAGAAGTAACTACTTACCAAATTGGGAAGCTCTAGATACAATTATCTGTCCTGTAGAGCGTTTGGAACGATTTTTGCATCATGCATGCATTTATAGATAGTATCCACTATCCCGCCTACGAACGTTATCATGCTAAAAGAATGAGGAGATTTAAGCATTGCGAATGTAACCATCTATCTTCCACAATACCACCCAATTGTAGTAGTAGCCCAATAGGCTTGCGTCCCAATCCGAACCAGCCTACCCAAAAGAGTGTAAGGCCTTTAAACTATATTACCCAATGAAAGACTTAAATGATGAAATTAGAGACGAGTTTTCAACATGATTATATTTATAGGTTGGTATACTATCTGTAAATTCTGACATGCATGATGCAAAAATCGTTCAAAAAGCTCTACAGAGCAGACCGTCGATCCCGAGCTACCCAATTTGGCAGATAGTTACTTCTTGTGTAGTTGTCGCTCATTCAGAAAGGGTTTTCTAAATTTTAATTAGCTTCCTAATTATAAATTAATCGAAATTTTAATGTTTTTCCTCAATTACATCGCAATGAATTGTCACACAAAAGCAATTTTTACACCATTTTAAAAGTCAAAATATTAGCATTTCTGTAATACCAATTTTATTCCATACATTTTTCTCTAATCTTAAGAAATTAATAAGTATATTTTACAAGAATAATTTACATTGTTTTAGAAATTGACTTTATAGACATGCGCTCTATCGCTGCTATATAATTAAGAATAACTTTTTTTAAAAAATATAGACAGATGAAGCAAGCCTAAAACATTATGATGCTACGATTTTTCGGACTGGAGGTTCGAATCGTCTTTAAATTTTATGTATATTAAAGTGGAATAAAATTTAAAATAGTTACAGAGTTCAAACTTCGGAAAATAGTTTTAGGTTCACATGCTCACTTTTCTGTCAAATTATTTGGAATGAAATGTTGTAAATTGCTGGGGGAACAGAGGTAATAGGCTATATTAGGGAAGTAAATATTTTCGTTATGTGTGGAAGATTAGTTGTTCAATTTCCAGATCTGGTGCATGAGTATAGTCAGTTACACAATAAACATGAATTCTAGCAGATATTTTAGGTTTATGTGCCATTAACTAAACTAATTCTTTCTTATTGTATTTCCGTGCTTAAATTCAAATTCATACTGGATTGGCATTCAGGTCGGGAATTACTGTTTTAAGGTTTTATAAAGAAATTTCTTAGATAATGTTCTTCACTAAGTTCTAGATAATTTGATAATTATAATTCAAAGATGATTAATAATCAAAATTATTTTCATCAATGAGATATCAGTCATTTAAAACTTCTTGGCATACACTTTTGACGATTTCTTCAACAGTTTATATCAACATAACTTCATTCCACTAAAATTTTAAGTTTCAAACTGATAAGATACCCTTTTTTCCAAATCTTCAAAAATTTAAAAAACAAATGCCTTTTCCACAAAAATTTCAAATATGCCCTCTATACAATGAAATGTAATTCAGAAAAGCTTTCCCACATGTATTCATGCTTATTCCAATAATAATTTAGTAAAAAAACATATAGTGTTTTTCTTAGTGTAGTCATTTGTGTTTTAAATCTCAGAAAATTCTAGTTGTCGTAGAATGATGTAACCCATCTCACAACCTTTTAGCTAAAAAAGGACAGCTTAAAGAAAATAATGGCTTGAAGCATGTTCATATTAGCTATTCAAAATTAAAACCCATAATAATTACTTACCCTTAGCATTTTAAAATTGATTAGATAGCCTTTTTTAAAATCTCTTTCAACATCTTCATAATCAAACATCTTTTTTCCAGCAAAATCTTAAACATACACTTTTTTAAACGAAATGTTGCTTCCGCACATGTAAACACACTCACTCCAATTATCATTAAGTGAAGGAAGGTACACTATATTTCTCTGGATAGTTATTTATGTTTTTTAAAACTTATCATATTTGTGTTGTCGAGAGATAAATAAACCAATTTTTCAGAAACTTTTAGCTAAAAAGGACATTCAGTATTAAGCACACATTCATTCATTTGTCTAATCCAAGCTGTACGACTCAAACTTATTTAATTCAAACGATCTAACTCAAAAAATTTTTTGTTGTTTCAGACTTCAAACTAATTCAATAGTTCCGCCGATTCAAACTTAAACAATCCAAACTTGCGAGCTGTTACCAAATGACGATTATCGAATTCGGCCCGATTTTGGATTTTGAGTCCACATAAGCGTTTTATATATATAGATTTTTTGCATATAAAGATTTCATACTGTTTTGTGTTACGAATAAATTCTTATCATATTACGAATAGCATGAATTTTTAATTTGTGTTACGAATTATTTTTAATTTAAGAAGCGACTAACAAATTATTTGATCTGCATTTACATTTATCTCAGTATGGAAAAAAATGCAAAAAAAAGTTTTTGAAATAACTGCAAGAAATGTGACAGATGTGCGGCCCCGAGGTAATTTCACCAACCGGGCAAGACAACAATTTGGCGCCCCCTCCCCCAACCAACGTAATTTTTAAATTCTATATTGTCTGTATTTTAAATGTCCAACAAAATTTTACTTAGAAATACGCATGTTTTACCTGCAAATATGATTTCATAATGTTATGGTCAGAATTTTTTTAATTTCAGAAATATTTAAGAATATAAGGAAGTCTTACAGAAACTAAAATAATGTATTGAACAAATTTATTTTAAAAATATATTATTTTTTGCACAGTATTATAAAGTCTCTTCATATGATCACTTTTCTTGTCTTTTTATCTGCAAAATCTTTCATAATATTCTCAATATCAATGTTCTGCAGAAGATCCCGTTCAATTGATATGGTTGACAAACAACTAGTCGCTCCTGCGATGTTACTCGATTGCAGATATGTTTTAACCAGTTTCAGTTTCGAAAACTTCACTCACCAGTAGCAACAGTTACTGGTAGTCAGAAAAATCCACTGCGTTAATTTCTTACTGCTTAGGACTAATGACGGGCATCTCACAATCATTACTAAGTAGGAAAAAATCTGAGGTTGAAAAACTTTTTTTATACGCCTTTTACGCTTAGGAGAGCAGTATAGACGATGTAAGTTTTTGGGCCCCGCACTCCAACTTCCAAAACCAGATAACTTTATTGCTTTAAATTTAATATCTAAATAAGCAGTTTTTGAGCAACAAACAATATGACAAACTGAAATAAAACATTTCTTTGCGGGTAATCTTCAGAAAAAAGTTTTACATCTCGAGTATAAAAAATGGCCGAAAAATTTAAAAGTAATTTTAAACAAAATGGTTGAAAAATTAAAAAAAACTTTTTAATACAATTTGAATATTCTAATGCGAAGTATTCCAGGACTGTTGAAATGTTACCCATTGATCTGTTAATAAATTCGAAAACATTAAAAATATTCCAATAGTGTTCTGAATTTAAACGACACTAGATTTTATGTTCAGTAAGTTCTAAAACACACTTCTTGTAAATCAAATGGAAGTCCTGAAACTAATTTTAAAAAAATAATAATATCATGGCCTCCCCAAAGTTGCAGAGCCCATAGACAGTTGCCTACATTGCCTATTTGATAATCCGGCCCTGACCATATATCTTGCTTATCGATGTGAAACTTTGATTTATTCCTTTTTTTTTAGCCTTGTTGCAATTTTTTTAATCACAAACTTATCAAGAAACAAAAAATTAAAATTTCTGTGAAATAATTTGTAATTTTGCATGTTTTCTTCTAACATTTGACACTTTCTGATGATTGGAAGAAATGGAATGGGAACTTTATACGTGCAAAATTTGATTTTTCAAAAAACAGTTTGAACATTATTAGTATTTCAAGAGTAATGCTTATGTTTAAATCCAACAAACATTATTTCTCTCAGTACTGTTGTCTATATTTTCGGTTTGCAAACTAGTTTTGGCGTCTTGTTTATTGATAGACTAGAAAATCACCCGCCAGAGTATATGACGGGTGCAAATTGCCTCTTCATTCGAGAGATTTCCCGTCAAATTTGACGTGTTTAAATAGATATATGTGCGAGAGAAATGTTTAACATTGACTGAAGAGAAATAAAATAAACATATGTTTTATGACAGGAAATATTTTTTTATTTACATAATATTTACATATTTCTTTATTCAAAAAATCTCTTGGTAAACAGACCTCTTTTAAACAGATTTCAGGAATTCCGATGGGTGTTACATTCTCCAGTTCACTGGCCAATACCTTCTTGCACTTTTTTGAGGATAAAATTATTCGAAATCATCTTATCTACGGCTACAGATACATAGATGATTTGCTTCTTTTAAATTCTGATAATTTAGATTTAATTATTAATTGTTATCCAAAAGAACTTAAACTTAATAAAACGAACTCTCATCAAAATAAAGGTACCTTTTTAGATATTAAAATTGAGATTACTAAACAAAAAAACTTTGATTGGCCTGTATGACAAAAGAGCTGATTTTAACTTTAAGTGTAAAAACTTTGTGATTATCATTCCAATATAGATTCTAGAGTATTTAGAAACGTAATTTTCTGTCAAGTCAACAGAATTAAAAAATATGCAATAATAGAAATGATTTTTTAATGGCTTCCAATGTTTTTTTAAAGACTCTAAATGACAACCATTTCCCTTTTAATATTCACAACATTAAAGATTTTATCCTTCAAAACAGTCTGGAATACACAATCTAAAAAAAAAATCGCAGTCATTGATGCTTAGATGGAAATTAAGGGCTTTTTTTCTTAATATGTCTGAATTGGTTTCATTCACCTGCAAGAAATTCCTCTTCTGTCTTGTTTTTTCTCTGCCTCTTCTTCGAATATAGATGGCGCCAGGGGACTAGTGTTTACTTTAATAACTACTTCTTGTTAGCTTGGGTTAGTGGACACATAAAGGTTTTTCTCATCTTTCAATTCTGATCATAGGGTAAGTTTTTTTAATTTATGAAGGCTTATTAATAGAGCTTGATGGCTAATATTTTTAATTAACTTGTTAGCGTTTTGATGTTTGTGTTATTTCCTTTTTCTTTTGATTATTTGCTTTTATGTACTTTTCTCATTGGTCCTTTGTTGGGGGAGTTAGGGCTATGAGAAGCTATGTTTGGCGTAATGTTATCCTTCAAAAGCTTCTTACAGAAAATTTCCCAAATATTATTTTGAATCTATTTCGAATAGTTCTTAGCCTTGAAAAAGTGGACTAAGATGGATTCCTCGTTTTGTTTTTAGTTGTATTCGATTCACTATGAGTTTATTTTTTATTTCTTTCTTTATTTTTTTTGTCTATCTCTGTATGATCTTGATTTCTTGGTAAACAACATTCCGTGTGAAGTATTTTTCATTCTTTAACAATTTTGTCATAATTCAATAACTATAAAATTCTCAGCTCGTCAAATGTAAGTCAAAAGTTAAAATTTCAAAGGAATTCTTTTTCGAAATTCTAATAAAAACAAAACACTTCTCTGCTTGTCAAACTTTGCCAAAAAATATTATCAAATTATTACATTTGCAATAAATAATCAGATGCATCGTGGCGTCCAAACTATATCACGCGCATGATATACCACTGATGTGATTTACTACTTTCTATTAAAAAACGGAAATTAATTTCAAATATATGATTAATATAACTTAAAATTTCTCTGAACTATTGATCATAGCGAGATAAATTTTATATCAATCGATAGCAAATTTTATTTCACTATTTTAGAGCTATTAAATTTGAAATTAGAAAGACAATTACTCTTTTAAATTTAAAATTAATGAAATTTAGGTTCTCTAACAATGAAATAATGCTGTTTAACGTCTCGCAGAGCTATGGCGCGAGTTTTATTGTTGGTGACGTCAGAGCGTTACCGAGAGACAGATCTGGGCTATTATTACTGCTTCTGGTTCAAGTAATTGTAACTTTGTATGCTCTCTGACCTGGTCCTCGTAAACGAGTTAACTTGTTAAATAGTGCTTATCTAGCTTACCAAAATTGCATGAGTTAAATTCTTTTGAATAATCATACAGAAGACGCACAAAATTGTTCCAACAAAACCAACATAACTTTTGATATAACTTAGCCCATTGCGCACTGGTAAGATTTCTGCTCAGTAATATGTAAATATAATTTTTAAAAAATAACTAAAACTTCATATATGGGTTTTTAATATTTAGAATTTTTGTACAATTGACAATGTTAGTATTGTCAATATGGAAAATTTATATTTTTCAAATAGATATTTAATTCTGAAAAACTTAAAATTACATACTAGAATCATTATAAAAAAATTACCTGTGGTGTTGAATTCACAAGAACTTTTTGTTCTTGGTTCGAACAAAAAGTTATATTGTCATTCTTAATTTTCTGAAGTTAAAGATCTGCCTTCAACTGTTGTTGACAGACCTTCAATGGATTCAATATTTTCTATTTTGATGAATTTTTTAAAAAGACGCATGCTTTTCGTGACTGCTATCCGCGCCTTTTTTTTCTTATAAAACGCACTTGATTGTTTCTTTTTTTCAGACATTTTTGCGAAATATACAACACTTATATGTATAACGTTATTCAGAATAAAAATAAAGCGTGACATTCACCAGTTTTTCTTTCAACACAGTGTGCCAAAACGTTAAAACGAAATGAGAATACGATGAGAAATGGTGTAGATTAGGGGACAAATTACATTTTTATCCGGTTTAATATTTTTTCGACCCACTATGCCATAAAACTGAAATACAATAGTCTGTTAAGAGGAACGAGCCTCTCGAACCAAAGGAAAAACCACGAAATGAAGAAAGGAGAGTGTGGCAGGAAGTCATTCTAGGGAAATTAGGGCCGGGAAGGCACGTTTTGAAGGCGGGTTGAGGAAGGGGCACAGTCGACCGGACGGCACCTATGGTCAACCCTATCCCCTAGGCTCGGGTTGCCCGTGGGTACAGTCGGACCTGTGAATGACCCAACAAATTTTATGGTTTGATGTTCGTGGAACAGATTTTGAGACCTCTCCAGGGTCTAGAGGCTTGAGCCGAGCGCCTTTACGAAAAAGTGAAGAGGGTGCGCCAAAATGAAAGATAAAATTTTGCCGTTTTCGTCTGAGTTCTCATGTCAATCAAATCATTTTTTTCTCCCCTTTACGTTCCAGCTTTGGCGCCCGGGCCTTGGGCCGCCTCTGGATGTGGAGCTCCGATTCCCTACGGAATATTTCCGATAAGATCATTTGCTACAACAAGTAGTTAAAATCGATTTTTCCCCCTCTATAAAAAGGAAGAACAGGTTCTGTTCTTTGTTCTCATATGAAAGTCTTTCTTTCGAACTGAAAATATTGTTACGAAAATCGTTCGGTGAGCGCACGGTGAAAGCAGTCCAACAAGCAGGATAATGGAGAACGACGCTTTATTCCACGAATATTCCAGAAAACACGAAACACAGGTAGCAAGGAAAACAGAACTTGTACAAATTAGCAACACAAGCAGATAGCAAATCACTAATAATAACAGAAACAGCACTATCAAATGCGTTCAGCGTCTAACAGCTGACCAATTCGCTTTGCGGACAAAACTCCAAAGAAATCCCAAAGACACCCACTCATCTCAGCACCTGAAGGTATGCATATCTTTTCCGACGGGGTGTGGCGTCACATAGAATAATCTAGAACAATCTCTATATTTCCATTTCTAATAGAGATAGGACGATAATTCTACAGTGGCGTAGCGACCGGGGGTAAGGGATGTATTGATGCCCTGGAGCCAGATTTAGGGGGCGCCATCGAGTCAAAATATTACTAAGTTTATATAATTTTTAAAACAAAATATAACGAGAAGGTTTGAAAATAAACCATGCACCGGGCATCATTTACGCTTGCTAGGCCACTGATAATAACTTTAGTAAAAAAATCATATTATGATCCTAGCGCCACATACCTTCGCTGTGCTACACGTAATGTTCACAAAATTTTAATGCGCTTATGCCACTTTTTAAAGTCATGATGATGCATTAAATACCATGTCCCGAGAGCCGTTTAAACATGCTAAGCTACTGATGATGACGGGGGGGGGGCGAAAAAATCCTATTATGAACCGGTCACTACTTACCCTCGGTACGCCCCTGTAATTCTAGTGTTTTTGAGGACCTTCATCTTATCGCCAAGGTCGGGGGATCATTGCTTGGGATCCAATACGAATATCTGTAAAACATTCTTTCCAACCACAAGACTAACATAGCAGGAAAAACGGTTTTACAGATTTGTAACAATATATTTTCCTTCCAAATAATTGACGTAAGAATCCTATGAAAGAAGGTTAATTTATAATCGTAGACACAAGATTTCTCAAATCATTCGAAAAATCAAATACAGAGATAAATGTTTAAAACGAAACTGAGGGGACGGAAATTTTTTTACGTCTTGAACAAGGGTGCAGTGAAGCCGGAACGCACAGGAACGGCGTTCCGTCACTGCTTTTTTTCCAAAAGAAATAAATATGAAAAATTGTGAAAACGTACTTAAAACAGTTGGATTTTTGTCATCCAGGTTAGAGTGTTCCGCTACTGCTTATTTTGCGACGACACCACTGGTGTTAAAAGAATTTCATGTTAAACGATGCAGGTGGAAACCTCACAATATTTTCGATGACGTCAAATTTTATTAATTCGATTTCCTGCGAAAATTTACACATGTAGGAACATACATTGAAAGTCTATACACAGAGCCGGCCCGAACGAAAGCGGGGCCCGGGCAAAGTTGACTTGCAGGAGACTTGAAAAAATTTCGTCCAACAAAATAATTTATTGCTTTTTGCTATTTATTACATTGCACAATTTGGTTTAGTTAAGTCTAAAAAAGTAAACGAAAGTAATAAATAATTAAATTATTTTTATGCAGTTAATATTTTTAACTTGAGGCCGCGGTGGCCTAGTGGTAAGGTCTCGGCTTTGGGGCCGGAGGGTTCCAGGTTAGAAACCCGATTCCACTGAATATCCGCCATGTATGGGGCCTGTTGCACGTTAAATCATACGTAGTGGTCAAACTTCCTCCCGCTGGTGTGGCGTGGAAGTTTGGAGAGGGGGGTGCCAGTTTAGGTGTCGTCCTCGTCATCTGACCGATGTTCAAAATTACGAGGTCCGTCCCAAAATAGCCCTCGTGTTGCTTCAAAACGGGACGTTAATATAACTAAACTAAACTAATATTTTTAACCACACAAAAAATCGTTAATAAATCAAAATACAAAAATAATTGCTTTATATATAAAATTTGGTATTCAACTTACTAAAATAAGTTTACAACTCGTGATTTTTGTTTCATTTTCTTATGAGTTTTATAGCAAATTCGTTGATAATATCATCATGATTTAGATTTTTAGTTAATGCGTATTCGATAGATAAAATGACTAACCTCTAATGCTAGATCTCAAGTAAATTTTTATTATTTTTAATCTTGAGGAAGATTTTTCTGCAGATGCGAGCGTTATTGGTAAGATCAATATAATTTTAGAACAGAAGCAAAATTTGGAAACAATTTCAATAAATTATTTTAAAATAAATATAGTAAATATTTTCAATATTGTGACCTGGAAGGTAAAACTTGACGACAAATTTTGATTTCATTAAATAAATCATTGCAATTCATTTTCGTTTTGCGTAATCTGTCAGCGGCATGGGGCCTTGTGCGCTCGCACCCCCTCTCGGGCTGGCCTTGAATTCAATATGAATATTATTCAATCAATTATATTCAATATCATATTCAACAGCAATTTGAATATGATATGTGAATTCAAGCATTCCTTTTTAAATAAAAGATAAAATTCCTCCCATTAATTTTTGCGAACTCATATTGTAGAAACGTGTCCTGTCTTCCTGAATTTATGAGGAAATATTAAAAATTATTCAAAGTTTTGAATAATTTTAAATATTTCCTATTATTTAAAATCCGTAATTATTTAAAAATGTGAAAACTTTCAGTGCTAAAATTAAAATTATAAAATGCGAAAATAGTTTCAAGTCTAGTTTCAAAACATGAAAGTTGAAGGAACTTAAAATAACTTTTAATTATGTAGTCACTTGAAAGAGAAGGTCGCCCCCCCTCTTTCAATTTTTCTGTCAATTTACGATGTCAGCACATGCATTCAATATTGAAATAAAATTTCATGCCGTATGAATGGGATTTTCTGTTAATTTAGATTATAAAATGGATTATTAAAAGTTATTATTTCTTCATATTTATAAACAAGTAGACCAAAAAGATAAAACTAAAAAACAAAATATAATCACCTGACTACAAACTTATTTACATTATGCACAAGCTACTAATAGTTTCGGTTTTAGGATATTTAAATTGAAACAATCTTCAAAATGCTTCTTATATATTAAAACTTATCCAAATAACTTTGATATGTAGTTTCCCAAAATAATAAATGTTTCCAAATTATTAACATTTTATAAGGAAAAAAGTAGAAAACACAAATTGTCGTTTGTTAATAAAACCAGCGGGAGTGGTCTCCCCTAAACTTTCTCGTATACTTTCTAAGTGGAGATTCGTCAAAATCTCGAGTTCGAATTTTTTTGACGATTACAATACTTTCTCTTTGTATACTTCGTATACGAGAAAGTAAAACAAAAAAACAAACAATCCTGAAATCAAATATCTGTTGCCACGTTTCAAAAAAATATTACTTTGAAGCAGGCGCGATAAAATAGGCAATGCAATGAATACTAAAGCGAAAATTCTGCTTTGGAATTGAATTCCCAAGAAAACAATTCATACTACCACAACCGTAACAATTGCAAAAGCGCGTGAAAAAAAGCGGGATTTGCTGAAATAATGAGATCGGTTTGATTTACAACAATAAAAAAATTGTTAACAATTGATGCCTGAAAACATTATTTATTGTTGTAAATAAAATTTACAACAATAACTGTGTCTGTTATCTGTAACAGAACTGTGAACTATCAACAATAACTGTGTCTGTGTATCTGTTATTGTTGTAAATAAAATTTACAACAATAACAGATTGCTACCAATACGCATGCGCATGAGAATCGGATTAAAGGAAATTGAATATGCAATTTGAACGCCTCTTTTTGACGGATTTGGCCCAAACTTTTATACGGATCTACATTCATAACGATAAAACTGTGTACCAAATTTTATTCATTTAGCTATTCAAGTTTTTGAGTTATAGTGTTCACATGACCGCGGGCATACAAACAGACAGACTTCCCGTTGACGGATTTTGTCCAAAATTTGATAGAAACCTACAAATTATGTTTAAAGACCACATACCAAATTTCATCCCCGTAGCTCTAATAGCTTTCGAGTTATCGTGTTCACAGACAGACACACACACAGACAGACATAATTCCAAAATTGTGTTTTTCGGACTCAGGGAGGTCTAAAACGTGGAGATTCGTCAAAATCTCGAGTTCGAATTTTTTGACGATTACAATACTTTCTCTTTGTATACTTCGTATACGAGAAAGTAAAAAATGTTTTAACTCAAATGCATACAATAATGAAAAAACAGCAAAAATATTGAAATACAAAAACAAAGGGGAAACTACATTGTTTTATAAATTGATAACCTATTATAATATTAAAATTTTCTTTTTAGAAATATAAAAGGAAAGGTTGTTTAATAAATAACTATAAAAAAGAGACAAAAATAGCATACATGAAATTTGTCTGCAAGAACAGATGCAAAACATTTTATTTTGCTGTATGGCTGATACTCCGAATGCGAACGAACTGTTCAATGGAAAATTAAGCTTCTGAGAAAACTCCTTGAGCTACCCGTCGTGTTTCACACAATCCAATATTCAGATTCGCTACTATTTATTAAACTCTGAGGAATAGGTGTAACAGATTACCTTTCAACAAGTACCTACGATGAATTTATAGATGCTGGAAAATCACACTTTTGACAAGAAAAGTGAGAAACCCCTGTAAGATAAGTGCTTCATCACCGCTTAGCAGTCCTGCTGAATACAAGGGGAACAGATGTGCTCAATTTAGAGCTAGATAAGCAGAAAAAACATTCCTCTAGAAGTGTTTCGTTAAGCTGCACTGGGAAAGACTATCAGCTGGGCATTAAGGGAACAGATGTGCATCCCCACACTAGTCCCTTACCCTGAAATACTAGTCTCGGGAACAAGGAATGTTAACACCTGCAATTTATCTTCAAATGACGGACATCCACTTTGGAGAGTCCCCTATCCCCGCACGGGCAAAAAAATGACAACATTAGAATGACTGCACAATGTTATCACTTCTTACCTTTTGGTCTGCCCAAGAATCGGAAACATGTGGATCTCCAGGTTGCAAAGGGAATTGTTGGATCCTTATCCACCAGATCCATCAATTACTTTTTTAACGGATCTTTGATGGAAATTTTCAAAACCAGAAAAAAATTGCAATATTTTTCTTTTTAGAAAAATTATTAATATTTTATGTCTTTTTTTTTATATAAAAGTTGGTTGAAAGAATTTTTAAATAAGAATAAAAATTTTTTTAAATGAATTTTGCAAAATCCATCATCGGCGCGGGGCCTTTCAGAAGAGCGGGGCCTTGTGCGGTCGCACACCCCTTCGGCAGGCCCTGTCTATACATATCTGAAGTCCAATACATCGTATTAGATTCATTATTTACACTTCAAATAATTATACATATGTCATAAAAAATTATGCCTTTTTGGAAAAAAAAAATCTGGTATTTTTTTCGGCCGTTTTCGACCTCTATTTTTCATCAACTGTTGAAGCAACTCCATCTTCATTTTAAGAGAAATAGTGGTATGTTTTTGTTTATACGCATTTTACACGCAGAAAATAAATTTATTTAAAATATAGAAAACACAGAATTCGCCGATTTCAACAAAAAAATTCACTGATTTCAACACAAAATTCATAAAATTAAAGAAAAGAAAAAAAAAAAAAAAAAAAAACCCACTAACGAAATATTTTTTTAAAGCCAACAAATCTGGATAACGATGCGACTGCAGAAAGCAGGAAGGTATATTTGAAGGGAAATAACGGAATCTTTTCGTGTTAAGAGATTTTTCATGTTAAGCGTTTTCGTGTTAAACGTTCCTCACTGTATTTCTTGAGAATGCATGATGGTGAGTAGTAGAAAGTACCTCTTAAGGAGTGATCTTGATCGTAATGGGTGTCCCCCAATTGACAATCTTGGACTACTCAATTTATTAGCACAGAAATGTGTTGTCTATTATTCTCAACGTTATTCAAAAAATATCAAATTTTTGCAAGAACCTTCATCATTTAGCTTCTCTTAGAGTGCAAACGAAATTCTCCTCGCTGCAATGCCTATATATTTCTGAATCTTAACGGTGTTTATCTGGAATTTTTATATAAATTGCCCTATATATGTGACTTTGAAGTTTTGAAAGAAAAATAATGTTACGTTTCACGCATGCGCAGATAAAAATCATTTACTACAAATACTCATATTTCCTTTACTATTAAATCTACTTAATTCAAATCTTAATACATTATTTCTCTAATATATTGTCACAAAAATTGTCGGTAGGTGTACGGTGAAAACAGTTCAACAAGCAGGTAACGGAGAAGCGGCGCTTTATTCACGAATACTCCGGAAAAAACGAACACAGGTCACAGGAAAACACATAGCACTTGCACAAACAAAACAGCAAATTACTGATAAGAACAACAACAGCACTTTCAATACCACTCGGCGTCTATCAGCTTACTTGCCCGCACAGCGGATAAAACTCCAAATTGATATTCCAAAGACATTCGCACTCCAATGTCGATCAACACGTTCATATTCGATCAACACACTCCTCTGTGATCCGAGCACGGTCTATTTATTTTCTCCCCAACAGGCCGTGGCGTCTCATGGAATCATCTGGATAAATCCAGCTCTCGGCCCCCTATTAGAGATATCAAGAAAATAATCGCATTTTCAGAAATCTTCGATTTGTCGTCAAGGTCAGAGGTCCAGGCCTGGCCGCTGCCGGTCATTCCCTACTTACCACTGTAAAACTCTCTTCCCAACCATAAGACTAACTTGCCGGGAAGCGGCATTCCGTGTTCGTAACAATATTCTGTAAGTTTCGTATAATTTGGTTGAAAACACTGCAAAAAAACTTGCTGGAAAATTCTGGATTTTTAAAGAAAACTTTTATAGCTTCCCGAATATTCGTGCTATTTTTACGAAAATGCACGTAAATATTGCATAATTGATGAAAGTTTCAAACCATTATCAGCTTTCTGTGAAGCAAACTGAGACAAAATCCCTTTTCTATTTCATCAATTTCTGGTCGGTCCGCTAAATGCTCTCATGACCAAATCTTCAATGTAAATTGTGAGTTAAAATCTATTCTTTATATGGTCTAAGTTCGAGGAAAATTCATCCAGTCCCTCAGGAGTTATTCGAAAAAATATGCAAATCTCAAAGTAATTTCAGAAGGTCTCTCTAATTTTGACCACCACTGTAGATGATGGACTCGAGTCGAACTTGATTATGTAAATATTGCATAGATTAAATTTAATATAATAACCAAGATTTTCTTTTTACTCAAAAGATATTCAAGGACCTTTCATTCCATTCTTGATGTGCAGATTCACATGACCAAACCCATATACTACATAATAATAGCTAAGATGGCAAATACTATTTTTTATTTAGTAGAAGACTGAAAAACAGGATGATACACGTTATTATGTCCACTTGTGGCTTAAAGGCATGGCATGATAGTAGAGCATGCATTGGAGGAGGATGATTATGGGTTCTATCCTTGGCTTGAATCGGCATTATTCAAAAACTGCTATACCAATATGTCATTTAGAAAAAATTACTCGCTGTGGTCTGGTTGGCTACTGGAGGTTTCCCTCCAAGAGAAGCATAAATGTGGAGCAATCTCTCTTAAAAGTTCTCCAGGAAGGGAACCTACCCTCTAATTGGAGTTAAGCCAGACTTTTAACTCGGGTGCTTCAAAAACATGTTGGCCAACAGAGGATGCTACACTCTCCATTTACCACAAGTCCTTGAGTTATGAAGCTGACTGGATAAGCTATACCAAGTGGAATTAGCACCATCTACATATCACTATGATGCTGTACATGATCATAAGATTTCAGTCCCATAAATAATTTTCTTTAGGTTATTAAAAATAAAGTCTATGACAGAGAATCTACAAATAAAGCAGATTTATCAACTCGTATTTCTGATGGCATGTAAATCTGTTACATCACCAATTTTGCATTAAGTGCAAGCATTTGTTCAATGGGTGTTTTCGGTATTTCATTCGAAGGAAGCCAGTTCGAGTAAATATTATGGTAAAGTGTGTTAGGAAACTTGATCTTAAAATATCAGGGTCCGAATTTTTCGAACCCAAATCAGATATGATAGTTCTCACTGATTGAAATCACTAAACGTTTGCTGCAGCATCGATTCACTTTCTGGTTTATGCTAATTACATATCGCTATATATACGAGCAATACAGCTTAGCGGTTGTTGGCTGGCTGGATTCTATCCTAAAACTCCCCATATTTTTGCTACACACTATGTGGGCATTATTAGGCATTACTTTTAGACAAAAGTCTAAATTTATTAGGATCAAGATTAATTTAAATGCTGCAGATGCTTAAGGATGATTATTAAATTAACTTTAGTCGAGTTGCCTATAATGTTTCTGATAAAGTATTTGTTTTTATATAACAGAATAATAATTGAATTTGAATCTTGGAATTTTTAAGACTAAACACTTGATAATAATATCAGTGATTCTTAACTAAAATTCTTGATACCTGTATTTTAATTATTTCATTTTGTAATGAAATGAGCTTCTTTTCATCACATTGTTTACCATATAAGCTGTGCTATTTTTCATTCATTTTGTGAGTACCAGCTGCATATCTATTTCATGCTCTTCAGTTGAACTTTTAAATAAAAAATTACAATGGCATTTTTAATTTGATCCACACATTATAATTTTTCCAGAGCTAATAAGTACTCCCTAAAATAAATTTATATAAGGCTCGCATTTACTTTAAACAACTTGGTCAGTTTCAGGCATAAAAAATTCTTACTTTTTTTAAATTGCCTATCTTAGGATGTTAATATTTTTTTACTACATACAACTCATAAGGCCGGGGGAATTCGCAATTTTTTCAGCAGTACATTTATTGATTCAAACAGCATAAAAAATAATTCTAACTACTTCATCTAAATCATTTTTCCCAATTGGAAGTATACTTTACAACACAAGTACGTGTGTGAAACTTTTTCACGAATTTCGGCATGAAAGTCTTCAGATCCATAAATACAGAGTAATATCATCCTAAATAAAGTTTCCATCACCTACAATAGATATTTTACAATATTTTTGACACGCCATTGTGATGGAAATGTTAAAACCTTCCGACAGTTCGCCAACCCCAACCACTCGACGGATTTCGATAATTTTTATTTCATATGGAAGCTTATGCCGTCCAGATTTGCAATGAAGGGTCGCCTACCCCACATCACCCTCCATTTTTGAACGAAATCGAAAAAACACTTCTCTGTACATTGTTTATGGGTAAACATTGTACAGTAAAATCAGCCCTAAAAACCAGACCGATTTTGACAATTTTTATTTCATATCAAAGCTTATGACGTCTATATACGTCATGAAGGGTCACCTGCCCCTCACATTTCTGAACGAAATCGAAAAAACAGAGAATGTATGGTGAAGAAATGTTTGTTTGTGGGATAGCAAAGCAACATTTTGTGAAAAAGGAATGGCCAAAGCAGAGCATCTTTTCAGCCAGGAACTAGTAATATGATGTATAACCCTATTTTTGAACTGGAAAAGATTCTTATTCATCCACTATACGTTAAATTAGGACCAATTAAAAATTTTTGTGAAGGCCATGTTTAAAGAGGATGGAGGACTTTTCCCCAATTTAGTGATGCCAAGCTTGAAGAGAATATTTTGGAGGAACTCAAATTAGAAAGTTGAATCGCAACCCTGTTTTTAAAAGTAAACTTAATCCAGAAGATTAAACTTAATCAATTAGCAGCTTGACATCGTTTATAATAGGTTATTTTTAGAAAACAAAAAAGATGAAAATTATGGAATCCTAATAGAAGATCTTCTTAAGTCCTACCAAGCCTTGGTGTGCCGAATGACGCTCAAAATACACTTCTTACATTCACATTTATTTCCAAAAAATTTTGGGTTGATTATCGATGAATAAGGGGAAAGATTGCATTAGTACTATGAAAACCCAATAGCAAGATTGCTGGGATCCAGCAATGATAGGTTACTACTGCTGGTTCCTTAAGAGAGAAGATTTGAAGATAAAAGAAAATAATTTTTAATTGTATTTAGTGAATGTTTAATGTTTCACTCAGTCTAAAATATGTGTATAATCTCAATTACATCAGTATTCCCTAATAAATTAATGATATTGATAATAATAAAACATGTGTTCTAAATCATTCTATTTTTCCCAGTACTGATAAAACAGTAAAAAAAAAAGTGTATGTGTTACAGCTTTTCCACAATTATTTTTGAATTCTACACTGTGAAATTAGTTGAAAATAGTTAATTTCATTTCTGTTACACGAAAAAAAAAAATTTTTTTTTTTGTCGACCAGTGTTATTTTTTCTCATAATATAGAAGAAATTGCCAAAAGAATGCAGCAATTGTTTTGTGTTCTGAAAATTCATATATACAGCTTTACTTGAATAGATGGGGACCTATAGTTCAAGACCAAAGCATTATTTAAACCGAAAATTGCTTGCTCTAACTGGGATGAGGAATTATTTTGAAAATTAGGAAAACAATGTACCTGCCTGCTCTGTCACAGTTGTGCTGGGATTCTTGTTTAAAAAAATAGATTTGGTTTTTATATTTTTTTAGGGTAAACAAATTGAAGGCTCAAAAAACACTATAAAATGCGAAATTTTGGTAATTTCATAATTTATGGATACATTTTTGTATACCTACCTCTTTAAAAAATTTAAAATATCTAAATATCTCAAAAGCATTCAGTTGTAACTATTCTCTTAGAATATTGTCATTCTTGCATATTTAAAAATTATCTTAAAATATTTTACTTACCATTTAAAGTTCATTTTATAAATTTAAAGAAAATTTTCCTCCAATATGTTTCTAAAGAAAATTTTATGTAATTATATTCAGGACAATAATGACCCACCATAGTTTTCTTTATTAAATATAGAACATACTAACAAAACACATACTGTACAAATTTATATGACAAAGATGTGTATAAATTAGACTTAAACAAGTAGATGTGTTTATGAATACATAATTAAAGAAATACTGTCATAATGAAATCTGCAATTAAGGTATTAATATTGTCAATAAGATTTCATGCTAAGTTTTGCTTGCATAAAAACATAGAAATGGGCTGCTTTTTATTGTGCTTTAAAAGCATAAAATCTTGATCTTATAATATATATGGGATGAAAGATGTAGAACTCAATACGAGTTATTTTTTTATGACTAACTGCTTCATTATAGGGAGGATGGATGGGAAAACATGAAGGCACGCAGAAGAAAGAGAATTCAGCTTTCTGGCCCTATAAAATCAAACAAAAGTTACACATACGAAATGCATATAGAAAACAAAAAGGACATTTTCAAATATTTAATTAAACAAGTTCATAACATTGTAAAGAATTATTATAAAAGAAGATTTGTATTTGATTATGCATTCACTTTTTTCCATTTGAAAAATTCCTTTGCAACAGTTTTATAAGCACCAAAATAAGTCATTTCATAAATTAAATTACATTCATAGGTAAAATAATGATTAATCCTTTCACTTGCGATTTATGCTTTCACTACATGCGCATTACTGCTAGTCAAAGTGATAAAAATTAAAATTTACATGACATACTATACACATTAAGTATAGAAGAACAACAAATACCACCAATCTCATAGACGTACAAGAGAAGCATTACAAGAAAAGCAGGTTACCATCTGATGCCGCTAATAAGTTTTAGCTCCCCCATCTTTCAGCCCATTCAAATATTTTAAAAAAATGCTTTTAGTGCAGATCCTGTGCAATTATTGCCATAATATTTTTTTGGTAAATGCCGTCTTCAAAATTTCATTTGTGAGAATTTTGAATATTTTTTAAATGCAAATTCAACATAGTTCTATTCAAGAATTCTTAAATGAATTTCTTCCCCATATGAATATTATGCAAGATTGAATTTTAGCATTCAGTACTTGATTAATCATAACATTTTAAGATTAAGAACCAAGTTAAATAAAAAAAAATAACACTTATTTCTCTGAAACATTATCTTTTATAGAAATACTTATCAGCATTCATGGGAAAAAAACATTTTCTTCAAAATATGATTAACAGGATTTTCAAAACATCTCCCAATACCATAATATTTAGCAATTATGAAGCAGATCCTTAAAATAAAATAAATATAAATTTAACAATTATTTTTTCTATCAATTAACACAATCCAGTGCTTTGCAAGCTTGTAACAAAAATACTTAAAATTTCTTTTTTAAGTGTCAGCTCTGTGTTCTCTATTATGTGGATTCACAAGATCAAATCATTTAAAGCAATCATTTATATGCAAATAAATATAAAATAATTGTTTGTTTATTGCAGGTTTTATGGCACAACAGCCATGTTAGGCTATACTATGCCAGAACTTGGTAAATAAAACCATCTAAAATCGAATATTAGTAAAACCAAAGAAGCCCTTATCCAGGCATTCAGAAGCCAAAAATTTAAAAAAGAGTAGCAAATCAAAATAATATCAATCTTAAATTTTCACGTGGAAATTAAGACCGTTGTGTGTTCTGTATTGTTTATGTTGCCTATGATATAAATCTGGAATAAATCTTTTTAGTTATAGCAGCCAGCAAAACACCATCCTTTGCGAGTTCTATCAGTGGAGAGAAACAGCTTTCCCAGACAGCAAGCAATTGTGCAAGTCCATCCGTAGTTGACGGATTAACAAGTGTGGCCATGGCACGTTCTGTTTCCGAAACGACAGAATTGGCACAGCAAGAGAATAAAGAACAAGGCACAAATCAAGAATCTCCAGATGTTTCTCGGAAGCAATCAGCATGATTTAATGGAAAATAACTGCTTTCCACCAAAACAAAAACTAAGAATTTAGCAGCTGTACACTGCTATTTCTTCAATATTCTATACAATGGACAACTTCAATGTTTGGTTATCATTAAGTAAACTGAGAGTTTCATTATATCCTGCCTAAGTACTTGCATACATACGCCATTACCTACAGTTGTTATTCGAGATTTTTTCAGGATTTTTTAAAATGCATTATCCATTAAAGTCTTTGAAATTGTTTAGACTTGAACCTTTGCATTTTTATGCTATTTTCTGTTGATTTAAAGATGTAATGGTTTGATTAATAATAAAGTTGTTAAAAAAATACCAAATAATTTTTTACAAACACCATGTCATAATATGAACAGTTACAGCAACTTTCTTAGCAAACAACAACAGAAAAAGAAGTAACCAATTAAAAGATTCTGGCATATAATTTTACAGCCACAGACATATGGTAAAACAGTAAAAACCTTCCATTTTGATGCAAAGTTTTGAAAGAATTTTAAAAACTGAAGTAATCCAAGACTCCTCTACTTAACTAAAATAGTGTTGGTATTTTTTTGACCAAAATAGTTTGAAATAAATTGTAACAAATAAAAAGTGATACAAATGTTAACTACTATTAAAGAATTATAAGTAATTATGGAGAACTAAAAACGTAAATGGCCACAGTTCACTAAGTTATACTCAAATACAACTTAAAAATCCTTTCCATACAGAAACGATCATACAGAGATATCAGAATAGACACATAAAATAAAATTCTTTTTATCATTCTACAAAATATACCATTTCACCAACAAGGTGCTTCAGAAGCAACGGCAATATGTTAGACAACTATCCTTACAGAAAACTTGATTAGTAATAAAAAAATTAAAAAACCAATAAGATTGTTTAGAATGAGGCATCCAAATTTCCACACACGAAAGTTGAAGAAAGAGAAATGAAATAAATATGAAATTATCACGAGAATGTAACAAATGACATTTACTATATCACTCCACTTTTACTGTTTAGTATTTTCAAATCTACAAATTTAGTATTTTCAACTCTTCAAGGGTTTGTTTTTATGAGAAAATTTCTAATTTTGTAACATCACTGTTTAGTAGTATTGGTTGAACTACTAGGATAAATAGGAGTCAAGTTCTCTTTTTACAAATGACTGAAAACAGCAAAAATTGCTTAATTGAGGGATGATAAAGAAGAAAACAGAAAAGTTAAAACAAAATAGGACTTAGGACTGCTATGTAATGTTATTTCAATTTTGAGATGTGGCCATTTTATTTCTCAAGAAAAGTTGAAACAGTTCAATAACATTGGATTTTTTACAAAAAACTATAATGAATTAAATAAGTAAGGTATTTATCATACTTTCTTCTCAATAAAATAATTGGCCTACTACTTCAAAGATTACAATATAAATATATATTGGTCCCATATTAAGGAGACAAGATCCTTACTGAAATCTGTAGGTGTTGGAACAAATTTCAATTGCCTTATTGATCTAAGATAAATTCTACAAAACAATCCATACAGTAGAAGTATTTCTAAGGGTTTTATTTTTATTATTATTTAATATTATAAACTAAAATAAACACACAAAAAGTACTTTTCTTTCAAAAGATTTATATAATACCTTTGGATGATTCATGCTTATCATTTTCTTCACTAGATTCTGATGGTTGAGCTTCAGGTTGTTTTTCACAAGCATCTTCTTCACTTTCACTATCTGAATTTTCGTTTTCAGAAGATTCGTCCTCAGAACTATTTTGTTTCTCATCTTGTTTAACTTTCTTGCGTTTCAGAAGACCTAAATACAAAAATTGATTCATTAAGTTTCCATAATTATTACAGCAATTGTTAAGTTCTTCAAGTAACAAACTCGCAAATTACAAAAAGACGGGACAAATATTACCCACCTTCAGCTTTTAATTTCTTTAGTTTTTCTTTCCTTCTTAATCTACACATTAAAAAAAAAAAAAAACTTCAGAATTCAAAAAGTTTGGAAATGCACAAGTATACCACAGAATAATAAAGAAATATACAAGTTATATATAATATGATAATCAAATTTCAATTTCATTCAAAAATTAGCATTCTTAAATTTTTCTATCTAAGGCATAAGTTTCCAGTACTTGGTATTTGAGCTTTAAATGATTTATGAATCTCAACTCATTTTTGTAACTCGTAGACCTATTATTCTATCAAATACAGGCCTAGGTAATTTCTCTTCTAATACTTATTTGTTTTACCTTTGATTAAAAAAGGATGGTCAGGCTGAGTATGTAACAATAAAACTTATTTAAAATTAGAGTAAACCACTTATTTTATGAAAAAATGACAATACAAATGCTGACAGAAAAATTAAACTCTTGGTCAACAGAGCGGATTTTAGATAAAATTTCTTAAGAAAATTAACATGCAGAAAATAACTATATGAAGTTTTGGAGAAAAATATCTTTTGTAATACATAAGTACTCAAAATTTAAATTACTGTTTAAAGCTTCTGCTTAATTTCACTCCTCCCAACAATAATAACAAAGTGATAAATATAAACTGCTCATAAAAGAGTCATTCCCAAAGATAATTTTTCTTCAATGTCTCAGAAATACTGTACTAAATTAGCTTTTACATGCTACAAAGGTAATATTATACAAAAGGCAAAAAATGACAAAACTTGAGGTTAACTCATTGATTACAGTATAATTTGAGTTCTTAATTTACATTAGTAAATAATTTAAAGCAAATATGTAAAGAAATAAGATGTTCAGTATGAAAATTAGAAACACATTAAGTATAGCTTAATAGATTTCTTAAACAAGGTCATCAATTTCAACCAAAATTTTGGTGACTACCATGAGTGTTCAAATACTATTAAAACAGTATTAAAATTATAACAGATAAAAACACCTTAAAATATGCACTGCGAATAAGGTCAGATTCCTCAAATACTTATTAATTATCAACATGAAACTTGAGAGCTATAGAATTGTCCTCCCATGCAAACAATTGTTTTCAATTAGGAACAGTTCTAGTGAGAAAAAGAAATTCTTTATTCAGTTAAATGGCAAGGTAACATATAGAAACTAAATCGAAGGATGAAAAGGTACCTTTTTGCTCTTTTCTTTGCTGTTTTTTCTTCTATCATTCTTTGATTTTCTTCCATTTTCCTACGAAATTCTTCATCTAGTCTTTCCTAGAAGTATTAAAAAATTTAGCATTTCAATAAGGTGTACAATAAACAAATTTTGTACAAGACAGTATCTGTCAAAGAAATGCAAACTAAAATAGTATCTAAGAAAGATAATTATGTTGTGTAATATTTGCTGGAATAATTGTAAAATGAATTAAACATTAACAAAAGTATTTGAACCTCTTACTACACTCAGATTAAAATTTACTAAGAGTATTTAAAAAGAAGTTCTCTCTGGATTCTTTCTCCAATATTGACAATACAAAAGAAAAAGTCTCTATTATTCTAATTAATTATCATTCTAATTTTACCTTAGGATAAAACAAATGGAATAATTTACAATCTTATGACATTGACTCTGAAATACAATAGTTTCTTTCATAATGTCTTTATTCCCCTCCTTTTTCTATCAACCGTACAAGAAAAACAGTGCAAACATTATCTACTAATGATAATTTCACAATATGGTTAAACTTATACAAATAAAACTGTTAATATGTGTGGTTTTACTTACTGAAAACTACAAAAATCTGTTGATACAAAGTAATTTTAAATTAATAAAGAAACAAATACTAACTGGGAACTCACAAAGGCATAAAAATATATATACAACATAATTGAACATTATAATAAAAAAGCAGTCAATTAATTTTGATAGATCTAATTATCCATTACAAATCTCAAAACAATTTAATTTCTAAAACTGTATGTTCAACCATCTCATGGATAAAATGCAACAAGTATATCCAATATAATTATTATATAGTTTTACCACATTAAATATACAGAAATTAAAATTGAAAATCTGTGACAATCATCAATATAACTTAGAAAAAAATTCAAATGTACTACATATTTTTCTAATCGGAAACATATTGGTATATTTTAACTCCTGAAAGGTTACATTTTGAAGTTCTAATTAAAATACAATTGAAACGTGATATCCAAATATTAACATTTTAGAGATTCTACAAGAACGTTTAGATATACAAAAAGGGATTTTTTTTTCTCCCTCCAATTGGAAATCAGGGAAAAATTAAACTAACAAAATTAGTCAGGGTGCGTAGTGAGAAATTGCTGCAAAAATTAAGCACTTTTAAGGACTTTTTAAGCACCTTTGTACATGCATTCATACGTCGACCCACGTATCTTCTAAGCATATGATGATTTCTGTTTTATAATAATGCATAGTTTTTATTGAAAATTTTAAAATATATTTTTTAAAATTTTAAATGTGTATTTTTGATTTTACAAAAAAAGTTAAAAATGATAATGCAAATTGTCATTATCAAAAATTAAATTAACTTTTATAAGATTAACAATAAAAGTCTGTAACCCTTTTCAACATTTCTTAAAATTAACAAATTACCAGTTAATTTGCCCCTTCGGCATCATCATTCCAGTATTTCAATATATGGTGCTACCCATTGTTGAAGTAAGACGGAGCATAAAAAAAGGTCATTAATAGTCCAGTCAATAAAGGGTTTGAAAAAAACACCATTAAATCATAGTTTTGAAAATTGGTACACATGTTCGTAATGGTCTCCTGATGAACATACAAAAGTCCCTGGCATCGAGTGATTTAACGAGTTAAAGAGCGTAAAATTCCCTACAAAAATATGCTTTTATTTTTCTTCTAGCTTTAATGCTTTCCGAGATAATGGGTCTCAAAGTTTGCTGCCATTTTGGATTTCATATCCCTTTTTAAAGTGTTTTTTAATATCTCGAAAACTATTCAATTTGCACACTTGTTGCAATCAGCAAATTAATGCAAGTAAAATTCCCTACAAATACATGCCTTTATGTTTCTTCTATCTGCAATAGTTTGAGGACGGGTATCAAATCTTGGATTTGATCCCCTTTTTCTCAGTTTTTCTTGAATATCTCGAAAATTTAGTTTTCAAATCACAAATGATACAACAAATTAAAGAACGTAAAATTCCCTATAAAAGAGTGCTTTTATTTTTGTTCTAGTTTTAATAGTTGCCGAGATAATGGGCTTCAAAGTTTGCTACCATCTTTGGATTTCATCCCCCTTTTAAAATTTTTCTTAAATATCTCAGAAACTATTAAAACTAAAAGAAAATTAAAAGCATGTATTTGTAGGGAATTTTACGATCATTAATTTGTTTTATTACATGTAATTGAAAAGTTTTTGATAAATTCAAAAAAGAGGAAGAAAAGGGTGTGAATTTGAAGATGGCGGGAAACTTTGAGATCCATGATCTCAGAAACTTTTATAGGTAGAATAATAATAAATGCATGTATTTGTAGGGAATTTCACGCTCTTTAATTTGTTAAATAAATTGTAATTTGAAAACTGAATAGTTTTCGAGATATTAAAGACAAACTTTGAAAGGGGGGGGGAAAATGAAATCTAAGATGGCGGCGCGAGCCGCACCCACAGCACCGGGGACTTTTAGTATGTTCAACAGAAGCCTCTCGCGAACATGTGTACCAATTTTCAGAACTATACAATTTAATGGAGTTTTTTTTTCCACAACCCTTCGTTGACTGGACTATCAACTAAGATTTTGTTACAAATCCATCCACTTTGAGACAAGTTATATCAAAAACTATTAAAGATAGAAGAAAAATAAAAGCATACATATGTAGGGAATTGTACACGCTTTAATTTTTTAAAGCAAATATAATTTGAAAATCGAATAGTTTGAGATATTCAAGAAAAATTTAAAAAGGGGGATGAAATCCAAGATGGCGGCAAACTTTAAGACTCATTATCTCAGAAACCATAAAAGCTAGAAGGGAAAAAAAAAAAGCATGTATTCATATGGAATTTCAAGCTCTTTAATTTGGTAAATCAATTGTAATTTGAAAAGTGAAGAGTTTGAGACATTCAAGAAAAACCGAAAAAGGAGGTCGAAATCCAATACGGTGGCGCAAGCTCCCCCAGGACCGGGGACTTTTAGTTTCATTAGGAATCCTTCACGAACATGTGTACTAATTTTCAGAAATATGTGATTTAATGTTTTTTTTTCATCCCCATTTTGGGCCTCCGTTGACTGGACTTGACATGTGTTGACATCCCTGGATCTATCTCACCCAGGATTCCTTCCCAAATTCTTCCCTTTCGTCAGTTTTCTTTCTAGATACATGGTAAACAAAGCTCTATGACTATGCTTTCGATATCGTATTCAATGTCTGGGGAAACAAAAAAAGAATGTTTTCTTTGCACTTTTCGAGAAAATTAAGCACTTTTTAAGGACCTTTTTCTCAAAATTAAGCACTTTTAAGGTGCATAAAAATGGTTTTCAAATTTAAGCACTTTTCATGACACTACGCACCCTGTTAGTCAAAAGAAAGTTTTTCAGTTAATAGCATATGACATGAAGCTTTCATGTTAAAATTAATTAACTGGATGAATAACACTGCACTGCATGAAAATCGGCCCCGACACCATTCCTGCAAATTCTTATGTAAAATGACCCCCTGAATCCGAATATCCCCCCCCTTTTCCCCCCCCCCCCCCGGTTTCTAGGGCCGCCCCCCCCCCCCGATTTTTATCACTGTCCGGTAATTTTTTGGCCATTAATTTGATTTGGAGGGGAAAAACGATTATTTTAACCGTTAAATGTCTTCTGAGGGGCTACAGAGGTGAAAAGTTCTAAAATATGAACATTTGTAGCAAGAGGGGAGATTTGGGAGGGATTTGTCCCCTTAAATTTTAAAAAAATCAATAAAAATTACCGGTTTTTCTGGTTTGTTTTCGCAATTTTTTCACTTATTTTCTACATATTCCAGCTTCCAGCCACCCCTATTCCTCACCCAAACACCCCACATAATAAAAATATATTTCAACAATTTTGGCTAAATGCAGGTCAGGGGGAGAGGGAGGGAGAAAGTTAAATCCATCACCTGTCTTATCCATTGCTTTTACAAACTGTTTGATCAATCTGAGTTTGATGTGCAAAAGCGACAACGTTGTACAATGAATCTTCCAAACTTTATTTTTATATATTACTTTTATTTATTATATATTTTTAAATTTAAGTGTTAAAATAATACTTTCCCCCCTCCAAATCAAATAACATAACAGTGGTAAAAAACCAGTGAAAAACACCATAAAATTACATAATAGTGATAAAAATAAAGAGCGGCAACGTTGTACAGTGAACCTTCCAAACTTCCTTGTCAGGGCTTCGGGACCTCTCCCCCTTACCCTTTTTGAGCCAAAAGTGTTGCTATATATTTTTATTATATGGGGTGTTTGGGTGAGGAAAAGGGGGGGCTGGAAGCTGGAATATGTAGAAAATAAGTGAAAAAATTACGAAAACAAACCAGAAAAACCGGTCATTTTTATCGATTTTTTTTTTTAAATTTAAGGGGACAAATCCCTCCCAAATCTCCCCCCCCCCTTGTTACAAATGTTCATATTTTATAACTTTTCATCTCTGTAGCCCCTCAGAAGACATTTAACGGTTAAAATAATCGTTTTTCCCCTCCAAATCAAATTAATGGCCAAAAAATTACCGGACAGTGATAAAAATTGGGGGGGGGGGGGGCGTCCCGAGAAAACGATGGGTGATGTGGCAAAATGGGGGTCATATTCGGATTCAGTGGGTCATTTTACATAAGAATTTGCAAGAATGGTGTCGGGGCTCGAAAAAATTTTTTTTTGCAGCGCAGTGTAATTCAAAAGTAGATTTCAAAAAAAGATAACACACCATAAGCACTATCACAGATAATAATTGGTAGTAAACATTACACTGACAAAGATAAGTTAGAAATTTTATTATTTTTTAACATCTCTCTCTCTATATATATTTCAAATACTGAGCAGATTACAGTTTTATCATTATATTTAGATGTTTTGCTTCTTGAGGCATAGATTGCATGCATAATGCATTAACTATGGACACATTTGAAAGTGGAGACAAATATTTATGTATAAACAAAAAGTTGATAGCTGTTGGCTTATACCATACTTTTATACAGAAAAACTTGCTAAGAAAGATGTATTGGCAGAATATAAATAAATATTAGAAATGGAAAAAATTAAGAACAAATAAAAAAATATTATGAGAAGTTCAAGATTTAGAAATAATATTAATTTTTTTTTAAAAAAAAGTTCAAACATCAAAGCTACCTTTTCACCTTTTTCCTCGATCATTTTCTGTCTGGTATACTCTTTGCGTCTTAGATGCCTATAAACATGAAATTCTCCACTTCCAGCTCCAGCACTTGATCCTATGAAGCAACAAAAAAAAAAAAACAGTTTTTACAGAACAAATCTTCCAATTTATTTCATTAAATAGAAAGATATAATAATACAGATCATAAAAGTATAAAGTTAATATGTTTGTACTTCAATTTCAAAGCTAATATATGATACATTATTATTAAATATGAAGTATAGAGCAATTGGGTCAAGGAAAAGAGTTTAGTTGATTCAATCTTCTTTTATTCAATAATTGAAGATATGTTACCTTTTCATAGGTAAAGGGATCATTTTATGCATACCTCCATGACCAGGATTAAAGCGGTAACACACGAAGCCGTGTGCTGTTGTTGTCAGTCTACATGTCGAAATCAAAAAGGGCAGTTAACAATGCGCTGGAAGGTTATACACAGCAAAAAGGGGATTTTCTCGGAAGACTCGCGACTCGACATGAAAGTCATAGTATGCTTATTACGATAGAAGTAGAAGTAATTAAAAATGATTTAAGAAAGTTAAAAACTTAAAATATCATATATATATAAAATAAAAAATTTAAGCATGCTTCATTTGGGAAGAATCTTTTTTGTATCGGTGCTTTTGATAATATTTTCATAAGATACTTTATTTCCTGATCTTTTAATATCCACAGAAAATATTATACTATTTAAGACCTTTATTTTCATGAAACATGCATTTCTTACGAGAAATGATTTTTATATAATATTGCATAATAGAGGTGTATATTCAGAGCTTATCACTTTTGCACACATAAAGCAATTCTATCCATGTCTGAATGAAGTTCTATTGAAACTCTCATTAGCACAAATAATAAAACTAGGAAATGCAAAGTTTTAATGCCATTACATATAATTTTCAAGAAACTTGAAAGCATTTTTTATTTCACTGATAAAATGAATTTGTAAAAAATTCATATAAATTATATGATTTTGGAAAGTAAAATCTGGTCTTATTAGAGGAATAAAATATAAAGAGAAATACTACACTTTCTACACTGTTTATACGTCTTTCAAAGTATAAATGAAAAGACGTATAATCGAAATTTTAATAAACAACTTTGATTATTACAAACTTAATGCTATTATTGCAAATTCATCTAAGAGTATTAATTTTAAAGTTTTTTAAGATAGTAAATACTGTGTAGTATGGAAATCTATAATTAAGTTTTAAATTTAAACATTTATCATGAAAGAGAGAAAAATCATACCTTTATTGCATATCTTGTGCACTAATTAGATACAACTTAGTAAATGATTTATGAGCATGCAAGTAGGCATTTACTTAATTAAATATTTAACCCTCATCTGATGTGCCGATTGTCTTGTGAGTATTAAGTACATTATTATGAATCAAATTGAGTTCATTGAATGTTTCTTCACCATTCTTTTGACAAAAGAAATAAGTTAAGTTTATCAATGCGTCTTTAAAGAAATGTGGAATAACGTCATCATTGTTTAAATTAGCACCAGCCAATTAGTCTTATATTAAATCATCAATTGTGAATAATTTCGAAGTCATGATACTTTCATCACGGTTCACGTTTTAGACAGGAGGAAATTTTCACATTTCAGAAAAGGGGGAAAACGACATATAACCAAAGTTTTGCGTCGCATATACGAAGTACTTTATCATTACAATGAATACGAATTGGGACTGTGATGAAATGACACATAAATGAGAAACATAATTGGCACTTTACTGTATATTATAATTTTGTAAAACATTTTAACATATTAATTACAATTACAGAAGCAATTAAAAAAGCTGGTACTTTTCTATTAGTGGAAACTTTCTATTAAGGCCCCAATTGCCAACAAGTTTGAATGAAGGCACTATTCCATTAGTGCCAACATTCATTGCTACGAGAGTTGTCGCTAAAATTTGGAAGGTTTTTGTCTGGGCCTGGCTAATGAAAAAGTACCAAAAAGACATTTATTGCTTCGAATAAGCATGGATATTCAAAACATATAATTCACAGAATGTATTATAATAAAAATTGTAGAAAATCCTTAATTAAAATAAGATCTATATTTATAAAAAACTTACATCTATTCATTTACCCATATAGTATGGATCTTTAGATTATCGGCTAGAGGAAAACTCAAAAACCTCTTGCTACAAGTTTTTGATGAAGAAACAGAAAACAGCTTTCCCATTTTTTAAAAAGTAATTCGAAGTTAAGGCCAGGATATTTCTTTAACTTTCTGTGGAGTTATTATTCCTGTTTCACCTCATTAACAACACAGCTACCCATAAAACATGATGATGGGGAGGAAAATGATCAATTAAGTAATCAAAACAGATAGATGAGTTAAGCAGGGGGAAAGAAATCCTCGTTGTTTACTGGCACTGCAGTTGTGCCCAGCTGAAAAGCAAAAGTTCTGCTAGTATAGCATCTGTACTGCCCATATGAAAAAAGAATAAAAGATAGTTCATAAAAATAAGCCTAGAAATGACACAAAATTTAGGAAATTCTTCTATTATACAAACATACTATTAGAAAGGACTTTATAACTTCTAAATTTTATTTGCTTAATATTTTAAATGTCTTCATAAGTTTTTAATTTCTAGCAAAATTAGACACTATTCAAGCAGCTTTAATAAATTTGGTGTTACTAAAGTATTCTTTTTACACCTTTTTTTCCATAATGCAACTGTATTAAAAAAAAAAAAATCCTTAGGCTGATCCCCTTTAATTTAAGGCATTTATAATACTTTCTATCAGTGGCGTACATTCAAGTGAAGCAGTGCTTCAGTAGACCTGAATGAACATTTAATCACAGAGAAAGAACTCCAAAATGAAACTATCTACGATTGATTGCTCATTTACGAGCTGCTCGAGTCCTGTTACAACCTATCATGTGCTGAGTGATAACAGAGTTGTGTTTGTCTATCATTTTATTTTAGGCTTCTTCTTCATATTAGTATTCTTGTGTTTAGCCATTTTTTTAAATCTTTAGATAGTTAATTAATATTATTAAAAACTTTAAGGGGTTTATGTGGAGTTTACAGCTTTCACTTACTTCGTTTCTCTCAGGATCGCCAACTCTTTGCCGCCGAGAACATTTGTTTTGGATGCGTCTAGATGTTTTTAACGAGCGACAAACGTGCATACGCACAAATTTATCTTTTCATCGGTGTTCTGCTTATCAGGCTATATTGCGCCATGTTTTGATGTGATTGGACGATAAATTTGAATAAAACTTCGGTTTTAAATCGGATTTAGTACCGTGAATGTCATTCTATGTGTTTCATTTCTCAATGAATAAGCGAAGTTAGGAGTATTCCGCTATGTTGAAAGTGAAGCCGCTGATATTTTCAAGTTAAAAAAATTTGTCCAGTACACGCTTGAAATGCCACAGGAATTGCCTGCGGAAATTCTAGTTTTCAGAATTTTTTTAAAAAAAACATAGATTCCTAACATTCAAAGAAAAGCGAAGCTACTAGTTTCCTGCTATGCTGAAAGCGAAACCAATGATGTCTTTTTATATTACAAAAATTTGCCCGGTACACGCTTAAAATGTCACAGGCATTGCGTGCTCAATCTCTCGTTTTCAGGTGACGCATGCACAAGAGAGCAATAAAAACGCATTGCACATCCAAAACAGTATTTGACGGAGGCAAATGAAATTGCACCAAGAAAAATTGGCAGGAAACAGGTGTGTGCCATAAACTCCACATTTACCCTTTAAGGAAAATATTGTGCTTATTAGGTGTGTTAAAAGATTGTAGGTTTTAGAACCACCATAGCCACTGCTTTCCATACTTATCAGTTACTACAAAATTTTACGATTCTTACTTAAGACAAACAAATATATATACAGTAAAAGCTTAACTAACCGACATACTCGGGAAATGCCGATTTTCGGATACCTGAAAAAACCAGACAGTTGAGTGTGACCGGAAAAATGGGGAAGGGGGTAGATTGTAGTCTGTTTTTAAATATAGTTTTTAAGAATACTTCTGTATCTTCCACAGCATTTTTTACCGTAAATATATAGATTGTAAAAATATAAACATATAAAAATAGCAGACGAAACTGAAAAATATTCTACTCAGCAAGCATAATAAAACTCTTTTAAGTGATCATAAACAAATCCCAGATTGAATATCAAAACTAATTATCTTTAAACTTATCATCTTACCAAAAATAACGCAAGGGTTATTGCACAATACGCTCGACTCCAATTCTCCCGCACGTGATATTACGTAATCAACATCTGCAGGTATTCGGAGAGTAAATAAATAAAGGAAAAGAAAGAGACTTACCACCAATCTGGAGTAATCCCCTGTGAACTATTTTTTTTACCGATTGTGTCCTTTGCCTTTTTTTTTTTTTGGTTGCCGATTTCGTTTTTAGGTCTCATTTTTCGGCAAAAGGTGAGGACCTTTTATTATTTTTATTTGGTTCTCACTTTACTTTTGACCCCCCCCATAAAACAAATCTGTGTACGGCACAGTACTGTATATTGCGTTTTCCCCCCCTTCTAAGCACCTCCGTGTGTAGAGGACGTTGCATTCCAAAAATAAATTGTCCGCGTGAATGGAGTGGCGCGCGCGCGGATGTAAAATTTTTAGAAAACTCATTTTCTAATTTTTCCAGTTAGTTGAGCTTTCCGTCTACTTGAATGCCGGATAGTCAAGAATTTACTGTATTTAAAATTATTATGAAGAGAACCTAACATTTTCATTCACAACATACAGAATGATTGAAAAAAAAAAGGAAATTAGTCGCAATGGTTTGTGAAATTCATCTTACCCATCACATTACGAACAAATTCAGGTACAGTAAAACCCTTTTTTTCCTTTGGCATTTCTGGAATTATCACAGGCTTTTCCTATAAAAAGATAAGAATTTTCAAGCTTACAAATGCTTTTCAATAATAAAGCATTATTATGAAAGATTTTAAAATATACATACCTGCATGGTTTCAAAATTAACATTTAACAACCGATTGCTTAAAGAATTTTTTTAAAAAAAAATTCTAATGAATACTTTGTGAACATCATCCTCAATTTATTAAAATAATTACAAGTATCTTAGAAAGTAAATATTTAAAAATTGAAGTCATAGCCATGGCTGCAATTTGACAGTTTGATCTTTATACAGATATTAATTAAAATCTAAAATGTGCTGCGATTACTCAGTTGTATAAGCCTTTTCATAATAAAACAATATGGACTTCATTATATAACAGTGCCTTATTTTTTTTTCTAAGTGTTTCTTTATCTATCAACTTTGATAGTAAGTTCCAGAAAGTTTATTACCAGTTGATTACACTAACTTAAGAATATTATGCGTATTTGCAAAATTTTAAACATTTGTAACTTAATAATTGACCTTATCTTCATGTAATGTCAAAATTATAAGTTCACCAATATTTTTACATTATTTTATAGAAATCTTTAGAGTCAAATTCTTACCCAAGCTGGTTTAAAAATGAACAAAAGTGAGCGAAATGAACTAAAACAAGATAGCTTCAACACCTGAACAACGGTTGCATAAAGCACAAAATAATAAATCCTAATAAAAGATGACAGTAAGTAATGCATTTTCTAAAAACTTATCATAGTTTTTCTATTTCTTTCATAGATAAAGAATAAGTATATAATCTTTCTATTCTTTCAGGGTCAGTTTTTAAAAACTAAGTTGGTTGGTTGTTTAGTGCACCATTGAACTAAGGTTTAATGGTGCAAGAGCCATTCTTGGCTAAACTTGAAAAACTAAAATGCATTGTAATGCAATACATTCTCTAAATAATACTTTTAAAATTTGATTTACTAGCATAATGGAGCATTTTATCTTTTTTTTTTCACGGGAAAGAGAATAACATTATGTAAAATACTAATGACTGAAAATTTAAATCCTTCCAGATAATAATAATTCAACGATGCTGAAAAAATTTACTCACTGATATTTACAAAAACCCAAAAAAATAAAAAAAAACAGGCTATGAATATTTACAGATATAGTTAGTTATGAATACACAATAAGTAATAAACTTTACATATGAATATTTACAGCTTACTTACAGGATTTGCCATTAGTCGCTCCAACTTTAATTTCTGGAAATCTATAGGAGTCTTTGGAACAAATGGTTTTTGTTCGCTACCCATTTTATAAATGTTTCATTCAATTTGGGCAGTTCTGATAGTAGTAATTAAAACACGTGCGTAAAAAATAACACAATTACGGATCAACAAACAACGATACTTGAGTTCCGACAAGTAAGAGGAAGCAACTTCGTCCCACGTTAGTAAAGAAAACACTCCATAGTAATATCCCATTACAAAAAAAATCAAAATACGGTGCGAAATTTGTTTTCAGAACACTAAAGGCAGAATCTTCAAGCTCGATAATGGACTTACAAAAAGGCGGTAATTCGTCACCTTTTAAAAATCCGCAAGAAAAATTTCTGTAGTGAGATGTCAAGTAATATTTTGAAAATAAGATTAACTTTTTTACTTGAATTCAGACGTAAAATTATAAGGATTTCTTAATGACGACTCGAGATTTTAGTTAAATAAAATTTTCCGTGTTCTGGTTGTACAGCGGACCGGTTTGATAGGCCTTCACTGCAGGGTTATCTTATACCGTAAAAGATCGTATTATGTTGATTCGAATATATAAAAAGTAGGAAAACTTTACAATACGAATTAGCTTCGCTATGATATTGGGTAATAGTTATAGTGATGGAGAAAATGAAATATTGTGTAATGACAAAGTATTGGATTTGACGCTACTGTAATCAACAAATGCAAGGCGTTGCGATTTCATTGGCCCATGGTCACGTGGTCTTTGGACAAATAATGGATTTTTCCTTGTCGTAACGATTCCGGGTACCGGTTACGAACACGAGCAAATTTTTGTCTTGAGCCGCAACTATGTGATGTAAACAAATGATAAATTTATTGCAACGTGATAATTTTGCAAGTAATTGTTCGTTGTTAAAATTTTAAATAGCTATAGATTTTATTGTAAGTGAATGCTAAATATAGTATGCTGTGATATCTTTTTTAAATTTGGAATTCAAGAATGAAAATTCCAATTTTAAATTCACCTGAGAAAAATTAATTATCACAAATTATGAGCATTTTATTGCTATTTAAGAAAAAATTATTACATTTCATGATAATTTCAACATATTTAATCTTGAGATGAAAATAAGCGGAAGTAATATAACGTAATTTTCACGCCGCTTTTTATCCATTGCAATAGCTCTGTAATTACTCTTAAATATTGCGTGAATTATTTTGGGAATTTTATTATAATATTGCAATAACTTTTTATTTATTATAATTAAATAATCTTTAACTGACATTAGGAAATTCTATTAATAAGCTTTCTAGGAAACATTTCGAAGGTTATTAATAGGCAGGGCCGTCGTAAGAAATTTAAGTGCCCTGGGCTAGAGCCTAATTCGGCACCCCATCAGAACGGTAACTAAAATTTCTATTATTAATAAAATAAATAATCAACATCTTTATACTAACCATTTAGGGGATATATATTATTGTGTATAAAAAGATACTGACATGAAAATAATTCTGAAATTTATATACACTCACAATTTGCACAGTGTTACTGTATTTAAAATGATTACATTACGTTTTTTCAAATTGTAGATTTTCATATCATTCTTCAACAACGCTCTATAGTGTGATTAAAGAAATGAATCTGATGCACTACAATGATACTCGGTATCAGAGTGCAGTTGACAACTTTATCATTTGATGCAGGAGGTAACTTCTATTAAACCATAGCTTAGGATTTCTAATTGATTGTCTCTATGAATGTTTTTGAACTGATATATATTTAAGAGGAATTTCAAAATCAGTGGCTGTCTAGTTAGAAGCACTAACCATGTTTTTACTTTTAAAATTATAATTACATGTATATTTTTGGTTCAAAGTTAAAATATATTCAGTATAGTAAATTTTTGGGCACCTTTTGATCATGGGCTACAGCCCAATGGATAAGACAGCAGTTTTAATAATAGTTATTTAAAATATTTCTTTTTTTCTCTTGTTTTAATATGCAGGTATCGTATGTAGCAGCATATGCCTTCTTCATGTTCAATCACCTGTATTATTTACAAAAAAATTAATGAAAGTAAGAAAAAGGCAAAGGTAAAAAACAGCTTTGATTGTTAAGTGAAGTTTTTGTTATAAATGATGTAGATTATCTAATTATATAAAATATTGTAAAAATGGAATTGTTATTAATACTATTTTTAAATTAATCAATGAAAGATAACATATATTTGGAAAGGAAAGAGCTATATCAAAAATTTTAATGATGTGTTAAAATTCTGTCTAATTAACTGACATTTGGAATCTAAGTTGCACAAAAAGGATGAAGGAGAAAAGACTATTTTAAGGTATTTTGGGTTGTTTTCGTGCATTTATAGTGTCAATAAGTGTTTTTTTTGGATGAATCTGTTCTTAGTTTATTTTCTTCTTTAGTTCTTGTTCAGTTTTACATCTCTAGTTCAAAATTTTTTTTTAATATTCAAACCTGTCTTGATGATACTTCTGTTACTGTAAACTCAAGATAGTATTAATTATTTCTGAGAATGCAGGAAATAAGGATATTTGATCAATTTATTACGAGATTTCAGTATTTTATTTATCTTTAGGATTTTAGTTTTGTAAAAGTATAAAAATGATTTAATTCTTCTGAAATTTTGTGTTTAAATTTTATATTTACTTAACAGCACAATTAACAAAATTAATAACAAAATTTACTCTTTTTACTGTAAAATATTTGTTTTTATTACTTAAAAGTTCTTAGTGTTTGATTTGATATAAAATTTTGATAAAACCAATATAGAACTTTGATTTTTACTTTCTCATATATGAAGTATACAAAGAAAAAGTATTGTAATCATCAAAAAATTCAAACTTGAGATTTTGATGAATCTCCACGTTTTAGACCTCCCCGAGTCCGAAAAACACAATTTTGAATTATGTCTGTCTGTGAACACAATAACTTGAAAACTATAAGAGCTACAGGGATGAAATTTGGTCTGTGATCTTTACACATAATTTGTAGGTTTCTGTCAAATTTTGGACAAAATCCGTCTACGGGAAGTCTGTCTGCCTCCATATAAACACTATAACTCAAAAAATTAAAGAGCTAGATGAATAAAATTTAGTGCACAGTTTTATCATCAGGATTGTAGGCCCGTATCAAATTTTGGGCCAAATCCGTCAAAGGGTTGACTATCTGTCGGTCTGTATAATTGGATACTTGTGAACAACATAATTCTTTAACACAATGACTTAGATAAATGAAATTTGGTAGGCCTTCTAATCTTAATTGTAGACTTGTGACCAATTTTTGTTTTAATAGGTTACAAAAAAGGCATTCAAATTGCATATTCAATTTCCTTACTATGGCGCAAGGCCATTTTGCGTCTTGGCGATACTCGTGACCTTGGCTTGCACTGAATGAAACTCGTGGATAGTCATTGCATTCTGGGTTACAGTAGCCTCAAATTTTTTATCCACACAGGGTGGGGGAGGGAGGGGAAATGGCACCTTTTTGGGAAGTATATGAGAAAGTTTAGGGAAGACTACTTTCACTGGTTTCTATTGTTTTATGTTCTTAAAATATGTTATATGGATCTTATATGCCTAAATTATTTTCTTTTGTAAAGATATTCTAAATCAATTATCTGATTTTCCAAGATATAATTAAAATTTTAGGTATGTGTTATGGATCTACAATTTTTATGTGTATGGTTTTTTTTTGCATCAGACAATTCAAAATGATTTGTACATACATTACAAAATAATTTGTACATTTGTAATTGCAGTTGAAATGAATTAGTACATTCAAATGAATTCATAACTTTATTTTATATATGGCCTTTGAGACACTTTGGTTGTCTAGTTTACTATCATATACCTATATAAATTGTTAACATTTAGATTAGAGTTGGATAAAGTCTCAAAACTTTTTGAAATGGGGATTTTAGTAGAGAAACAGGAAAATGCTTCTTCCATTTTAAAGTTGCTAGGCAAAATGCTAGATACATTAATGCAGCGAGGGGGAGGGGGGCATCTTAAAAGTTTAGTGATATAGCACCTATACCAACTTTTACAGATATTATGAAGTCATTCTGCTAATATAGCATCTTTACTGATGACAAGGAAAAGGTTATTATCAGTCAGAATTAAGGAACATAGAAAGTTGCTTATGTAGAATTATGTTAACCCTTTGAGGATTACTGTCCTGTGGGCTTGCCAGTTTCTCATAGCATTAAACATGCAGCGGTCCTCAAAGGATTAAGAAAGAAATGTTAACAAAGTTCAAAGGAGGACAAATGAAAAGTGATGGACAGAAATGGTAGAATTAACTTGCTTTTCGAGTCTTATTTATTCTGAGAAGCATTTTTTCTTTCTTTCAGTATAAGTTGGGTCATTTTTAATTAATACCAAATTTTCATGATACAGAAGCACTTTTTTGGGTTAGAAGTTCATTTTTATTCCTTTTGTTTTAAAATTTAAATGTTTTTCATCAAAGTAATTAGGAATCTTTCATTTTATGGAAGTAGATTGTCAGAAGGTTTTTTTAAAAAATGCTTCACGAGAAAAAATAATTACCTTGAGATAAAAAAAATAATGTTGGATAAGTTTGTGTATTATATATTATGTAATACCTTATTGCTGACAAGTGCAACTGCTTGTGTATTTTTTCATGTTATTAATTTGGATTATTTTTGTTTATTAGGCTCAAACAGAAGCTGAAGGAAATACCAACTGTTTAGTATTTATTCTCTTCGAACTTTTAAAATGGAGAGCATAGGTAAAGATTGTAGAGAATTGAAACAAAAATATGAAGCTTGTTTCAATGCCTGGTACTCTGAGAAATTCTTGAAAAATGAAGGCGGGGATATTAGTGTGTGTGAGCCATTATTTCAAGAATATCAAAAATGTTTAAAGGTAATTTAAAAATTGTTTATATTGATTTAAATATTGTTTTATTCTTTATTAAAAATGATATGCCGCTTTCTTTGGCATGCTTCAAATCAACATATTTTGGAATGTAACCCTTCTACATACATATTATTATGTTTACATATGAATGATTATCAAATATTGAAAATTTATTAAATGGCTTTTGCTACTGTTATAGAGGGAGACCTGAAATAATGCAAAACTTTTAACATTTAAACACTTTATTTATATTTTTTTCTGTAAAATATTTTTAGCTTTGTCTATTTATATCTTTATTTATTATTATTTTATATATCTTCCATATGAACAAACTTATAGCAGTAACTTGGTTTTTTTTTCCATATAAAGTTTTACTTTTTGACCTCTATTATAATTTTATGGTACAAAATCTGACCAAGATGCCATTTGGTAATGTGTGTTAATTTCCTTGTTACATCTCTTGCTTATGGTATCCTGAGTTAATGTACAGGTCCATAATTTTCAGTACATTTTGTATTATGTATTCAGGGGGAAAGTATATGTACATATGCATAAAATTCTCCTTTGATATTAATTGGAAATATCAAACCAACTGAAAAATTTGATTAAATGGAAAATTAAAATTAACTTTGGAAAATAGTTGGCAGTATTTTTTCTTAGAAGAAATCTATTTTTTTCTCACCTAAATTATGCTGTAAACCAATGTCTTCACTTAACAAAACTGTTCACATTATAAACAATGTTCTTTGCTTTCAAAAACTCTTCACATTATAGACAATTTAGTATTTCAAAAGCATGCCCCAAAAATAACAAATAATGCAGAATAAATAAGTATAAAAGTGTTGAAGCTAAGCTTTTTCTATTAATGGGAATCGATTCCAAATTCTATATGGAAACTCCCCATATTACTAATTTATCAAACCAAATTATGGCACCTATTTAAGGATATGACTCTATCATATAATCCATTTGCTGCTGGAAAAAATGGACTGAGGCTGTAACTTTCTATAGAGCATAGTTTGAATAAATGTTTTCGTATTTATTATATCAAAATAACATTGTTTTTGTTGCCAAAAAAGCTGTGAAAAGATTTGAAAGGGTCTAATAATAACAGCGTTTGATTTTCTATCAATTGAAAACTTGTATAGAATGCCTGTTTTGATATACAGTGTTTTTAAACTCTTCAATTATGCCCTGTCTTTATATTCTTGGATTTTTCATATTTTATAATATGTAGAAAAAAAGTCCCACCTCTTAGCTCTACAATTTTTAAAATTTCTTTCCATTCCACTTGATATTATAAATTTGAACCTGTTATTAAAAATAACTATAAAGATTATTCTCTGCTATTGGAACTGGGCTTTCTATGGTATCCTATTTGTATTAATATAGTTGGCAATGTGTTTCTGATTATGCATATTAATATTTTAGTAAGATTTGTGTTAATGATTTAAAATTATTGCTCTATTTTTAATTGTAATCATTCTTTGTAATAGTATTTTTTGGTTCCTTATAGTAATAATTTTTTGGTATTTATAATGCAACTAACATAACTAAAGAAAATATGCCTCATAATGCCTTTATGCTGTAGTGTTTTTGTTTTCTCTAGAAGTATCTACTCTGTATTTCATTCATCCCCCTGTTTCTTAAAGATAACATTTTGCTGTTTTTTGTAATATTTCTATGAAATGGATGCGGCCAAAAATAATTTTATTTTAGAATTTAAGTAATGAAATTATAATGGAATGAGATAAATTACAGTTTATTTGCAATACTTTTAATGATATTAACTTGTGCTTTAATTGCAGGTTGCTTTAAAAAAGAACAATGTTCCTTTGTGGGAGTTAAATGGAGGAATGCTAAAAGACACTGAAAATAAATCAAGTGGTGATCCTACATGATTTGTTTTACTTTTTATGTACCAATGTTGCTGGCACACTCGCACTGAGCATGATATTCTGCAATCATCAGTGTAGTCTTACGTGTTCATTTTCAAAGCTGCAAAGATTGATGTTTTCCTTTTTTGCTGATGGTAGATTTATGACTGTACCTTGAATTTGAGTCAGATGGCAAAGTGAAAAGAACATTTTTTTTTGTATGATTATACTATGGTATTTGTATGATTATACTATTGTAAAATTCATTTATAAGTCATTTTTTTTAATATTCAGAAGAGCCATCAATATTCTAGTCTGTTTAACATTTTGGATACTACACATGTGATATCTGTATTTATGGGAATTTGTGTTCTTTAACCATTCTTCATAAATCTGTCCTTTACAGTCTGCTTATACTTTAAGTCGTTAATTGTAATTTTGTTAAGTGGCTCTCGTATTGTGTGCACATTATTTATTTACCATTTTATCTGTTAAATTTAATTTGAAATACCCCTTTACAAATGAAGGATCATTTCTGACTCAGCACTGTGGTGTAGTAAAATCTTCAGATTTGTCTTTTCTGTTACCTAACAGAAAATCCACATGATGATTTATTGCAAAAAAAAAAAAAAAAAGATACACGCTGTTTCAATCTCTATTTCAGAATTTGATCAAAGCTTTTATATTTTCTATTAATTTTCAAAAGCTCTTTGAAAATGTTGTAAAATTTTGTTTCAGTTATTATAGAAATTATTTACTGTTTCAAATAAAGAGAAACATACATAAGATCGTTTTTATCTATCAAAGTTTGGTTTCAATTTTAAATCCTATTTTTATCGGTCATTCTTCTTTTTATATGGCATTTTTTTGTGGTAGCCATAGCCTTTTTGATTTAATTTCTAACTTGTGATTTTTTTTTCAATTGATCTGAAGCTGATATTGTGCTTTTATACTTTTTAAAAAGGAAAATTGGTATAAAAAAACCTCCACTTTCATGAATAAAGTTTATATCCATTTAATGTTGTTATGTATTATTGTTTTTTCGACCATATAAGTTTCTTTTTTTTTTCCTTATTGTATTTACTTTTGTTGAAACAAGTGCAAATTGCTTCTGATTTACTTTTATTGAAACAAGTGCAAACGGAATATTCTATTTACTATCAGTGTTTTGTTAACATTGGATGTAATCATCTTGAGATAATTTTTTTTATTATATTAATTGTAACAATCTATGATTAAAAAAATTGTATCACAGATTGATAATGATTATGTGATATTTTTTCTGTTTCTTTCTTTCTTTTTTTCAGTTCATTTTACTCTGTTCTAAAATTGTCAAAATTATGATATAGGCTTTTCTTTATTAATTAGCTTTAAATTAATTGTAAATTCTACTTTTTTTAAATCCATGTTAGTCTAAAAAAATTTGTAGTTTCATCATCTTTGTATATTTAAATATTCTATCATGTTATTAGACAAGTAACTAATAAACCTTAAACACTGATGAAGAGGGTTTCGAATTTTACAAATATATGAACAATAAAACTTTATGAACCTAATGTATACACGACAACGCATGTAAAGGAATGATTAGAGACAATTTTTTCTTATTCAATGGCTTTTTAAAAGAATGTATTAACTCATTTTCTCCAAAATATATCCTTATCAAAATAGCACATTTTATTTTTGAGAAAAAGATATGCTTGAGCATTGTATTACTATTGATGTATTCTGACTATCAAATGTTTTGTTAGCAAAAAAAATTCTTATTTAAAGTGATTTAAACAAACCAGTTTAAAGTTGTTAATTAAGCTTCATTTTTGATTCCCCTTGCATAAATGTTCTAAAATTAGGAAAGTGCTATTATTTACCACTGTGAGGCATAAATATGAGTGATCTTGAAAATCTGAAACATTTTCTAGTGTTTCTAAACTTAAATTAATGTATATCAGTCTGAAAAGGTTTCATGGTATTTATTCAATGATGTTATCATATGAAAAGTCTGAAAACTAGTTTTTACAGAGGCTTCTGATTACTATTTCAAACATTTTACGTTTGCATGCGTTTCAGCTAAAGGTTAAAAAAATATTTTAAGATTTTTTCCAACCAGTTTTAGTTCATTTTGAAAATTGTGTTTTTATAGCTCGTATGAGATGTTTATTGAAGAATAAAAATTTTATAGAATAAATGTAGAACTGTAAATGATGAAAGTACATTAAAGATGAACTTACGAAAAATTATATTAAGAAAATCTGTTTATCAACTTTAGAGTATTACTAAACTAAACAAATCACCTGTCATTAATTTTTGAGTAAACTATTAAAAGTTAATTCCATCCTTGGAATTCCATTTTTCTCTCCCCATCATTGCTATAGTGACTACAGAAATTACTTCATATCATGCTTTTTATTGTCATGTCTCGAAGTACCATTCTCTTCATTTTGGTGTTATGTGCCTGACCGGAACTACCATTCTTTTTTCTACCTAGGTTCTCTCCCTTTGGTAGGAACAGGACTCGGTTAACTGTGAATGACCTTACACACTGATCATGATTACAGTAAAAGCTTAACTAACTTTCTTTTTTTTTCCTTCTACGCATGCTCGGAAAACGCTGATTTCCGGATACCTGAAAGGTCCGAATAGTGTGTGACGGGGAAAATGGAGGGTGGGGGTGGATTGTAGCTCCCCCCCCTTTTTTTAGCGATTCTGTCCCTTAACCTTTTTTTTGGTTGTCGATTTCATTTTTATGTCTTGTTTTTCGGCGAAACGTGAGGACTTATTTTTTTTCTTTGCTTCTCACTTTTGCTTTTGAACCCACCCATAAAACAAGTCTCTGTAGGTCACTGTACAGTATATTGCTTTTTTTTTTCCTTCTACGCCCCTCCGTGCGGAGCGGACGTTGCATTCCAGAAATAAATTGTCTGCGTGAATGGAATAGCGCGTGTGTGTTAAATTTTGGTGTGCGTATGTAAAATTTTTAGAAAAACTCATTTTCTAATTTTTCCGTTTAGTTGAGCTTTCTGGATACTTGAACTAATGTCATTGGATATTTGATGACATATTAAAAGCTATGAAAAAAGCGGAAGTTAAATGCATCCTACGAAATAAGAGCGGAAGTAAAATGTCTGCCTTGGATTTTATGTCCAAGGAAAGCAAGGAGTGGCTTTTGTGCCAAAAAAACAAACCAAAGGGGAAAGCAATATTTTATCATAACTTTAAAAACAGTGTTAAAAACTTGTAAATTAAAGATTTGATGAAACTATGAATTGGTTTGAATTTAATTTTATAACAATAGACAACGCAGTTACAAATTGTGTTTAAAATGAATGTTGAAATATTTATTAAAATTAGAGAAAAAAAATTGTTCGGGCAGTGAAATTAGTATCATTAAAAAGATGGGCCCTCAGTGGTCTAGTAGTAAGATGTCGGCTCTGAGGCCGGAGGGTTCAGGCTTGAAACCGGATTCTGCTGAAGATCCGACATTGTATGTGGACTTTGACCATTAAATCATATATGGGCGTCCAAATGTCTTCCAGCTGGTGTGAAGCAGAAGCTTCAAGAGGGCGTGCCAGCTCGGGTGTCGTCCTCGTCATCTGACTATGGTTCAAAATTATGGGGTCTGTCTTAAAATAGTCCTTGTATCGCTTCAAAAAACAGAGCGTTAATATAATTAAAGCTAAGCAGTAAAAAGATAATCTGTTGCGCTTTAAAATGGTGTTTAAATCATTATCATGCAATAAATATTTCAGAAGTTATTGCCGAAAATCATCTTAATTTTCGTTGTTTAATTAAATATTATGAATTAATTAATTTTGAAAGTTGTAAATAGCATAGTTGATCTAGAAATGTAACCCCAGAATGTCATTGCAAATTTCATGTCGCTACCATTCACCGTTTAGGAGGAGTTCTTGAGACAGATACATGTATATTCTGCTTTCTATTAGAGATATCCAAAATTATTTGGTTGTTGATATTCTGAGATTTTTTTTATTTTTCATAATTAGAAAATTTTATAATTTTGTATTGAAGTCATGGTTTCTTCATAGAAATTATAAATGAAGTTAATTTGACCTTGAATAAAAGGCTAGCAAAATTTAACTTTTTATCTGGGGTTTACATAAATTTAGGGAAATTATATGATATTTGTCATGCCGATTTCGAAAATGATATCCATTTTTCTGTATCATGGAAGGATTTTTTTTTTTTTTACAATTGCGAAATTAAAAATTTCGAATTTGAGTCATTTTTAAAATTTCTCATATATACATTTTACAATATATTCTATTCTATTACTAAAATTTACTTACAAAAAATGCTTCAAAAAATCAAATATAAGTCAGATATATATTCTAAAAAGACATATAAAAAAATTAGACAAATTTATTTTACTATTTCTTCAAAGGAATGCTTATCTCCTTTACATTTTGAAAATGGTTCATTGTTTCATCGACATAATCCCATCCCAGTGTCCATACATTTTATATCTTGGTGGAATATCTCGCCCATTTCCTCACTCAGTACATAAAGATTTTCAGGAAAGTACTCAAGTTGGGAGCGCTAAAAAGTGCATTTTTATGCTCATGGTACAACCCATTTCTTCAAAGTTTCGTAGCATTTTTTCTGCTGTCATTGCATAGTTAGGATCCTTGTAATTTCCTATAAATTTCTGAGTGACATCTTTAAAACTAACCCATGCTTTTTTTCTTGATCGATTTCATTTCACTCTCAATTTTTTTTATCCTTCATTAACCGTCTTATATCTGTACCGACGAACACACCTTTTTGATTTTACCTGCCGAAAAATGTTGAAAAATATCAATTGAATATCGAAAGCAATCGCCATTTTTATCCAAAGCTTTAAGCCCTAATTTTATTTTCTTAGGGTGGTAAGAGAACTTGTTTTGGTTCCATTAAGTTCTGTACACACAATTTAGGATCACATACTTTGATCCTAAATTTAAAATTTTCCTTAGAGACCATTCTTTCCTTATCCAGTATTGGTTTATTAATATAATAGCTGTTATGACCGGCGTTGCTCGGGATTAAAATACTTTCATGTCTAATATTTTTGATGTAAAAAACTACTTTTGTATAGAAAATTACAATACCCAAAATTCTGTTATCATCTGAAACGTTTTTTAATTAAAATGAGAATTTCATTTGAACCAGACGATTTTTAAAAACCGCCGATAGCTAATTTTCTCCATAAGTTATTAATATTTATTGCATACGTACTTCAAATTTTGATCAGAAATCTTGCAGTATAAGAAAGATTTTAACGGATGTTTTGGGACAATTACATAGTCAAATTTTCATTAAGAAAAAGCGTTAAAATAAATATGAATAAAAAAATAATAAAATTCTTCTAATGTGATCTAGCAAGAGTTCTTATGTATTCTTGTACTTCATCAATAAAAAAAAGTGTTATAAATTGTAAATTTATACACAATTTAATTTTTGAAAAATTATTAAAATTAGCTCAACGAATTGAAAGGAAATGAAACTTGTGTCATGAAAAGCTAATTTTTTTTTTTTAATATGTGTAAAAATACTTTTTGTGACATAATACATATTTTCGAAAAATATCACGGAAAATTGCAAAATCTTGTTTAATTTCCAATTAACTGAAATTTTAATAAGATTTGGGACTTTTAAAAGTTGACGGTGATCTCTCTCTTCTTATAAAAAATATATTTATAAAAATAAGCAAAAATTTCAGACATAAAGGTAAATTAGTTCTAAGTCTAACCGTTGCCTAACAACGGAGTAGCTATAAATTTGTGTCATTTTAAAATCGTCTGAACTTAATTAACTATTTATTAAACTTTGAAAAATTAATAAAAAATGGAGGGTAAATGTCACAGATATAAAATTGGAATCATTGAAAAGGTAAAATTTTGAACTTTAAGATTGGTATAAAAATATTTTTGGGAAATAATTTGCTCCGAATTTACAGCGGAAAAACGGTTGCGGTTCATTTCTAATTAACTGACTGTTTAATTAACTTTTGGCCTTCGAAAAGTTGACAATAATGTTCCTCTTGTCTTAAATAAAAAGTGTGCAGAGTTTGGTTGAAATCGATTCAGTAGTTTCGGAGGAGATGTGGAACATACATACCCACAAAGATTTTTCTTTATATTAAGATTATCCCACTCATTTAAAAACGAGATATTTTTGTATAGCTGCCTTGCTAGCCTAATTGGAATGGTTAAAATTTTTAAATTTCCACAAATTTGCCTTTTAAATTCTTGATATTTTATTTTAATGAGGAGAAAATCAAGGTTTTCTTAGAATTCCTTCAAAATTACTGAATGAGCTACAGGAATTGAAGCAAGAATGTTACCATCATGCACAAAGACACCCTTTAAGCTTCTTTTGTTAGAATTTTTAATCTTCACTGAGATAGGACATGATCAGTTGTGGAAGATAAATTAGCCAAAAGGCCAGGAATATCTATACAGACTGTGATGTAAAATACCCAGGTATTTATTTTTAAGGGTAAATAACCCTGGGTATTTATTTTTAGATTACTCCCATTCATATAAAACACGGGCACTACTGTGAAATATGATGTCTCTATATAATATAAATATGTATAGAATATATATTGACACTTTAATTTATTAAAATTAGGAAAATGATCGAAGAAAACTTAATTGATATCATTGAAATATAAAGTTTTTTTAATTTTCAGATGGTGTAAAAATAATTTTGGTATATGTTCGAAGTTATTAAGGAAAACCTCAAAGTCGCTAATTTTTAATTAATAAAATTCAAATTAAAATTTCAAAAAAAAAGCAGCTGTTGCGAGGTAGCACATTCCACCGTCCAAGCTATGTTTGTGCCTACACTGATTAGTTAATGCCCTGTGCAGTCTGTCCTATATGAGCGCTAAACACCACATTCTCCTATTGCAAGTTAGTAGAGGACCAGACAAGCGACAGATTAGATTTGTGATCCATGCAATTTACTCCAGTCATGCATGCAGAGTCAAAGCGATTCTGTTGTTTTGGTTTATTGAATGGTTAGTCATTTACTTCAGGCGTGCATTAACTTACTATAATGTTTATCGTTAAAAGAGTTTTAAAAAAGGGAGAGTTAGCCTTCTTGAGTTTTTTTTAAGTTATGGAAGGATAAAATATCCAATGTAAGTACGGTAATGTTTGAGTACAAATCCTAGCCAATGTAAGCCAAAAGGACGAAAACTACACACAAAGAAATGTCTTCCAAAGTCTCATGGGATTAAAGGTTCTGAAAGGATAAAATAGCTAATGAATTTTCTTGATAGTCAAGATTCCCCAACAATGCTTACTTAACCAAATTTGAGTTTTAGAAGCAGTAGGAAGCATCTATCTAGCAGGAACGTGTGAATGCATGTCATACTATACTTCAAAACAACTGAGCAGATCTCAGACAAAAAAAATCGCATTTACTTGTTGCTGAGAATCTTGTATACAAAATCTTTTACCTCTGTTGAAAGTAATATAGATGAATTTTACTTTTCAGAATAATTCACTTTAAAAAAACTATTAGAACTGAAACATCTCCTAAACTTGAGTGTCTGGTGCTTTGACAAATTAATCCAAAGGAAATTATAAAACAATTGTATCTTTCATTTTAGTTTCTGTTATCAGCTTTTATCGTTTTAAAACCCAAACTTAACATTTTCTTTTTTTTTAATTTTCTTGAGTTTAAAAAAGGTTGATATTTAGCAATAGAATTTTATGTAAGATCCATGATATAGTACTTACTTTTAGCATGATAGTTATTGCATGATATAGTTTTGCGATTCATTTTTCTAGTTTTATTGAACTAAAAGATTCACGTATTATTAGTTCTTTTCTTTTTTACCTAACC
>BGPR01001133.1:0-23738 GCA_013235015.1 Araneus ventricosus
CATTTGATGTGAATTTGATTAAACATTCTGTGAAGAGAGACGATTTACAATTGGATATATCAAATATGAATAATAACACGATATATCGAGAAATATTTGTTTATCTTAGACGACAAATCGCGATTTTATAAAGTCTGGTCACGCTCCAGCCCTCCTAGTAGCGAGCAAAACGTCCTGAATAACAAGGCGTAGTTTCTGTTTCTGATGTTTTTTCCATTCAAAAAAACTTGATTGTGGGGCTGAATAAAAGTTGCTTACTGCTTCACTGAAACAACTCAGAAACGGGTTTTTTCTTCTCCGGGAGGAACAAAACAACAATCCTGTTTTCCTTCAAATTTCATTCATTTTTAGAGCCATTGAAATAAGTGATTGAACCTGTCTGAAGCCCCTTCAAAGGCCGGGATTTCCGCAGACCCGAAGCCTGCGAGGAAATTTCAATATTTTGATGTTAACCAGTCAAATGCATGACTCGTAAACTCAAGACCATTTTTTGGGTGTAATGGGTGGCGAGTATTGAAAACAAGTTCTTCGCGAATGTTTGTAGGTTTTATAACAGCACTGCATCAAATCCTAAAAAACCAGCTCTTTGGCATTATTTGTTCTCAAATGTTCCTTATAACAGTTGCATTAGTTCGAAAGTTCATAAACTTTTGTCTGTTTTCCGCCATTTTTTCAATAGCTGTCCTTAAAATTGCGCCTTGTTGAACCCATCTAAGATGGCGGACGTTTGGCAAGTTTTTCATTGTTTGGCGCGATTTCGGCGCCAACTTGGCAAGGGATGTATCATGCAATTTATTTTTAATAAAAGTGCATATATATATAGCGGGTTTTCTACACTGTAAAAAAATTCCCGTAAAATTTACGGTTTTAAACTGGCAGCTGGGTTGGTTGTGCAAAACCGTAAAAGTTACGAAGTAAATCCGTAGGCACAATGATTTTTTACCATACAAAAACAAGTTTTTCCTTAAAAATTACGAGTAGTATGTAGCGTAATATGGTAGGTGGGATTTGAGTTGTTTTTCTCCTTCTGTTCGAGTTGAGTTGAAACATGCTGATGTGAGTGACGTCATCTTTCCAACTTAGAGAGTTTCTTCATTTCTCGAATTTTCTGGAAAGTCAATAAATTAATTAGCCGAGACTTAATTATTATCAATTAGGAACATTAATTAATCAAGGCTTAATTATTAATTTCAATTAATTTTTGATTGAACTTACTTGGATGATTTCGATGCAGATGGTAACAAAACTTCAAACCCCTCCGAGCCGGGGATCGAACTCGCGTTCATAGAGTTGGCAGACAGTCGCTCTAACCACTAGACCACCGGTGACTTCATACAATATGGGCAAATGTAGAAAATAATCTTAAAATGATTTAAGAAAGGAGAAAGTCATCGTACGGAAAGCAATACCGTATGACGAAAAACAGAATTTGAACTGACGGTTTTAAACCATTTATGGCTGGAGCGGAAAACGGTGAAAAATCGTTTTGCGAACAAAACAGCTTTAAACCGTCAAATATACGGAAAAAGTCCGAAAAAAACCGGATATTTTTTACAGTGTAGGTAATATAATACGACCTCTTGCAACCAAATTTTTAACTAACGCTTTTTTCACTGAATGGTTTTCCCATCCCTTGATTAAGTCACCAAATCGTTTCATTCTTTTTATATTAACGGTTGTTGGTAGCTCTTAATAGGTGGACTTTAGTTACGGATACCCTGCACAAAGAAAAAATATTGTAATCGTCAAAAACTTCGACCTCCAGAATTGATGTATCTCCAAGTTCAAGACGCCTCTGAGTTTGAAAAAAAAACATTTTTGGAATAGTGGCCGTCTGCGACACAATAACTCAATACGGAAACGTTCTACGCATGTAAAATTTGGTATGTGGTCTTACGACCAAAATTGTAGATCAGTCTGAAATTGTGGATGAAATCCATCAGTAGAATCTGTTTGTCTATTTTTCCGCCTTTATATGAGAAAGCATGATTACTCAGAAATGCAACAGACTAGACACCGAGTGAGGCGGTCCCGGGTGGTCTAAAAATTTCCTTTAATAGCGAAGAAGGCCTGTCTGAGGCTGTTTGCTCCTTTTGTGGGGAAGTGAGATTCTGAGATCGCTTAGGAGATAACCGCGACAGGGGGGTTGCAAACCGCAGCCCATTTCCGTGAGACTTAAGGGAAGGTTATACCAGGGGGTGGAGTGGGTCGGAAAATGACCACCCAGGTTGGGAGAGTCCAATTCATGACGCCTCCCGAAATGTCCCGGTTTTAAATGAGTTAGAAGAAAAAGTCGCCTCGGGTTTAAAGAGTTGAACATAATTTCATATCTGCGTCAAATTTTGGATGTAAATGTAGGAATTGTATATTTCCCGTCTAGCTTAAAAGCGTAAGTTTAATTCCTTCCCAATAATATTCTTTCACTTTCCATATAAGCGCATTTGAATATTGTTGTGTCAGCGGAAAGTTATCGGATGATAACGATCACGCGCTTTCTCACGGTAATCACGTGATGCCTAGGTGTAAGCTCTCCGTTAAAACCCAATGTAATGTTTTAATCGGGGGAGACGCCGTTTTGAAATCCAACGGACCAGTCATGCGGTAAGTGAGCAATAGGCAGCTACGGGGTTTTTCCCTGTTAGCACGGCGGCGATGGGCGATGGCTCTATAATTAAATAATGTTTAAACGAGGTATAAGTTTGATATTTTAATGGCTAAGTAACAACCCTAAATCTTTCTTGTCTAACATGTAAATAGTCACCTGTGTAAATATATTTCTCATTTCATATTATGTTGTTCTAATAATAAATAATTTAGTTTCTAACTCCTGTTTCTCATCCTTTGTCTTTGGTGCATTTACCCTAGAGTGTTCCTTAGATGAAGCATTTTTATTTGTAGGCGGGGTTTGGGATTAACATCCCATCTTTTTTCCCACATAAATAAGTGAATTTTTTTCGCCAAATGTAGAAATTTGTGTTTAATTTTGGACTAAATCTGCCTAAGGGTAGGCAGTCTCTCCTTATGCATTAAAAATGATGACTCAATGATACAATGAGATAATTATATAGAATTTGATATGTGGTCTTGAAATCAAAATTGTAGATCAGTATCAAATTTTGAACCCAATCGTTCGAACCGAAGAGATTAAAAATCCATAGCTGATGTAGTTCACTATAAGAAACTAAACTCGAAACGCGTCATATAGTTTAAACATACAAGAAGGTCGAGGGAAGAAACTCTTCTTCTGATTATTAGTGGTGGATCACCATGCCTGACGTCAGCGAGAGACACGTGACACCTCTAAGCCAATCTGGAAAGAGCCAATGCCTGCCAGACAGACGAAACAAAAGAAAGAGTAATATTCGCAGTTGTGCTTATAGTAGGAGAACTGTGATATAAAATTCATTTCTTTTCTATAAATAGAACATTAAAATATGCAAGAAAAAGACCGGCATTTTGTTCTTTGCTCCTCCTACTACATTAATGAAGTCCACCTACGTCTATTTCAAACTGTATGTATAGTAGCATGAGAGCTCTAGAAGTGGAATTTTTGTATGTTGTTACCCGACTTCTAAATTTCAGAAATTCCGTGATTCTGCCACCTGATTACAACAGATATATTGACATTCAGTTTTCATCCGTCGATCCGGTTAATATTACTGTGTTTTATAAAATAATATAATAAAAAAAAGTAGATTTTATTTTCAATAAATTATTCATACCACTCTTGATTAAAATTCCGTCGTTAGTACATTAGCTTTTTCTTTCTTTTTAGCTTCTATTCGACTCACAACAAGAAGATATATCAGAGTGTCATATCATGAAAGTGTCATGCATTATTTTACGTCTTGAATGAGCTTTTTTTTGTAGTTTCTATAAAACCAAGACATTCATTGAAAATGGAAGAACCATTTTTACAGCACATAAATCTATTACATTTATGCAAAAAGTTTTTGAGATTGAAGAATTTATATCTTTTTCCCCAGAGAGTTTTGAATGTGAGTTTAGCAGATTTAGCTTATTTCAGCAATATTTTTTCTTCATAAAACTTTTTTTGTCCCGCATTCTGAATTATATATTGCCTTCTCGACAGTTCAGGGAGAGAACGGAAGTATTGAATATCCATCAATAACAGTTTTTTCATTGGTATTTACACACGTGCTTCTCTTGAAATCTCTTAAAAGAAGAGAGCAATGTTGCTTTTATTTTATTCAAACCAGGGGAAAAGTTGAATACGGTAGATGGGAAATAAATGGCGGTGAAAAATGCCACTGTATACTGATGCAGGAAGAAATAAAATAAAAAAAAGAGAATCAGAAAACTGCAAAGATCTGAGGCCTTTTTGTCCTTTTTTTAGTCTTACTTGAACTTCGTTTTTTCACTTGAATTCTAAGGTTTTAGCAAAAATATTATTCTAACAGGGCGTAATAAAATATCTAATGCGCTTCTATTATACAGAGCACGCGCCATTCATATGGAGCCGTTTATGAAACGGTTCCAGTAGCAGTCATAGTCACCCATCTCTGCAACATTACGCGTCTTTTTATCTTCCTGCACAAGCCAAATCACGACATCATAGCAACTGCCACAGACATACAACGTCACTTTTATCTTCCTGAAATAAGGGAATTCATGTGAGATCCTAACAAGGTCACTGCTAGGGATCTCAAGGTTTTATCTTCCCAAATAAGTGGAATTCTTGTGGGATTATAGCAACGGTCAGTGTCAAGTTGCGCTGCAGCGTTTATCTCCCTGAAAGAAGTGAATCTCGTGTAGAGATCCTAGCAAGGTCACTGTTATGCTGCGCTGCAGCTGTTTTATCTTCCTGAAATAAGTAATCTGTGGGATCATAGAAATGAATAGTGTCAAGTTGCGCTGCAGCGGTTTATCTTCCTGAAATAAGTGAATCTGTGTGGGATCATAGCAACGGTCAGTGTCAAGCTGCGCTGCAGCGTTTTATCTTCCTGAAATAAGTGAATTGCGAGATCCTAGCAAGGTCACTGCTATGTTGCGCTGCGCGTTTTATCTTCCTGAAATAAGTAATCTGTGTGGATCATAGAAACGGTCAGTGTCAAGCTGCGCTGCAAAGGTTTTATCCTGAAATAAGTGAATTCGTGGGATCATAGCAACGGGTCAGTATCGCTGCGCTGCAGCGTTTTATCTTCCTGAAATAAGTGAATCTGTGTGGAGATCCCAGTAATACTGTTATGTTGCGCTGCAGCGTTTTATCTTCCTGAAATAAGTAATTGTGTGGGATCATAGGAACGCCAGGGCCTGCTGCGCTGCAGCGTTTCATCTTCCTGAAATAAGTGAATCTGCGTGTGGGATCATAGCAACGGTCAGTGTCGTTGCGCGCAGCGTTGATTTCTTCCTGAAATAAGTGACCCGTGTGAGATCATAGCAACAGTCAGTGTCAAGCTTTCGCGCTGCAGCGTTTTTTTTCTTCCTGAAATAAGTGAATTCCTGTGGATCATAGCAACGGTCAGTGTCAAGCTGCGCTGCAGCGTTTTATCTTCCTGAAATAAGTGGAATTCGTGTGATCATAGCAACAGTTCAGTGTCAAGCTGCTGCAGCGTTTATCATCTTCCTGAAATAAGCACTGGACCATAGCAACGGTCAGTGTCACAGGCGCAACGTTTTACCTTCCTGATATAAGTGAATTCATGTGAGATCATGAAGCGACGGTTACTGTCCCGCTGGCCGCAGCGTTTTATCTTCCTGAAATAAGCCAATCCACGTGATATCACAGCAATAGTCACACTGTGTTGCGATGCGACGTAACGTCCTTTTGTTTTCGCGCGCGCGAAGTATACAAGTCAAATGACAATCAGAAAATTTCAATTTGGGAAATTTTGATAAATTCCAATGTTTCAGACCTTCCTGAGTTCAAACATCCTTGTTGAAATGATGCCGTGGCTATCTGTCAACACAATTGCTCAAAACGAAAGTCGAGAACGAGCTACGAATGAAGCTGGTTTGCAATCTTTACACCAAAATCAAAGATATTCATCATATTTGGACAAAGTAAATTCGTCTATCGGTGCGAGAGTGTGTTTAGAACGCGATAACTCAACACAACGACCTTAGATATATGAAGCCGCAGCATATGGTTTTACCGGGTCTGGTTTATGGTTTTATGGCTACTTTAATATTTATCATATTTGGCGCGTGTATTTGTCATATTCAGGTGGCTGCGATAACATAAAAACAATAACAAGATAAATGGTAAATTTAGAACAATCTTTACAGAAAAACTGTGGACCTGTATCTAACTTTAGAGTCCTTATACTGTTTGTTTGTTTATCCCTGTCTGTGTGTGTGTTTCGCAGCACATTAACTTAAGAACAAAACTCAGTGAAGAAGAAAAAATTAGATTTGGTTTGTGGCCTTGGCTTAAAATTATGATACGCCAAATTTTTTGTTCCTAATCGGTCAACGGGACGAAATTCAATGTTCATACTCGATTCTGTACAGTATCCTACGACACTAAACACAAATCGCGCAGTATTGCGTTGGTTAGTTTAGTTAAGTTATATTAACGGCCCGTTTTGAAGTAACACGAGGTCTATTATGGACGGAACCTCGTAATTTTAAACTGTGGTCAAATAACGAGGACGACACTTGAGCTGGCAGCTCCCTCTCCAAATTCCTGCACCACACCAACAGGAAGATGTTTGACCACGACGTCAAATTTAGCATGCACCAAGTCCAAGCACAAGGCTGATCTTTAGTGGAATCAAGTTTCGAACTTGGAACTCTTCGGCGCCAAAGTCGAGTCCTTTCTCCGTATTGTGCAACTAAACGAGAGAGTCGAGTTTACAATATTCTTGTAAAATGTGCAGTGGATTCGAAAACTAAATTGGTGCGTCGCATTGAATGTGTATCATGCGCTCATGATTTAACTCAATTGAACGATTTTTGTTTAATATGCTTGAACACATGTCAACTTCAGTACGGAAGAGTTTTAATTTCCACTGTGTATGGATTTTAGAATAATACGGTCAGATAAATAAAAAAATGACAATGAAAATTATTCAAAATTTTACATAACGGAATCAGTTTACACGACGTCACAATCACGTGACAAATGTAAATATGCAACAGTTAAATGCACGTTGATATATAAAGTATTGACAGGATATACGATAAACTGCAAATGCAGGATGGGGCAAAGGATTCCAATGTAAACTGACGTGGCACATCTGACTTGCATCATTTCTGCATAAACTGACTCCGGTAAAAACGTGTTTAAATCATTTTTATTCGTCTTACGAACTTGATGTTATGCTTGGTTAAATGAGCCGCACCGATTTCACTTTGGAACGCATTTAATATTTTGAGGGCGAAATAAGGACAAGGCATCACAGCACAGATATTGGACGAAGTTCTTTAACCACTTAACTGAATAGTTTTCTTTGCTATCTAATAAGATGACCCCTCCTGTTTTGGAAAGAGGCTGTCGTTTCATTCATCTAAGAAGGCATAGGATACTTAGATGTTTATGGATCCTACATATTTTTTGTGTCAAATTATAAAGTTAATTAATGATTCAATTTAGCTTATAAGACTAAAATTTCGATAATTCGATGCACGTGAGTATTCTCGGGCTGGTAAGTTGTTGTTAAGTTTATTTTATGAAACTTAAGTTTCGTTGTATGCAGCTGCGAATCCAGGATTTTCGTCTGGAGGAGGTTGAGAGGTTTAAAAAAAATTTATATCGTCAGTCGACGAATGTCAAACCATGGCTTTTTAAACCAAAAACACTTTAACTCTTACAGATTTTACTCCCCACCTGGCAATAAGAAGCGTAAAGAACACTACAATATTTACGATACTTTAATAAAACACAATGTTATAACTAGCAAAACATGTTTTTTCACCGCGTTAATGTTACAAAATACCAGTGGAATGACTAAAAAGTGGGAAAAATTTTTTCGAGACTGTCAAAAGACAGATGAAATGTTGTGAACTTTTTTTAAAGGGATTAAGAAAAAAACTAATGATTTTAAATAAAATAACAAGAATTCTGGTCTTACTCTGGGGCCTGTAAGCCCGATACTCGGATTCGCCACTGCTCATATGGATGAGAATACACGTGATTTGTATCTCTTTCAGTATGTTTCAAAATTGAAAGCGTAATTGCATTTAACTCCTATATAAATTACGCATATGAATGAGATGAAATAAAGTGAAAATATACAAAAAAATCTATAACATAAAAGCAGAAAATGCAGGAATCTTGTCTTGTCAGAATAACCTCCAAACAGTGAATAGTAGAGAAATGAAATTTGCATAGCGACATTCTGGGGTACATTTTACGATCAATTATGCTATTTTTAACTTTAAATTTAATTACTTCTTAAGATATTTAATTAAATTACAAATTATGCCAATTTCCAGCTTTTCTTCATTAATTTCTCAAATAATCATTTCACGATGTTTTTTATACCATTTTTAAAGAGCAAAAAAATGTCTTTTAAATGATAACAATTTTAATTGCCTTTTATATTTTTTTCTAAAAATTTTGATAAACATTTCAAAAATCTTATTTAACACTTTTAATAATGCTTTGTATTGATGGAATTAACATCAAACCTATTTTATTAGTTAATCAAACTTCATTCGTTGCTTTTTACCATCATTAGAATTATGATAAAATAGTGCTTTTTTTTGGACATTTAACTAAAAAATATAGAATTTTAAAACTTTTTGCTTTTATTTCAAAGCATGTAAAACCTTTTGATAACGTGCACAGATATTCAATGACGTTAGTTTAATAACTATACGATGCTTCTGTTAATATTTCATAAATTTTTAAATAATCCTACCAGTGTACGTCATTCAAGTCCAGTTTTACCAAGAGAGAGGACTAGGGAGAAAAGAAGAGACAGCATGCCGTGTTTTTCCGGTCTGCTGATACACACGAATAAGAATAGAACTGTACTGAGGCGCGGCAATAAAAGCAAGATATGAGGAAACTTTGTTGTCTAAGTAGCAATCATGGGAAGCGGAAAATTGAATTCCGAGGCTTGCTAGACTCGTGCCGAGTGGTTCAATGTACGGAGACAAGAGAAGACAGCGCAGTTTGGCTGCTGACCGAAGGATTAGAGGCACAGAGAGGGGCAAACGAAAATCAATGAAAGACGCCAGCGAAAAACTGTTTAATTGGGTAAAACGAAAATCAACAAAAGACGCGCTAAAGAAAAACTGTTTAATTGCAAACGAAAATCAACGAAAGACGCTGCAGCAGCGGAAAACTGTTTAATTAAGTTTAAAGTAATATAAGTAAGTTTATACTTGAAAATATTTTTACCTGAGCAACTCCGTACATCAGATTGTATTTCAATAAAAAAGAAGCAGGCACACAAAAAAATCCCCACTTTAAACTCTATACAAATTTCATTGATTTTGATAATGAATTTTAAAAAAAATTTGGAGCCTCATAAAAATAAGACATTTCCATTTAATTAATCTCTTCTGTTTCATTGCTTTTCCCTAATTAAAAAATCTTACATTAATGTATTTTATATTTTTTTTCAAATAATTACATTTCTAATTACTTTACATCGGTTCCTACCTAAATAAACATAATCCTTACCAATTTTAATAACTGCTCAGATATTTCGCATAAAACATCTACTCATATAACTTAAATTATTCGAATACCTTTACTGAAAGTAAAAAATTACGAAAGCTTCATTAATGAATAAAGTCAAAATTAATCTGCTTTCAGTAATTCTATCAGGAGACGCTACATTAAAAGCAAGCATATCCTTCCATTTACCTTAATTCAAGCGCAGTTAATGTTGGCAGAATAAAAAATGCTGCTTCCTTCGCCTATTAAATTCAGCTTAATTGCTCAGTCTTATTATCTTCAGAAATGGAGAAGCTGGTATTTAGTTAAATTACGTCAGACGAATTTTAAGATTCTTGTTATGAATTCAACTACGAATAATTTCTGTTTTCTTTTTTTTTCATTTAATAATTACCCTACGGAGCAGATATTTAATTGTATCGCCATCTGAAAGATAAGAAATAATTTGAATGTGAAATCATCTCAAATTTTTATATCTTTACAACTAACAACAAAAGAATGTTTTATTTAGTGTTTTACATTGAAATGAAATAATACTGTGAAATTAATCTGCAGTTTTCGTTCAATATCTATATATTATGAGAATTACTTATCTTTTATTTATTACTTATTTTTTTTTCAAATTTATTCTATTTCTTGCAAATTAAAAATGCAAAATATTAGGATTAGTTTTTCTAATATTTATTTTCCACAAACCTTTTAAAAAAAAAAAACAGAAATAAAATTGAGGCGAAGTTAAATGCTATTCTCAGGCTTCAGCAAGCAATTTTACTTTATAGAAGACTTCTTATCCGTAAGTAACGCCTCTGAATATTTGCTCTGTGTTTTCACTGATCGGCAGCAAGTTTGTGACTTGTGGCAATTTCCTATTAAATAGATAAAATCTTTTGTTTCAGCATTGTAAATTATTTTTTTGTAAATAACTTTAATTTTGTAATATATTTTTGGTTACTATTAGTTGTCAGAACAAAAAAATATATTCATTATTCCATCATTCCATATTTATTTATTCACCCATTTCCCAGGGAGCAATGAGTTCCTGCAATTGAGAAGCTGCTGCGATAAGCAAATAGTGATTGTGTATTCATGAAAAAATAATTACGAAATTTGTAGAAAATTATGTAGTAGAACGGAATATTCATTCATTACTCGCATGATTCAACTTGTTTGATGCAATTTTATAATATGATTTTTATATATAAGAAATTACGATTTATTTTTTGTTCAATGTCATAATCACATGAAAGGAAAAACCACTCAAAATTGATAATACATAAATAAAATATATATGCTTTTGTATGAATAGCATTGAATTAATATATACTATAGATTTTAATGTGGCCATCTTCATGAAGTTCATTTTAGTTATATATGGCATATTTCTGGGTAAAAATGCTTGATTGCAGACATAATCAAAGCAAATTTTTTGGTAGTAGGTTCCTGTAGTCGAGAAGCCGAAATTTACTAGAAACTGAAATCGTAGAAGTTTAGTTTTGGCACTCTTAGAGTTTGTAAAAATGATTTATCGAAAATACCAATCCGGCATGGGATGAAGAAAATAACGAATTCGGTTTAATATCCAACACAATCACCACCCTGAAGTAACGTGTCTCGCCTCCCTGGTGGGTTTAGTAATGTTGGTGGCTCTGATACAGGTCGTAACCTCTAAAAGTGGGGTGTCGGCATAGCCGCGTAATGGGGGGGCTATTATGGGGGGCCCAGTGCCTGACTTATCTGTATGCGGTGACCAGTCTTTGCGTAATCCCAGGATCGCAAGTGGGCGGGGTGATTCTTTCGCATTGAGTTCGTAATGGGCAGCGGTGCCAGTCTATATCCGTTGACATGCTACTATTTTCGGGCCATGCTGCTCGTTCGGGAGTGCTCATCTGTTGCGGCGACCAGTTTTGCGTAGTCCCAGAGGGCGCCAGGTAAGGCGGGGTGATTCTTTTTCGCATGAGCTGCTCGATGGGGGCTATTATGAGCCAAACAGTGCCTGGGACTACCTGTTGCGAGGCTTTCAGTCTTATGAGATCACAGATGCCAAGCAGTAGTGATTTTTCGTGATTGTGATTCACGACAGTAATGCGTATTCTTTACACTGATGACCACGAGCAGATCCAAATCTTCTATCCCATTAAGCTCATCACAATCACATGGAAAACATCAAAGACATAAACTGTATTGAATCAGATTCCGCATGGTCTTGATGGCTTACTGAAAGAAAGTTTTGTGGATGGTGAAGGGTTATTTTAATGCTAATTAGTAATTTTCTCGTTAACTTTGATATTATATCTTGGAAATAATGCCCATGACCTAATATATACTCAAAAAAAATACTCTATACATACTGGTCGGAATTTTAAAGTAGATTAGCTTAAATGATATTAAATCTCAGTTGCCGTCAATCATTTCATAAATTTCTTATGATAGAAGCTGACAGTGTATCCAAATCTAATTATGACATCTGAAATATATTTTAGGTTACACGTTTTACAAAAAATACAAGACTGTTCTTGTAGACTTTCTCCCATTTTCAGTAGAAAGAATATCAAGTTATAACGTCTTATAAAAAATATAATTGGAACTTATGTATTACGCAAAGCAAACGTTATTGTAGCATATCTGATAATAAATACTCTGATGTTTTTCTTATGAATGTTTGATGCCTTTTTAATCTGTACCATGGCTTTTTTGCGAATATTTATTCTGAATTTATAAAGAAAGAAGGAGCCGAGACTATCTTAAAATGCTAACATCTATCCAACCACATGCTCTCTTCTTTTTCAACTTTCAATCAAAACCTTAAATCTTTTTTAATTATTTTAATTAAATTAATTAGTAGTAAGTTAATAAATTTCTCTCAGTTTTAATTATCCACACTCTGTAGGCACCAAATGATTTTGTACTTACAATACAGCAAACAAAGTTACATTCATAGTGGATATAAAATTATGTAATATTCTCATTGGAGAAGATCGACAATACACATCCAAAGGTTAAAACCACGTTAGTAAACATGGCGCTTTTTTGTTCAACCTCCAGAATAACAAAGAAAGTGAGTACGTGTCTGAAAAAGTGGCTTTTCATGTTGTAGATTTGACTAAAATCAGTCATTTATAATTTAGTAGAGTCATTAAAATTTCATCCACCCAGCTATTGGTTTTGATAGTAATCCAATGCAATAATTGCCTTAGAATAACAGTCGTCTTTTCAACTGCCGTTTACCTGAATTTTGATACAAATCTTGAAATGTTGAACGACAAGTGCCGAACTTCGAGATAGTTCTTTGCGTTTAAATTATGGTGCTCATACATTATGAAATTTCCAAATATTTTGAATCCATTTGAATTTAGTCCTAGCCTTGACAAGTACAAGCCGATTCTGTTTGTTTAATTCTGTCTCTTCAAGTATTTTTCTAGTTGTTTGCTTTCTTATGATTTGATCTCATACGGACAGCAAATACACAACCAAAAAAATCTTTTCAAAGAGGAAGGGGGGCGGAGCTGAAAAACAGAAATCATCCTAAAAAATCTTGGTATATTTGTTTACTTCTGTATGCGAGAAAAGTAAAAATATCCACCCGATTCTACTTTGATGTTGGCAAAACATTTTTTTTTATCAAAGTAGAAAAAAAAGTAAGAATAATGTACAACTCCATGTTGCTTTTGTACTTCCACAATTGAACTATCACGAAGATGACATTTAATTTTGTTCAATCTGAAATCTTTGTTAGAATATACGAAAATATACCAGATCCTTAAAACACAACTGAATATTTTATAGGTTGATCTCTTAAATTAATATAATACTCTGTCTGCTCTTTAGCACTAACTCTGTACAAACTATTTATGTTTTAAATTTTGCACAGCTCAATTTTTTTTCTTTATAAAAAAATGAAATCTCAATATTCTCCTACAACATTTTGAATCAGTTTTGATAAACAAAAAAAAACGAATGCATTTTTATATCTACACTCAAATTAAATAAAAAAACGTTGTTTTGAATTACCATGTCGAACTTCAAATAATCATTTTTAAAATAAATTGAGTTTCTTGAGCGCTGAAATAAATTAATGATCTACTATGCGATGTTCTCCTAAAATAAAAATTCATTTTATGTAATAAAGTTATTTTAAATGAGTTGTTTCTAGTTTCAGAGACAAATTATTCTTTTTATCAGGTGAATTAAATTATTCCGTGGTATTTTTATTCTACTCACTACTGAATTCACTGATCCATTTTTTGTTTGTGTTTAATTAGTTTTCACTTTCTGTATATAAAGCTCATAAAAGCACATCGTCAAAATCTGACAGAGTCTACCTATTGGTCTCAAGTTGTCTGGATTTATGGTCACTATAAGCAACTGGTTAGTATTAGGGTTCGATCCTTCAGGAGTAGTCCTGCATATTTCATTTTTATCTTATGCCATTGTCATGCCAGAAGACTATTCACCCTGTAGGTTTTGCCGCAGTTGCACTTTCCTTCCCATTTGGAGCTAAGTGCGCCAATGTAACAAACTTGAATGAATGTTTACATACTCGAAATGGATTCCTCCTACGATAACCTGTTTCTATGGCGACCGCCGTCAACTAGACAACTTGGCGAACAGAGTTCTTGTGGCGGACAGACAATAGATTAATCTCTTCATTTTATAACTATCTGAGTACGAAGAAACATTTTTTAAAATTATATCTGCCTACCATCGGTCTGTCTGTCTGTGAATACGATAGCTCAAAGATAGAATACTCTAATCGGATGAAATTTGGCATGTTGCTTTGATGCCAATATTGAAGATTTCTGTCAAATTTCGAATGAAATCCGGCAATGGGAACTATATCTGTCAGGGGACTTTGGCTCTATCTTTATAACTACATCCTTTCTGCTGGCAGTCCTGCAGAATGCTGACAATACAAGACATAACAGCCGTTGTCCGTGCTCGTTTGCGCGGAATGAGGTATGAGCAAGTGCAGCAAATTCAGAAAATCAAGTCTCAAAAGGCTAGTCACCAAGAATTTAGTGAACAGCTCAAAGAGTTCTGATACTGTTTAAGACGAAAAACATTCTGAAAGTCCGTCTGTAACATCAGAGTATCTTGGAACATTTTTCAAGCATTTAAAAATGACTCTGCTGATCTATTTAAAAATATGCAGATGCTTGTATGTAGTATGTATATGTAGATGCTAATATATAATACTATGTGAATGTTAAAAATATATAGTATCATTTAAGTAATATAATCTTCTTTCATATACACATTAGTTCCCAATTGTATTTACACTAGTAATCAGGACGAATGTTCTCCCCCCGAAATTCTCGTATTCTTCCATAATATGGCGTTTGCATTTGTGTCTATTTTGGTTTTAAAGTTGAGAGAATCAAGTGTATCTTCTCTTTGACCAATTAGGCACGAAATTTGATACAGAGACGCAATTCTGATGCCAAAACGATTAGCAATTTCCTCATTCACATATACATGAACTGACAGGCTTAGACACAGTCTACCGATACTGATATACCGACATGCCGAGACTAGAACTTTTGGACGATTTTACTCGGGAAAGGGGTGACAGGCAATGAGTAAGAACAGATAAGCATTTCCAGAGTTCTTAGTTAGGCATGACCTTCGTCCAATTAGGCCTATTTTTCTAGGCTTTACATTAAATCAATAAATGAAAATAAAATGTTTCAATATGCTGCTAAGTAAAACGTAAAAATGTTCCCCTCCATTTTTCATTCACCCCCATTTTAGCGAAATCAACTCCGCCTGACGCATGCGCAAAAGTACGGAGGCTTTCAGTATCCGAGAATGAACTATAGATAGATTGAGTTTATAATTTGTTGGAGGTAGTAAAATTTTGGTGAGAAAATCATAACGCCAAATTTCATCTATCAAGTTTATGTCGTTTTATAGTTATCATGTGCCCATTTCCATGTACGGAAAGACATACAGACTCCCTGTTGGCGCATTTCGTCCAGAATTTATCAAAACATATACAATTCTGGCGTCAAGATGGCATACCAAATTGTTCATCGACAGAGAGATATAATTCTAAAATTGTTTTTGGGACTCGTGGAGATCTAAAACGTGGAGATTTATGGAAATTTTGAGGTTTAATTTCTTAACGAGAAAGTGAAAAAGCAACAATTGGAATTTAATTTGCAATTTTTTTTAAATCCAACCTTGGTTTCGTAACAGCATTAATAATAATTATTAAACATAAAAACCCCAAAAATAAAAGAATACTTCATTTGCATATCATCAGCGTCATTTCATCAAAAAAATTATCCGCTATGTAAACAAAGTCTTCAGGCCCACATGAGTACTGGCTAAAATGGTTATTTTATCAGGTTTATTTTAGAATTAGTTTGGATAAAAGTAAATGTTCCAGCATCTAATTCATTTTCTCGGAACTAATTTCTTTACTAAGAAGATCCTCATTTCTTTACCGGAGTTTTCATTTCCTTTAGAAATAAAGTCTGGGAAGCAGATAGGAGCACTGTAATTTGGATTTGGATTTGCCCAGAAAGTTTCTTTATAACCTTACTTAAACGTCTTTTGTTATTGTAAGATTTTTGAATTAAAAGAAAATTACATTTAGAAAAATTTTCTACTTACTTTGCTTTTGTTCTATTATATTTTTATTTCTCAAATAAAATACTAAAAATCGGAATATACAATATGTTCTTATTTATTCGAGCTGACTGGTTCCAATAAAGTAATGTTTTTATTATCTTTTGTAAGATCATGTGTTTGTTTATCTTTTCTATAAGAAATAAGTAATTATGTTGCATATAAATACTAAACAAAATGATAACAATTTGAATTTAATTTGCCTTTTTTTCTTAAATTCAAGTTTGATTTCGTAACAGCATGAATAATAATAATTGATTAAAAATTTAGCATAAAAGTCCCGAAATAAAAATATTTAGCAACAATCATCCCAAAAATCTAATGATTAATTAATAAATTAATAATAATTAATTGTTCTTTAATTGTTTAGTTTCTTCTACATCTATACTATTGCATCTATATAAATTATCTAAATCATAAAGTTAATAAATGCTAGAAAATGGAAATTGTGCTATGTTTAGTGAATTATGCATATTTAAAAAGTCTATGCTAGAAATTAAAATGATGTAATTGTTTTCATAAATATGTCCTAATTTAAGCCAATCAATTTAATTTATTACCAGGTCATAAACTAACGTAACTTTCCCATGTATCAAATCCCAAGTCCTTTCAAGGGGACTCCTAACATCATTCCAAATTATTATAAAAGATAATACCATAATGAACATAATTCAACTTTTACGATATATAAGCCCTTTGCGCCTTGTTAATCTTAAGGAGCATATGCCAAGATTTAAGCAAAATAGCTCTTTCCAGTGAAAACACAGTGATTAAAAACAACTGTCCGATGCCGGCATTATTAATGAAATGGGCTCTAAACCATAATTGATGTCTTTGGGTGATAGGAAATTCGACCCCGTTCGACATTATAGTAATAAGGTGAGGTTATTTTGATGCTGAAACACGTCCCGGAAACTAATTCAGCTTCATTTAAAATCCCCCCAGTGTTCCATTACAAGGAGAAAAATCTCTGCCATTACTCATCGTTGAGAGCGCTAACGGCAAAGCCTCCAGTTCTCCGCCTATCGTATATTATTATTATTTTGTAGAATGGCAACGTTTGAATATCATCTGCGCCATTTTCTTTCTGGTTTCATTTTTCGAACGGAAAGGTTTCTGTGAATGAATTGGAGGCGTTGTTTTGGCGGCAGAGTATTCGAAACCTGCCAAGACGACGTGGTTTGTATAGATTGGGGTGTTTTTTTAAAAGCCAATTTTAAGGTTTGAGTGACGGTGGAAATGTTAGATCTCCTTAACTGATAAGGCGATCAGGTTACTGAAATATTTCACAGCCAATTTGTCGTGGCTACTTATGGTATTATATATTTAAACCGAGATCGCCATTTTTAAGCTCAATTTTTCAATAAAATATGAATTGCTAGACAGCGTAGATTTACGCTCTTGGTAGTAGTTCAAAGTCAAATTAATACTTATGTAACTCTTAACGATTTTGAAATATCAAATCTAGAAAATGAAAGAAATAAAATATGCTGATTTTTTTTCCTTACTAGTAAGAATAAATGTAATAAATAGACCATTTACTAAGAACTGAATAAAAAATGGTAGAATTCAATAATAAGAATCCTAAAAAAAATATTTCCAATGAAGTTCAAATAATTTTGATATAAAGTCTTCAACCCATTTTTATAGTTTTTAAAATGGCAAGCGAGTTATGCAATGTAGAATTGGTAATGGAACTTTAATTAATTTTTACTAGAGCTTCTGATAAATTGCCATGTTAGGAAAATTAAACAACAATTTTCAAACTCCATTGCTCCTGAGCCTTCTTCAGACCATCAGCATTTAACTGAAAACAACTAAATTTATCAGAAATACTACTAATTAGGTCTTCAAAATGCATGGTAAATGCAATTATGTAACGGAAATACTCTACTTAGAAGCAGAAAGTGTTTGTTAATTATCATTTCTTGTATTTGAAGAATCTCATTTAAATGCAGGTAACTCAAATATAAAAAGATTATGTTATTTAAAGCGGAAACTAGAACATCAACAGATTTCTAATATGTTAAAAGATATTCTCTTAAATGGAAAAAATGTCTTCATAAAAACCTTAACAGGAAACCCACGCTTCATGATTCATCAGCCATCTGTAAAGCGGGCCATTCACGGCTCTTCCAAACTGGAATTTTCGGAACATGGGAAGGAAAAAAATCTATCGTCAAGGACGAAAACCTGTCAAATTTGGAGCAAATGATTCAAAGTGGTTGAATTCAAAAGAATTTACGGTATCCGAACACGTTCGGAGCAATTTTTTTAAAAATTGTTTTATAGAAATACCATAATATGTTTTTTAGATTTGAACTTTATAGAGTATTATTTTTGAGTATAAATTATTATGAATTTTCAAAAAACCTAAATTTGTGCTGTTTTTTAGAGGAAATTTTTAAAAACTCCAAACATGCTAGAGGTCAAACTTTTGTAATAATTTAAATAAAATTAATACTAAATTAAACTACATACTATGGACTAGTGCTGGTACAAGAATCTTAACATTCTTCGGATAAATAAAAATTTTAGAGCTAATCAAACAATTATTATAAGATTTTCAGCAAATTTTTTATGTCATTTTTCAAATAAAAGACCATAATTATAAAAATATTGTTACAATATACATTATTCTAATGCATTCACTAGAGAAACATTTGAAGAAAGTGTTCACAAAATTTCAGAATAATCGAATGGTAATATCTTGAGTTATCATGTTTGAAGTGTGAAAATCATGCATAAAGTCTAGTTTTGAGAAAAATCAGATTTTAGTTTCGCCACACGCTTAAATTAAGTATCTAAACTTTAAAAACATTCCTAAAAATATACTAACATCATATCAACTTGAAAAAATGCAGTTAAAGAGAATTTTTGACAGGTTTCTATCCCTTAAATGACAACTTTCGGTTATTTAAACGCCCATTTCCAGTTTTCGGTTTGTTATAAAACAATTAATATCTCATCTTCTAATTAACATACCGACAAAAGTAAATGTGTTTTAGAAAGGTAAATGAATGAACTATCCAAAACATTAAAAATAAAATGGGAATTTTGGCCGAAAATCGACTTTTCAACGTGTTCGGATACCTTAAAATCTAAAACTGCATCCGCCGATTCCTGGGACCGAGGCTAGCGGGAAAACAATTGTTCTGCCTAGATTCGGACATCGGGTCGAGGCTAGAAATGAAACTCGAAATCCCCCGCGTGGGTGGAAGGGGAGTGTGACTGGCGGAAATTCTGAGACTTTGAACCTTGTCTCAAAAAAAACTTTGTAAAATCCGTGAATGCTTTGCCTAATTTTTCATCTGAACTGGGTGAAAAACCAGCGGGATGGTCTCCCCGAAACTTTCTCGTATACTCCTAACACATGTAGGGACAAAAAATAAGCTAAAACACCTAGCGCAGTGGAGATAAAAAATAAGCGAAATTAAATCAGTTTCCCGCAAACTCGCTCGGATAAAAATTTCGAATCTATTTATTCCCAGAACGCAACAAGTTTTGTACAGCACACGTTGAAACGACAAAACGGAAATAACATAATCCGAGCAGGATCAGAATTCGCCAAAACAGAGAAAAAAGAGCCAAATGGGAAGAAACGAAGCGCTTTCGAAGCTACAATTTCGTAGACCGCCAAGGTCAAAAGCCAACTATACTAACTTGAGTAAAATAAACAAAACGCTCGCCAACAGAGTCGCAATGTGCAATTTGTACGAAATATGCAATTTGAACACCTTTTTTCCAACGGATTGAAACGAAATTTGAGTAAAGATCTATAAATAATATTAGCAAACGTCATAACAATTTTTATTTATCTAAGCCAAAGGGTTCAGGAGATATAATTTTTACAAGTATGCGACTATACAGACCGACAGACAGTTAACCCTTTGACGGATTTGGCCCAACATTTGATACGGACCTACCTTCATGATGATAAAACTGTGTACCAAATTTTATTCATCTAGCTATTCAAGTTTTGGAGTTATAGTGTTCGCATGACTTCGGACATACAGACAGACAGACTTCCCGTTGACGGATTTTGTCCCAAAATTTGATAGAAACCTACAAATTATGTTTAAAGACCACATACCAAATTTAATCCCCGTAGCTCTAATAGTTTGCGAGTTATCGTGTTCCCAGTCACGCAGACACAAAGACAGTCATAATTCCAAAATTGTGTTTTTCGGACTCAGGGAGGTCTAAAACGTGGAGATCCGTCAAAATCTCGAGTTCGAATTTTTTGACGGTTACAATACTTTCTCTTTGTATACTTCGTATACGAGAAAGTAAAAACCAGTCTCAGGACAAATGACTTCTCGTGAATGCCTTTCGAACATCAGCTTGGTGAGTTCAATTAACCAAAATCGAGAAATTCCGAGTTGAAACCAAGCAAGTTTGATAGAAATAGAGTACTTAGGCTCATCTGCAGAATTATAGTAACATGGCCCCTCAATAGTAACTGAAACAAGTTTGAGGAGTATTATAAATGTAACGTTAATCTATGGTAGAACTATTTCGACAAACCCACAGTTCTATGCTGTCGCTTACAATAATGTCTTCACATCAGCAACGCAGCAGCCTCACGCAGAGTTTCAGGTAATTGGATGGGCTGTTGTTCAAGCGCTTGCTTCTCTGTCTATGAACTAGAAGCAATGTTTGGGCTACTTCTTAATTCATCTGTGAATGTAGGTTACATCCATTCATTTGAATTGGGGGCGTGAATAATGTGAAAGCGTGTCGTTAATGGTCACGCAAATGAATTCGCTTTCACAAAATCCCACATGCATAGCGAGTCTACAAATGTAAATAGCAATTGTTTGAGTAAAGCAGGTTGATAATAATCATCAATCGCAGTGGCTTATACAGGTAAACTTTTATCGACTTTTTGACAAACATCTCTCACATCATGAAATGCTCTCCGATATTGTGGCAGAATACTTTGAGCCTTTCACAGGGTGATTTTAAATTTACGGGAGATCATCTAAATGGTATTCGCTTTCACAAAATCCCCCATGCATAGCGAGTTTACAAATATAAATAGCAATGCTTGGTGTGAATCATGTTGATAATATATTGTTCATACATACTAATCGTCAATCGCAGTGGCTGATAAAGGAAATTTTGATCGACTTTTCGACAAGCACCTCTTACATCAAAAATGGTCTCCAATATTGCGGCAGAATATTTTGAGCCTATTACAAGGGAATTCTAAAATCATAGAAAAAATTTAAAGGTGGGTCAGGCATACAGAAATAAGCGGGTTTTACAACAGAACGTGGAGTCGAAAACGCAAACGGCGACCGTAACAGGGGTCTGTTTGCCAGCGAAATAAATGAAAGAAAATGATACTCCAGATCAAATGTACAACACGGGTTTAATGAAATACACCTTTATAACAACACAGCAATACAGTTGCATGAATAACAGAAAAGTTGACCCTTTGCACTCAAGCATTTAATTTGCATGTCAAGTCAGACTCAACATTCTGAATGATGCTTCTTTTACATATTCTTGTTAGATAGCGCTTTTATAAAAATCATATAATAGCAAAAACATAGAGATTAATTTTCAGAAATTAAAAAGTAACAATATTTTTCAGTTTCCTAAATTACTAAATCAATCGTTACACTCACACGTGTATAATTATGCATCTTATTATCTTTCGGAGTGCAAAGGGTTACTCACTCCAAAGGTTTGTTGTTGAAATTGCATGTTACTTGCCATCATCGTATCTGTTAAGCCTGCAATTCATCTGTATTCGATTTCATCCATTTGTCCCAAGGCTGGTTTTTTCCACACCCATTCAAGTCGAAAAATCAGGCACGTCCATTCATCTGAAGTTCCAAAGTGCGCTGGCAGTAGGAGAGAACGATCTTCTTTCCCCCTCTACAGCTGATTTAAGATCCCCCTTATCCTTCCCCCACTCCTCGGATTTCAGATTTGCTACCCTCGTAGCAGGGTGTCGATTTAGTCAATCCTTTGATGTGCCGACTAACCTCGCAAAGGGTCTCGCAAAAAAAATCGGCGCACGAACTGCCGGATTTTTGTTTGGTTGGAAATCTAACTATCCTAATCAAAGCCGCTATGCTATTTTACATAGGTTTTCGACCTTGACGAATGTTTTTTCCTTCTCGTGTTCCAAAATGGAAATTTTAGAACACGAGAAAACACACAAAAAATATTCAACATATCAACGGCCCGGTTTATATCAACAAACACAAAATATCAATGGCCCGGTTTAGGCTGCGTAGGACTTGAAAGGTTGTTATTCATGCACCTGAGAGGTTGTGCTGTTGAAAATTTGTATTCCATTAAATACCTGTTGCACACTTCATTTGGCAAATCCTTTACTTTTACTTAATTCACTGGCAAGGAGCCTCCTGTAGCGTTGTCGTTTCGACCCCATGCTCTTCTGCAAAAACGACTTGTTTTATATGCTTGACCTATCCTTAACGCCTTCGGGACGAGCGCCGCATATGTGCGTGTCAGCTTGACTCATCTCAGGGCCGAGCGCCGCATCCTTGCCTTACGGCGAAAGCGCTGCTGTGGGCCGAGAGCCGCACATATTCGTTTGGCTTTCGGAACAAAATGTTTTCTATCAGATGGAGTTACTATTCCATGTTTCTTTCAGAAGATTGGTCTCGTACATTAGTATTTCTCTCTCCGAGGTCAGATTGTAGTCGGTCACGTGTTTGTGTATCATTCTATTAGAATTATTTGATTTCTGCGACATAAACAGAAACACGTGCTGGCGAGTGTAAATAGAAGCATGTGTTAAAGAGCTCTTTAACTCATGCTTTGTGATTGGTTTATAGTTTCTCCTCTCGCTTGGGTTGAGATTTTATGGGAGATATTCTGTCAAGGGTTTTTATTCCTCTCTGTTTTATTTTTGCAGTTATTGCTAAAAGAACGCGTTAACTTTCCCAGGAGGAAATATGTAAATTTTTAAATGACAAATCTATGTATTTTTCCGACGATAATGATAACGCAATAAATTATTAGAGTTCTTTAGATAGTTATAAATCATCAAATTCTGAATTAGAAGAGGATAGTACTAATATATCGATTCCAATTCCGTCATGTCAGTGGAATCCTAAAATAGAAGATTTTTCAGAAGGCTTTGAAGAGTTAATTATCACAATTTTCTTGAAGTATTTTATAATATTTAATGTAAATATTTATTTTTCCTATATTTTCGAATTTTGCATCAAAAATCTAGTGTTTATTTAGGTACTTCCCAGTATAGGGAAATACACTATATTTTTATTTTTTATTATTAAATGATGATGATGAATTTTTTTATGATTTAGAATATGATATCGTTTACCGCATATTTAAAAATGGTTTTATTTCTATGTAAAGGACACTTTTTATACATTATTATGTAACGTGCACTTTTAATGCGTGTTAGGCTTAGCGGGAGAAAATGCTTCGGCCGATGGGCACAGAATGCGCTTGCCAGCTCCCGGCTGGTCGGCACGTTTCCTTCAGCGAGCGGCTGTCCCGAAGG
>BGPR01001133.1:23748-37136 GCA_013235015.1 Araneus ventricosus
TTGAGAAGATGTTTATTTTTCCTCACTCTTAAAACTGATAGCATGTTCTTATCCTCTGCTGTAATGTGAATTTGCAATGAAATTTAAGCCTTTTCAGAAATCTTATTACTCAGAAGCGAGAATAAAGAGGTTTAATTATTTTTCCTTTCTCTTTCATTCATATTAGAATTATCATTTAAATATCTGTGCTTAATAGCATTAAAGCGAATACGTTGATAACTGAAAAATATTCTTATCTTTATTCTAAACTTATAAAAATCAAGTTACGCTTATAAAATGTAGCATGAAAAGAAAGCTATTGAAATTTTATTAACAAAAGTTTTCCGCCTTCTGCAAACACTAAGAAAAAACATTGTTTTCAAATTTGGAGCTACTTCTTATTATAAACAGTAAATAACTTTTTTCTACATGTCTCAAATAACTAGTTTTTTAAATATTAAACATAATAACAGTCATATTCTTACTTCTCCATAACAGAAGGGCTTAAGGATGTTATTAACGATTGATTATCTCTACTAACAAACAGGATATTTCAATAAATCCTATTATGTGGAATTAAAAAGTTCCAAAAGATGTTCATTATCGGGATAAAAACTTGTTCATCAATTTCCAATTTGCCTCAATGGATCTCCTTTTCTTTCACAGAACGCTACTAATTAATCTTTTTAAACGAAAGAATTCGAATTTGTAAAAAATAAAAGTCCTCCTTTGAAAAAAGTCGGAAGCCAGTCGAAATTAAATCCTAAACCATAAATTAAATGCCTAAAGACCAAAACACTTAAAACCGGGTCATTTATTTTGTTGAAAAATGTAAATAACGAGACAATGAGGCATTGCATCGATAAAGACTAGTCGTTGCCAAAAATTTGCATATAAATTAAATTACCATAGAAGTTCGTAACGACGAAGAAGAATTGTGTAGCAGAATTTCATGATAAATAGTGCGTGAATCCTTATTGTGGGCCGAAATTAGTGAGCAACTTTTAGAAGTAATAAAGAACTAAGAACCCCAAATTGAAGCTGGGAAGGACCCTTAACATTTAAATCTTCATGGATGAGCGAATTGCAGTACTAAATGAATCCACTTCATTCGAAAAAGTTATTCCTTTTTATAACCAATTGTGACTTGAGATATGCTTAAAATGAAAAAGGATCCATTACGATTCAAGTTGTACGATATGGAAAAGGAAGCTAGCGCTGAGTTCAGTTTTAGAATGTGAGAAATACACCAGATGGTATCTTCTAAAAGAGTTGCTTTTAGTATTATTGTTCTTTAACTTTTATTTAAGCTGTAAAGCATTGGAAACTTTTATTAAGTTCAATATTTATTCTTGTTAAAAGTATGTGAGGCAGTTTGGCAAGTGGATAATGTTGAGGCATCAAATTTTAATGCTTCGCCACTTAGTTTTATGGCAATCCATAAAATCAAGTGCTTATTCTCTTACAGAAGGGTTAAAAAGTATAATATAATGGAAACATTCTAAGTGCTGTTTAATTCTAAGAAAAAAGTTGTCCCACTTCTATCTTTCATTGAAAAAAAAATGCGGCTCTTAAAATTCCCAAGCTTGGAAAACTTTTATACTCAAATGTACATTCTCTTTCAACGTTTGCATTTTTAAAATTAAAAACTGTATATGCTGGGTAAACGTTTTCAAATTATTTGATTGCAAACATATTAAATAACATAGTAAACAAAGTATTGATCTGATGTTTTTAGAAAGAGATACTTTATTCGGCATTGAATTCAGTATTGATATTCCTGCTGAAATTAATGATCAATTTAAAAGGAATATCACATTTGTTAAGTTTCGGTTGATACAGAATGCCCGGACTTCTGCCCTTTCTTTGATATTCCTATCCAGTTTTCAGTAAAATTTGAATTGAACGTTATCAGAATATTTAATATTGAGAGATTATTTTGCTAAAATTATGAAGTTCTGTAGTAGTTTAAATATTTTCTCCATATTTCCATAGTAAAATAAAAATGATTATAAATCCTTCTTTTGTTTACTAAAATATGTAATGGACATAAAAGCAAAAACATAAAAAAACTGCAAAGGACAAATCTACAGAAAAACAATAGCCGTATATAAAAATGTTATTTAAAGGGAAATATTGTGTAAATGTTGCATAAGAGAACTTTCTAGAACAAATAAAACAGATTCCTAATCAAAAGAACTTTTTATTCGGTTGCATACAATGAAAAAGTCATTCTCCCACAAATTTTCGACTCCAAAAAGAAATCATTTATATTTTTAAAAGAATTTTTTAATATTTTAGGCTAAATAATATTGTTTCTTTAGTTTCGAGGCAAAGTTGTTTACATAGTGTATAGAACTGACTACTTCTTATTATAAAACTTGACTGTAAAAAATAATGAAAGGTAATAAGAAGTTCCAAAAAATGTTCATAAAACGGAACCAGAGATATAAATCACTTCAAACCTTCTTTTCCTTTTCAGAAAGCTTCTAATTACTATTTTAAGGAGCAACATAGAAATTCGTTAAACAATGTCATTTATTAATAAAAAAAGATAAAAGATTCAAATTAAACGCCAAACGATTAGATGAAACGAAGAATTCATTTCTTTTTAAAATGTAAATAACGGAATAATGTTCTTTACTCTCTATAAAGGCTATCCGTTGCCGAATATTTGCATATAAATTAAATTACAAAGAAGTTCGGAACGACTAAGAAGAATTGTACAACAGAAATTCATGATAAATTGTGCGTGAATCCTTATTGAGGACAGAAATCAGTGAGCAACTTTTGGAAGAAATAAAGACTAAAATTGAAACTCGGGAAAACTTTTAACATTTTAATCGTAAAGGATGAGCGAATTGAAATGCTAAATGAATCCTTTCTGTTCGAAAAAGATATTACTTTTTATAATGAATTTAATGAATTAGCTCTTCAGCCGAGCTTCAGATAGGAAAGAATCCATTATCATTCAAGTTCCACGATACGTAAAAGAAAGCCAGCACTTAGAATGGGTTTTAGAATGTGAGAAATGTACCAGATGGTATTTTCTAAAAGTGCTGCTTTTAGTATTATTGTTCTTTAATATTTATTTAAGCTGTAAAGCACTGGAAACTTTTATTAAGTTAAATATTTATTCTTATTTTTAAGAACTAGGTTAGAAGTATGCGAGGCTGATTTGCAAATGTTCAAATGTGAAGATATCAAATTTTATTGTTTCAGGATTTAGTTTTATGGCAGCATATACAATCGCTTTTCCGCTAAGGGGTGGTTAAAAATGTAAAAGAATTTATGTATTTTAGGGATTTTAATGTTAAGAAAAATTTATCCTGTCCTTGCGTCGTTCTTCCAGGGAATAATGTTTTTACTTTGTTTCATTAACAAAGTGCACAAAGAGACAGTATTTAGTCATAAAAAAAATCGATCCGAGATTTTCACGAGTCTCCTCGTTTTAGACATTTGTGAGTCCGAAAATATCGTTTTGGGAATTAAGCCTGTCTGTTTACCTCTGAATACGATAACTGAAAAACGGAAACAGCTAAACGAATGAAATTTGATTTCTGCATAAAATCATAGATTCGAAAGAAATTTTGGGCGAAACCCGTCATCGGGAAATTTGTCTGTCCATTTGTGTACATGCCAACATAACTCAAAAACTCAACGAAATTGATCGGTGAACTTTGGCAGATTATTTTAGAACTGGAATTACAGATTTGTATGAGATTTCTGACAAAATCCATCATTGGATTCACTGTCTATCGGTATGTTTATTTGTGGGCATGTTAACGTAACAACCCAAAAAGACAACAAAATAAATACAGGATCTTAACAGCAAAATTGTGCATTAGTGCCAAATTTTGGGCCCAATTTGTCAACAAGTAGAACTCCAAAGTTCATTTTCGATACTCTGTGTGCTGTATTATGTAAGAAGGACACGAAAAAGTCGAGGTTGAACTTTGCCGCTAGTTTTCATTTACATCTTTGCGAATGGAGTCATTTCGTGCGACAGTCAACATACAAAGGTAATTCTACATATCATTTAACATTTAATTCTACATTGTTATACACTATACTGTTACGTCACGGATTTCATGGTAAGATGTAAAATGAGTTGAAAACTTCAACTGGCACGGCACATTTGCTCGTGCGCACGAATCAATTCCATTGTTTGTTGCCAATTGATCATTGTCTTTTAACACAAACTATTTTGTTAGTCTCAGATTATTTGGTTTCTTATAAATTGCTATGCGTCAATATACTTCCGAGGGAATTTGTGATTTTAGTAAAATAGCATCGAATCTACTTATATTTGGCAACAGAATGCTAAAGGTTTTTTTCCGTTGCCACTGCCATTATATTATCCACTTCCTGTTTTCATTTATTTGATCATATTTTATCTTTTGGCTAAATTAGTTAAGAATGCGGCTACTAGTTTTCGGTCTACTTTAATTTGAAAAAGGAATTCCGACTACGAACCGTTTTGCTAAGCTATTGAATGTAAATAATTGTGCTTTTGTATATTCAATATTATGCGTTTAAATATAAAAGGTAAAGACCTACTTTTACAACACTTTCCTTGGCTAAATATTGTTACGAACATGTAATGTCGCTTTCCCACAATGTTAGTCTTATGGTTGGAAAGAGACATTTACAGAGGTTCTTACTACCTATCAGGGAATGGAGGCCAACGATCTCCGACCTTGGCGGCGAACTTGACGACCATTTTGGCTGCTTGGTGCTATATTTAGCGACTTTCTGACATATTTGGCGACAAAATGAAGGACCTCAAAAATGCTAGAATTTTCTCGGTATATCTATTAGGGGTGGAGATATACAGAATTTACTAGATTATTCTATGTGACGTCACATCCTGCCAGGAAAGATATGAAAACTTGGGAGTTGCTGAGATGAGACAATCGTCTTTGAATGTCTTCGGAGTTTGAAGAATCTCCTTGGAGACTTGTTTGCCTTGCGAGTTGGTCATCTGTTAGACGCTAAACGCTGTTGTGCGTGATATTATTGTTATTGCAAGTGATTTGCTGTCTGCTTGTGTTGGTAATTTGTGCGAGTGCTGTTTTTCCTGTTGCCTGTCCTTAGTGTTTTTTGGAATATCCAGGAAAAACTGTTAATCTCCGTTATCCAGTTTGTTGGACTGTTTTAACCATACATGCACCGGACAATTTATGTGACATTATTCTTTTTTTTATCTGATCTATAATTTGAACTCAACAAAAACAGATTTTGAAAACGAAACAAAATGCGCCAGCGGTTAAAAGAAATTTTAATTCAATCAAATGAAATATTTATTTTTCTGCCAACAAACAAAATATTTTGTTTATTTATTAACCGCGAGACGTTTATTTTTTTGTAGGAGGCAACCAGTCGAATTCCTACAATGATGATGATTTTCATACTTTTAATGACTATCAAAGAAATTTTTTCATTTAAACCAATTTACTTGCATAATTTTCAAATCAACGATTCGGTCAGTTTAAATACAGAAAGATAAAATATTATCTATAAGTTTAACATGAAAGTTTCAAATTCTATTTTTGTCTCTTAACTAACATCATTCGGAGATCCCAGAATATGATTTTATCTTATCAACTGTTGATAAGCTTAATTCAACTTTTTAAGTAAAGCAGTGCAAGCTGAAATTCATAAAGAAGTATTTCAAAAAAGCATCCTCTCCTCTTTTATGAATAATGCATTGCAAATAGGTGTATTTCTGATTTCAATGGCCTATTTTACAATATTTCAGTTTTTAAAATATTTCTCGGATACATCAGCCATACTCTAGAATATATATGTAATGATTTGGAGTATTTTCCCATTCTTAAAATAAAGCCCTTTCAACTCTAATTAAATTTTAATTAAATACTCGTTACTTCTATTTTAATCGTAGATAAAACTTCTACTTTAAATTCCGATTCGGAAGTTCCATTTTTCCGAAATATAAAAACTTGCCGCGTCTGCATAACGTTCTCTTTGCACAATGTAACTCCTTCCTGTTAACACGCGCTACCTTTGCGCGCACTATCCTAAGAATGGTCATGGTATGGGACATTTTAAATATTGTCTAAAATGTAAAATTAAGTGTTCGCTACTTTCAATGAAATGATGATCCTGGAATAAAGAAGATTTTACTTTCATTTAATTGTGGAATTCATATACTATGACTCTACATGTCCGACAAAGTTGGTGACGTTAACGTTATATATACCTGCGCTTAATTTGGTAATCCTTTTGGTCTGTTCAGTGGAGCACTAACAGACAGACACACATTCGCCTTTATTATTAGTATTGATATCGAAATACAACTGTTGAAATATTCACAATTATTAGTTTTGTAAACGTCACAATTTGCGCCGAAAAAAACCTCCTACATCTGCACTTCATCTTAGTCTCTAAAGGTTCTGCCATTTTTTTCACAATGCGAATTATTTACAAATGTCTCTGCATTTATGAATGTTCAAAAAACTGCAATTAAATGTCTGCTTTTATCGCTATTAACAAAATTTCAATTAAATGTCCGCTTTTACCAAAATGGTAAAATGTTTTGGTTGTGCAAACTCGCTAGTGACTCGTTAACACATTGTAACCATTAAAACGACAACCGTCTTGAAGCAGAATAAAAAATTCAAATCGTTATATGTACGTCGTTTTTAATGATTTCAATGAATATTCACGCCACGTTCGAAGAAATTCGAACAACGCATTTGGTCTTGATTGTGTAACAAACAGATTTACAAACAAGCAGGCGAAATGCCGAACGGTCGAATTGAAACAGGAACTCGATTTGGTTGGTAAATAATGTTCTGTTCTGCATTAATAAATATACTAGAATCGGAAAAAAATTGCTAAAACTAAAAGAACAAGAATAACAAAAAACATAAAATAAACACAACGCCATCTGGTACGCGCAAACGCAGCAGCTTCCAGGAATGCAGTGACAATAATATAAAATTGATGAACAGAATAAAAAAGTCAAACAGAGGTCACAGAGGAACCATGTGTATGACTTTTTTAGTCGGTTTCTCAACAGAAAATTATCCCAATTCTGAATTTTAGAATCTCAGCGGGGAGTGACCTCTGAGAAAGTTTCCTGCCGGATTCTTCTTCTTTTTATTATTTTTTTCTATTTATTACCGTTTTTTTTTTCTGTTCTCTGATATCATTTTTATCCTGTTTGTTAAATCTGTATTAATAACATGTACAGGTAAAAGTTGAGGGAAGAGCACTCTCGATTTTTCTTTCAACTCAGAGTGTTCTGATTTAGAACAAGCGGTTACAAGGAATCGATAAACAACAAACGAAATTTTAATGAGCGAAACAAAAACAAAAAGAACAAAGAACCAACAAAATATTCCGTATTAGTTAGATGCCGGATTTCACTATCTTTCCAGAATGAAATTAGAATTTTATTGATTGCAAGAGGTTTCCTGAGCCACTATTTCGCAGAATTTGCAAAAGCAATCCATAACTGAGTTAAGACAACAACAAAGAAAGAAGAAAATTAAATATAATTAAAATTCAAATAATATAAACTAAATAATTTAATTACGAAAATGGAAGGAAATAGTTCCAATATTTAATGAATATCAGAAAAAAACTGTATGCAATTAACACACAAATATTATAAGTATTAAGTTTTAAAATATCGAATTAAATTTGTTTTAGAAATTATAAAAATTATTTTACGAAGATAATTATTTTATTACTTATATTTGAATTATTCAAAAAAGAAAACTAATTTAAAAACCAAAAAAATATATAAATAAATCCTTAACATAAACTTGAATTGGATAACTTTCAGTTTAGACTTTTTTGTAGTTTTGTTACATTTCATACAAAACAAGTTTTTATGTTCTGTTGAAAACATGTTCTCGTAAATATTCAAAAAGCATTTAAAAACTTTACACATAACTCTAGCAGAAATCTGAAATTCAAAGTTTAAATTTAAATGAAGAAAAATCTAAGACATTTCAAAACATATTATGAAACATAGTATATTTCCTTTTGACAAAGAATTGTAAAATTCTTACCTGATTTATACAGGATAAAATTTGTGCAGATGTGTAAGGCCGTTAAGGTTCTGAATACAAGGTCATTTCCTGCAATATAAATGAGAAAATATATAATATTTATAAACGAAAACCTGCATAAATCTTACTTGTCAAGTTCTTACTCAAATGTTCAACATGAAAATGAAATGCATACAAAATACCACTATAACATCTAAAACATATTAGGAGTGGGAAACTGGTCACAAACAGGGTGAAAAGATTTTTTTGAAATGTGTCTTACACACTTTTGGTAAAATTATATCATATATTGGTATATAAAACACATCTCAACATTCAACGTAGTTCGTATTAAAAATAATAAACATTTTAATTTTAATAAATAAGACAAGAAAAAAGAATATGGATGCCTTTCTAGGAGGGTGCCATTTTTTTTTTCTCTTGACCGAATCAGATCGGCAATATTTTTAGCCCGTCTTTTGATAGCAATTTTCACCTCTTTTTTTAATTACGGATTGAAAAGAACTATGGAATGAATAGGGGATAATAGCCTTTGGTGCTGAAAATCCCAAAAACCCCCAAATCAAATCAAATAAGACAAACATACAGTAGAACCCCGGGAACCCGAACTAATTGGGACTGACCTTTGTTCGGATTATCCGGGAAATTCGGTAAAATACTCTTGATATACCAAATGCAGTAGAGTATTGACTCTGGGTACTCTGTGAAGGTGTACGGAAAGAACACGCGCCGATTCGCACGGTACAGTGCAAACAAATTCAGGGTTAGAAGAAGATATCTAAGTTTGTTTCTACTAATTAAGATGCTGTATTCATTTTTAAAGACTAACTCGAATACTTCTTTTAAGTTAGGACTAAACATTAGCTTTATTTCTGATTCGTAATTGTTGTTTTCCCATCATTTTTCAGGAAAACGTTTTCAGAAAATCAAGTAAAGATGTTCTGATTATATCCAAAATTTCGGATTCCTGGAGTTCCACTGTATCTGAAATTGTATGACAATTGCGTTCGCTTTATAGTTGGTGGTAATTGTCAAATAACGGGTGTCACAAATTATTGTCGGGATTTTTTAGTTCCGAATGTGGTGACATTCTAATTAAACCACCGGTCCTTAAAAATTGCAATGGTGGAACGTAAGAGTTCAAACGCACTATCCTATACCTACGAACGTTATAAAAATTATTTCCAAACATTAAAATGACTGTAAATGGAAAGGTAAAACAATATATTAACAAAAACGGTATCCGAACGAACTGCGGACTAAACAGTGTTCACTAAGCGCCGGATTATCGAATAGGCAAATTAGGCAACTACTTAGGGACCCGGAGGCTTCGAAATTTATTTGTGGTATCTTTAGGGTAATTTAATTTCACGCTTTTATTTGTTTCCCAAGGGCCATGTATTTGAACTTATTCAAATTAAAATCATGCATCGTTTAAATTTCAGGATATTATTCTTAGGACTTTTTTCATGTTTTTAAATTCGCCTGCAGATCCATATGGTCCAAATTTGTTTGCACTTTTATGACTGACTCACAAGTCAGTCATAAAAGCCCTGGCAAACTATTCAAACGAATATTTAGAATGCATTAATTTTTTTTCAATTTTATTATTATTATTTTGTTTAAAATTACTTTTAAATCCAAATTTCTTCTGTACGCGAGAAACTACAGCAGTGTTTCCCAACGTGGAGCCCACACCCCACGGGGGGGGCCCCCCCCCCCCCCCCGGCCGGGCGCAATTCGAAAATGAAAGAAAAAAAGAAAGAAATAGACTGGATATAAGGAAACGGGGAGACTTGAAACTGAAGCTAACTAGGTTGGAACCAAACATAAAATCTCTTCGCGTCAAACGCAAAGATCTCACTAAATTTAAATAATAAATAATTAGTAATAATTAAAATAATATAGAAAAATCTTTAATTAAAATTATTTCGCACTTGAATTGCGGTTCTCCATTTTGAAATGTTACTAACAGTGTTTCTCAAAAATTTCCCAGCGATTTCTTCCTAAAATCTATAATTTATGTTTCTTCAGCGAACAATTAATTTCTTGGATATTAAAAATTAAATTTATGTTACATATCGGGCATAAGAATTCTAGAAAGACTTGGGTGGGGCATGGGAATAAAAAGGTTGGGAAAAACTGTTCTAAAACCAACTCTCCTAAAGGCGACCGCCATTAAATATTTTCTTATTTTAGCTCGCCGTAATATTTGTCACTTGAAAACTGTTTATTTAGATATTGAATTAAATTCAATAAAAAGTATCTGGTTCCGGAAGTTTGGAAGGGAAAAGGGGCATCCGCTACTTTCATCGCCTAAGGGTATCTACAGATCATAATCGGGCCCTGGTTTGACTAAACTAGCTATTGCAACAACTTGAGCATATCCACTATATGAAAATTCATTGTGTTATAATCACGTGGGAAGTGGATCCGAAACCTTGAAGCGTCGTGACGCAGCCCGTTGCTTAGCAACCGTGTGTAACGGATCGACGCAAGTCGAATAAGTAGGGGGGGGGGGATAAAAATGAAAACTACACTAAAAACCTCAACGAAGGATAGGTGGTGGGGACAGCATATGATAGAAGGGCCGGAAAGATAGCGTAAGCAACCCTGTCAAGTTGTATCCCTCTAAAAATAATAATAAATAAAAAGAGAAAGTCTTTAGTCTAAATATAGGTCACTTCGTCACTGAAGGGGGTTGTGTTCATCCTTTATTCCATTTTTTCTATTTTATTTTTCGTTTGCTTTTTGTTTTTCTTTGCTTTCGGTTTCCACAGCATGCAGCAGATGTGGAAACTGTTATCTTTCTGGTGCTTAGAGAGCAACAGCTGCAAGCATCGCTAGGTGAGAAGGGTTTTGAAAACCTGCGAATTTTGAAGGACAAAAAACTGAAGGGTTAAAAAGTCAGTGTGGTGGATCCCGTAATGTTAGTTTGATGCAGATTTTTATGGTTTCCTTTTTTATTTCTTTTTCTTTCAAATAAGCATACCGAGAGATCTCGATTCTTATATGTGTTATATCCAGCTGGCGACACTATGTTTGAGAATTCATATTTTTGTTTCTGCTATTATTTTCATTTTTTAAGTTATTGTTATCGAATAGTAGGTGCTCCTTTGGCAATTTCTTTCTGGATCGAATAAAATAAGGATATTCGATATTCACGGCAATTAATACCGAATTCGTTGGAGTTTATACGTGCACTGTTTTGAAATGGACCTAATTTTTTTGCCGCGTCAGATGAGCAAGACGATACCTGAACCAGCTACCTACTGTGCAAGCTTCCAGCCACACCAACGTGAAGACATTTAACCATAACGGCAAATTTAAAATATGCCAGCCTAACATGCACGAAGATCTTCGGTGGAACCAGGTCTCGAACCTACGATCCACCAGATCACCACTAACAGAACAACATCAAACTCTTAACTTGGATATTAACATTGGAGATACGCGAAGAATACTTTTGGGAGTTCTTTAATGAAGCTTGAAAATTTATTTATTATGAAATTCAAATTGTTAAAAATTGTTGAATTCTTCTTCTAATGGCCGGAGCCAGGACTTCAAGAACGGTCGCAAAAAATTTATAGCTATTTCTTTCATATTTTTCGATATTTAGAAGCAAAAGTGCTTAAGGAAAACATCATAATTAAAAGTTTGTTTATTGGAATTTATTGAATAAAAATTTTGGGCTTCTTGCTTTTTTATTAATTAGAACTTTATTTACTTAATTATTTCGCAATTTTAGTAACTTACTTTATACAAACGAAGGTGGTAACCCAAGAAATGTCTAAAATTTATAAAAGTTTCTGAAGTCTCGGTTTGAAATGAAGTGTCATATATTTTATTCAATTTTTACGTTACTAAAACATCACTTCTAAGACTAAGAACAGTCTTGAATCAAACATATTCTCCGAGTGTAGACAGTTCATTTGACAACGGATTCGTGTTTTTTGTTCCACAATCATTCAATCATTTTATTAAACAATCTTTACGAGTTCCCAATCCCCCTCTGCTCGCGTTTTTAACACGGTGACCCCCATATGAATGAAATGCGATTAGCACTACGTTTGTTCCGTTCACCACGTGAATCATATTTTGCTTCGCACTGACATTTTTGCTTCAGGCTGCTTAAGCTTCCCGTGATTCATATCTGAATGAAGAGCTTATGGGTAATGGAAGAATGTGGCTTTTTCAATAAACTTTACAGGTAGTGCGTTAGAATTTCGATAAAATGGTTTAGCAGAATAGAAGCGTAACTGAATGTTCATTTTTAAAATATGTCATTACTAATGTGTTGACCACTTTTGAAAAATTTGAAAAGACTTTTTCATATAATTGAAATTTCAAGGCAGATGTTCAATTTTTTAAATGCATATAAAAAAAATTATGTTTTTTTTTCTATGGTGATTAAGACATTTTTAGAGGGCACTTCCTTTCGAAACAAAAAAAAATTCTTTTTAAATATATATTGACTTTTTTTAAAAATTAAATTTACATGTTAGTTTAGTTAGACTTTGCGTTTTTTAAAATTTTGATTGTGATTCCCCACGAATAGTCTGTGTTTCATGCCATTATATTTCACATTGCATGAATATATGTCTATTTAATGTATTACGTATATTATTATCGCGAGGATTGTATTTTCATTGTATATTTGTTTTGAATGTTTTAATGTTTAGACAATGTTAACACTTTTTCTTTGTACCTACCGACCGCCTATGGGAGAGTGGATGGGCGTGGATGATAAATAAATCATAAATTTGTCCTTTAAAAATTGGAAAAACTAATAAAAAATGACCAAAAGACTTAAGAAAAGAAGTCTGAGGTTATTAATAAATTACATCATAAAAAAACTTCATTCAACAGGTCTTCTGAACTCCGTTTTTTTTCGTGGTCTTTTAGATTAGAACAAATTACAAAAATATTTAGTAATAAAACAAATTTACTCCAGTGGACAAAGCAATGAACGCTTTTAATTGTTTGTAAACTTGTAATAAAGTTGCAAACTTAAACCTGCCAGATCCCGCGTGTACCACTCGGCCCAAACATTAATGCATGATTGTGTGGCAATTGTTTACAGTGGCAGATTTGTACAGTCATTAACTATCAATCAATGAGTTGTGACAGTCGGTTGTGAGACCGATAAGAATAAGTCCTCTAGATGCATTAAGTGCGTCTTTTAGATACATTATTAAATGGTAAATGACATTTATTGTTGACAGAAGAAATACTAATCAAAGATTGCAACTATACAATAATACAAGTAGATTTCATTGATATGCTAACTAATGTGCGTTGCTCATTGATATGCTAACTAATACGCGTTGTTCATTGATATGCTAACTAATGCACGTTGTTCAT
>BGPR01001133.1:37146-50602 GCA_013235015.1 Araneus ventricosus
GTTGTTCATTGATATGCTAACTAATGTGTGTTGGTCATTTATATGCTAACTAATTCAAGAAAAATTCTCTCAGATTTTTATAACACTCTAAAATACCAATAACTTTAATTTCTAGATAAATAAATCTTCGATTTTTCGGTCCGCTTTGCCAAAAATTCTTGCCAATAGCTATAAATTCTAGCAAACCTACAATAATCACTGACTGAACACCTCTTGCCGATGACCAACAGATGATTGATTAGGCGTTAATGACTTGTACGCAAATGCTACCGTACGCAGATGTCACAACACCTAATGAATATCGTAGAAACCATGCACCCGTGATTCCCACTTAGCAAACCTACTTCGTTATATGAATCGGATAAAAAAATCAATATATACGAGGTAATTACGACCCCAATAAGCTCGGATAATCCAGTTTCTACTGTAGAGGTTTTTATTCTCATATTTGATATCTATAACAAACCAGTCTTAATCAAATTAAGCTTCCTATGTTGTATCTAAGTTCACCTATGATGTGATTAATCTTGATCTAATATTTTTTTACCTCATTTAAATTAATACGTTCATCTTTAACCAAATGCTTGCCTTCGTGTTATTGAAAACCGCCAAACGACCGTCCAAAACTACGACTGAAATAACTGCCCGGCATTTAAAGCAAACTCAATTCTAGAGTGAAATGAAAGAAACCAGCCAATAAATCACAAACATCACCGGTGTTCTTACTAAATTTATACGAAATTACCGTTAACGAAGTAAATCCCCTGAAAGAATGAGTCGCTAATTAATCCCTCCGCACTTCGTTACCGCGCGTCCTCCGGCTTAATAAGCAATCTATTCAACCTTAAGTCTTTATAAACAGTTTGAGAAAAACAAACACATTTAAAGCGTTAATTTATTACAAGAATTTCTGAAATTGAAATCGATTTTGAAAAGACATTTCATTGGGGCATGGAATAAGTTGTCACCGGAGAGATTTGGGACATATTACAAAATGATAAAATTGAAAAAAAATTAAACTTTTATTAATGTACTAAAAAGGAGAAAGACATTTTCCAAAATTGAAAATAGGAACTTAAAAACAAATTAATAAAAGAGGGAGGTACAGATAGAAACACTACAAGAAAATTGGAATCTGATTGCATTTATAATATACTAGAAGATTTGTGCTCGTCTAAGACGGGCTTTTAGCTTGCCAACAATGACTTAAATCAGACTGCCACAAATTTATAAACGAAAGTAGTAGTAGAAAATCTCATGCTCATTGGCAGTGTTGAAGAAATTTAAAACAGCATGAAAAATAAAATAATGGATCAATTGACACTAACTTTCGTTTTGCACAAAATATATAAATATTCAATACCAAAATTAAGTACGAACAAGAAAGAACTTTCTTAACGAAAACGAAAGTAAGGATCTCCGAGAAGTGGAAAAATAAATTAATTCTAGTATAACTTATATTTGATATTAACGGAGTTCCGCATCGATGAATCAACATAAAATAAAAAAAAAAAGAAAAGAAACTGTTAAACTCAGCTAAAAAACCTGTCATAACTCCTTTTTAATATTAAATCATCACAGAACCAAAACAATATCCCGTGGTAATTTGTAGGCAGACTGCCTGAATCTCTTTGGCACATAGCCAAACCAAACCACGTGATCGTTACTGATTTATCTACGTAATTCTATTATAGACTAGCTGATGCCCGCGACTTCTTCCGCATCGTAACACATTGTAGACACCTTCTTGCTCGGGATAAAAATACTTTCGCGTGTAATAGTTCTAATGTAAAAAAATACTTTTATATAAAATTTATAATAAACATAGAAGCATAGTTTTTAATTAATAGAAAATTCAGACTTTGGCATTTAGGTGAGGTACTGACATTTAAATTTAAAAGGAGCCCCAGACTGCTCTTGAGTAAAGCACTTGAACCTTTGTCGCTTTTATTTATCGATTAACTCATAACGAAGTTCGGAAAATATTTTTTAAAAAAATGTGTTATCATAGGGAACAGACAACTGTACAAAATTTGAGAATTCTAGCTCTTCAGGATGTGAAGGAAAAATCGATTGCGAGATTCTGTCTTTACAAACATGGAAGAAGTTAATAAAAGCGTGTAAAAGCTAGAACTCTAACCGTTAATAGTTCTTGTTAAAATTACATTAGCCAGTCCCTCCCCCGGAGAACCGCCAGTTCACGGATGAGTGATCACCAGATAAATAGGCGGGTACTCATTTCCCCTGGGGGATAGCAATGGTGGGGGTTGTGTTACCTCCCTCCAGTGATAGTACGTACCTCCTTCGGGAGGGGTCGGGCCGTGGTCTGGTGATAGACTATTAGGACTCCGGCCTCAGCACTCGAGCTATTGCAGCGGCTGCCATTCAGGACCCGGCAGGGCGGGGTTAACACGGTTTGCTGTTGCGGTTACATTACCCAGTCCGACCTATGTGCAACATGAGCATGTGGATGGGAAGCCGCAGGGTAAATAAGCTCAGGTGTTGTCCTCGCGAACTGGACACGGTTCAAAATTACGAGGTCCGTCCCCAAACAGCCCTCATGTTGCCTCAAAATGGGACATTAATTAATTAAACTCATCTTCCTATTTATGTTTCTCAATTATGCCATGCCTTAAGCCAGTAGGATACTGGTGGTGCTCTCTTAATTATTACACTATGATTCAGAAAGTTCTTACTCTGTCTTTTCTCACCACTAACAATTATGAAAAGTAGAGGAAAATTTATCATGCATTTAAAAATAACTTGTATTGGGCAGTTTTTATTAGTTATTCAAATTAACAATTCAAGAGAGTGGACAATCTTTTATGTATTTAGCTACTGTATTGATTTGTATAGACCAAATTTTAGTAACTAATTAAAATTCCACAGACTTTAGGAAAATGGCATAGATGGACTATAGCCAAAATTGAATAATCTTTTAATAACTGAAACTTTCATAATAGCTGAAATTATGCCTTCTAGGAAATATTTCTGAACAATTTTCCTCGTCGGAATCGCTGTCAGAAAATGTAAACAAGCTGCAAAGTGCAATTCACGTTTCTGGCTGCATAGAGGAATCAATTACGAATTCATGAAACTGTGGACTAAGGCTACGTTTAAAAGTGACGCTCAACTAAACAGCTGCCATCCCGCGTAATCCAAAGTAAAGGATTCCAAATAAATGTTTATCCTCAGCTATATACTATATCCCACCTCAAAGTCAGAACTTTCTCGCTCGGTTGACCACAGACACTGCAGAAAATCACCTCTGGCGTCCGAAGGTTCAGATTCGTTCACCTTAACTGACCACCGCGCAACCATGGCAATAGCGGATGCGAGATTATTTCATCACTGCCTTTAGCTACAAGATCGTTTTCAAGCCTGACCGAACATTCCGCCACCCCCGCTCGTCCATTCCATAAGGCTGGCATGACCAATAGAGCGAAAACAGTCCCGAAACTCCGCAATTCCGGGCATTAGGTAAACATTTATTCTGGAAGGGGGTCTGGCAGACGATTTCTGTGCAAGGGGGTGGAAGTGCAGCGATTGGGGATTGACGAATGGAAAAGTTGACCTTTGGTTACTTAATCCCCCATTTATCTGGATATCCCCCAGGGTAATTTGGGCATATCACGTATCTGTGAATCTAGTAAGGCGCATCGAGCTTATTGTGTGAACAGAAACGCATAATTTATCCATTTCTTCACGCGTAATGATTCCATGATAATGATAGACGTTATTCGGTGAAGAAATGCTCAGTGAATGCGAGGAATTTTTAGAATGAAATAAAATGGTGTTTTGGGCTCGGTGATTCGAATGTAAATGGTTACTACACTAGACTAACATTTAGACGATTTAGTTATTCTTGCTTCACAGATATGTTGGGCAAAATAGATATATTTTTTTAACAAAGTAAGGCAGTAGTTTCCCAACAGGAAATAGTTTGAATATGTAAAAGTAGGAAAATAATAATGTCGAAAATGTGAAAATATTATTTCATGGGCTAATAAACGCTAAGCAATGGTATTTGCGATATGAGAAGTTACGGAAAATATGTTTGTTGATATTTATTAGAATTACGGCTGTCAACAATGGAGAGTGTTCTCCCCTCGACTTTTTATGCTTACTTAACCCTTTGACTACTAAAGCGACACGTACGTTCCATTCACATTTTAAAATTTTTATCGGGATAAAAATTGCATTGCAACTCATTGTAGTGTGTCCCAGTTGTTGAACAAGAACAACAGTGCGATTCTCATCTTTAGTCTCCTAGATGACACAGCCTATTTTCTCTCCAAAATTCATTGTTTGCTGAAGACTTTTCTTCTGCGGATGCATGTTCGATAGTTTAGATCTATTGGTAAACAGTATGCATTTTTTGCAATATTGAAATATTGTAAATATATAAATAAGCTTTCGCAATAACTAATAATAATCATGTTTCATGCACAAAAAAAATGTAATGTTTTTTTTTGGTTATGGGACTGTTATGACCCAGCCTTTGGTTTAAAATCCCATTGGAAAAAAAATTCCAAACAATCAATTTGGCTTATTTGGAGTCTATTATCTTCATTCGCATAAAAAATTAGATAAATTTTAAAAAAAGTTTCGCATAGAAAATTGGATAAAATTAAAATAAAAAATTCGTAGACAAAGGGTTGAAAAGGCGGCGCTTTTTGTGTTTATCTTCGTCGTATAGCAATGAAAATGGAATATCCATTTTGGAGCAATTCTTCTTATCATGACTGATTTTGTCCAAAATTAGAGACATCTACAATTCCGAGGCAACGAACCACATGCCAAATTTCATTTATTTTTGAATTACAGTGATCACATATATACGGACAGACAAACAAACAGAGGCATACGGACAGAAATATTTCCAAAAATGTTTTTTGTTCGGATTCAGGGCGATCTTAAACGTGGAAATTGCTTATAATCTTGATTTTTTAACGATTTAATTACTAATTACAATAATCCTACATTGCTTCTACGAGAAAGAAAAAAAGAGGTAAAGCAATATATAAAAAGGACAGTTCAATGGAAGAGCGTTCCCTGAAGCTGGACATTCACGATAAAGCTGTTCCAATCCATTTGGAGGGCTTCTTAACAAATCGTTTCCATTTTCAGCCCATGAAATTTCGTGGGTAATTCACAGGTCGGACCGTGCCAACCGCAAGCCCATCACCTACGGGCAACCCGATCCCCAAGGCAACTGCGCCTCCTTCTCCCCCTGCTATCAAAACGGGTCCCCCAGACTGACGTCCACCCAATTCTCCTCCTCCCCCATTCTGTGGTTTTTCCCTTTTTGTGAGAGAGGCTCGATCCCCTTAATCCACTATCGTGTTTCAGTTTTATAGCCTAGTGCACCTAATGAAAATCCATACCGAATGGACTTAACCCCATTTCTTGTACTTTTACAAAATTTCCTTACAATACTTCCAGGAAATTTCCATGAAACTATTAGTTTTCAAGGTCAATTAAACATTTGATTATAATCAAAAATATGTTTTACTTACTCCCACATAGGCAACAACATCAAGTTACCGCGTGATATTAATTTTTAAATACTGAAATAAACTGAACACCGTTAAATTTCCGATATTATTTATAAAATATCCCTATTCTGTAATACTTTAAGTAAAATTATCTTTTAACTATATATCATGTGTATAAACTTGGAAGTTCACCAGCTTCAAAATTCAATTTATCTAAACATAGTAATTCATCAGCTTAAAATGTGAAAAAAAAGACACTGCGTGACTGCTAGTTACTTAAGACTAAAGTGGAAAAAAAAACCCGAAGGAATCAACGGTAAAGATAAGCTTGGTATAATTCATTAAATCTGAAAAATCCTAATTAGATTGCTCAACATGATGGAAAACAAAGTTTGAGTGACGTACCAAACTGAAAATGAATCTCCACTTTTTTATTTCCCAGTTTTAGAAAATTTAATCCTCGCAGCATCACGAAATGAAGTTTGTCAGTTTTGATAAATAACTTCACGGATAATACTTTGGAAAAAATCTCGAGCCACAGCAGATTGAGATGGATATTTCTTAAAATATTCTCAACCTTCAAGAAGTGATGGACTTTATTTTTTTCTTGCTAAGCTTCTCTCCCCACCCTCATTTTTTTTAAACAACAAAATAGGAATGAAGTTGAGAGGGGAAAAAAGAGTGTTTGTAAAATAAACTTTTTTAAAGATATTTTTAGAGTTAGTGATAAATGCAATAAGTCATGTAATATTTTTTCGAATTTCAACAAACTAATAATTCAATTTATCATTTACTAAATTGTTTCTGAATTTGCTAGCGCTACAGGTGTTTTATCAACTAATTCTTATCTTGGCAATACTTTCTTCAAATTTATTACATATCTCATTAGGTGCTAGTTTATTCTTTTACTTATTTTACTGAAACTCTTTGTTATGCAATAGTTTGCTGTGGAAGCACATTCGACTTTCTTTTTAGAAGATAAAATTTCGTAGAATGTCTATCTTGAATGTTACGTTTGGAAGTTCATATTGCTTGTAGAAGAAGTGAAGCCAGGATATTTGAAAAAAAAAATTATTATTTACAAGCAAATTTTTGACAATATTGAAAATACTGCAGAAATTTTATTTTTTACATATTTTGTTCAAAATACAGTTTTAACTTGATACTATTTATAAACTGGATATTATCTGCAAATTGCGTGATGTGACATGCATGATTCAAAAATCGATCAAAATGCTTTACAAGGCTGGCCGATGGACCTAGAGCTACCTAATTTAGCACGTAGTTACTGCTTGAGTAGTAGGGGCTCACTAAGAAAGTGTTTTTCAAAATTTGAATCAGATTTTGAACCAAATATTACTGAAAATGTTAACTCTTTTCCTCAATAACTTCGGAGAATATTTTCGTATAAAAACCAATTTTACACTACTTTAAAATTCTAAAATTAACTTTTCAGTACTATCAATTTTATTTACGAACAGTTTCTCTCCTATTGGAAACAAATTTTTAATATATATATTTTACAACGATATTTTTCACTGTTTTAGTTACTGCATTTATTCTCACGTGCTTTGCTACTATACTGAATACATTCTTTGTGTGAAAGTCACTGTTGCGATAATTAAGAGCAAATTTTAAAAAATAATTTTTCAGACGTTTTAATTTTTAAGACATTTCACCATGCGTACCAACGAACTCGGAGACATAACGGCTCCCTGTCGGTAAGATAGATAACGTGAAACTCTATCAATAAAGCGGGAAAAAAATTACAAAAAAAGAATTATAATATAATATAACAAAAGAACATGAAATATCAAAAGAACACGAAATAACAAAAGAACATGAAATAACAAAAGAACATGAAATAACAAAAGAACATGAAAGAACAAAAGAACATGAAATAACAAAAGAAAACGAAATAACAAAAGAAAACGAAATAACAAAAGAACATGAAATAACACGAAATAACAAAAGAACATGAAAGAACAAAAGAACATTAAATAACAAAAGAAAACGAAATAGCAAAAGAACATGAAATAACACGAAATGGCAAAAGAACACAAAATAACAAAAGAACATACCAACTATAAACACCGCGGAACTGCGATTATAAAATACAGAAGTACGGCTTCACAGTTGCAACTTCGCAACAGAATCGAGGCGTTTGCTTTAATTCATTACTACAATTTTTGGAGAGAGGTTTTATGATACAACAAACCAATTAATTGAATACTTAATTAAAATTGTGGTTAATAATTTTTAAGACAGACGAATCAAGCCTAAAACGTTATCATGCTACAATATTCCGAACTATAGGTTCGAATCTGATAGAATAAGATGGAAAGGCAATTATTTGTTCAAATTATGACAATGGGGTAGAAGAGTTCTTGGTCAAGGAATAAGTATTTTCGAAACTACGAGCACTTCGCTAAATGTCTTATCAATGCGTAAGAATAATATAGTAGGGCTATGATAATAATGTTTGTTCGAAAGCTCAGGGAAAGAAAAAAAAGTTTTTCTTTACATATAACCCTAAAAATGTTAAAGCAATGCACAATTCATGATAGCTGTTACATAAAAACGATACGGCACTCTTATGTGTCAGTAAGTTTAAAAGTAAATACCATCAGTGTCCAAGCTTTTTGAACTGAGCATTTTACACAATAAGACATCAACCATTCAGACATCTTCAGTGATAAATATCCCAAAATACTTATACCAAAAAATATAACCTTTTCTTAAAAGAAACGCTGCATTCACAAACAGACGATCCATCTAAAAAATACAACACAACTCAGCTATAGTCCTTCCAGACATAAATTCCTTGACCAACATGCCATTCTTCGACAACCCTTCCATTTCTCAAATCTGAGCTTTTGAAAAAACCCATCTCTTCCATTTTTACTACACTCTTGAAAAACGAAAAGAGACCTCTTCCGAAGAAACCATCGTTCATTTTTAATGAGCCTATCGAAAAATATAACCTCGGCGCTTTAAAAAGGGCTTGAAAAAGTCAAAGTTCTCGTTCTAAAACATCCCCAACATGCTACAAAATTATATTACATTTATACCGAGGGGGTGTTTCACTTCAACACCAATCTATTTTATCGTTTGGTTGGAAAAAAAGTGTTATAAGTTCTTCGAAGCTTTTTACTGCAGCGGCGTTTTTACGGTTAACCCATCTACGTCAACTATACTTTTCATCACTGTCTTTTTTTAGGCCGATGTTGTATTTTTGCGATTGGTTTCTGTATCTACCTGAGCTTTTAGATGTACATAAATTTCTGAGCCTAAATAATTGATTATTTGGAGGAGTGTAAGAGTGTTAGTAGCATTTTAAATCAGGAAGCTGCGTAATGCTTTTTATCAGATAAGGAACAAGGTGGTTCGTGTGGGAGAAAGCTTTTGAAACAATGTTTCTGATTGAGACTCGCAAAAACTATGATACATGCACAATGCATGAGAGTCTAGTATTCTGTTTCTTAGAAGTTAGCAGACAAATGTAGTATATGCACTGACAAATTTTAAAAATCATGTTTATTGTTTCAACAAACTCCATATCTTTCTAATTTCATCTGAATACCTAAACGTGATAAAAATAAGTACCCACACAAAGGTGGTTTTTGCACGTTTTGATTAATGTTTTAAAATTTTGAAAATCAGATTTAATGTTTTAAAATTCTGCGAATCAATTTTATTGCTGAAGCAGATTCAATTTCTTTTTCTTTTCATAGCCAAACGAACTAACAATGCTAGCGATGCGAAGAACATTTTAATAAATAACGATAAAAAGGCTTACATCGTATACAAAGATTAGATTCTTAAATAACTGACAGACTGAATTAAATTATTTTTAAAATTATCAGGATAAGATAAAAATTATAAATAATATACAGGATGGTCATAAATTATTGGACCCATTTTAAAAATTAATAAAAAAAACTAATAATGTTACAACTACTGTTTTTTAAATGAGAGAGCATTTTAAAAGTTTTTTTTCAGATAATTATCGCGCCGTTACGGTGGTCGTAAATTACTAGACATCTTCCATTTTTGAGAGCCATTATCTGCAAAACTATTAAAGCTAGAAGAAAAATAAATGTACGTATTTGTAGGGAATTTTACGCTCTTTAATGTATTATATCAATTGTAATTCGAAAACCGAATATCTTTCGAGATATTCAAGAAAAACCAAAAAAGGAAACAAGAAAACGCGCATCGCCTTCTGCTGATCGGTAGCCATTGCGTAAAGAAATCTCCGGCTGTAGCAAAGTCAGAACGCTGTAATGGTACGCCATCTATCTAAAATTAACTTTTTATTTGCTCTCCCATTTAAAAAAGTGTAGTTGTAACAATATTAGTTTTTTAAATTAATTTTTGAAATGGGTCCAATTAATTTATGTCCACCTTGTATTTCAAATATTACTTTAAATGTCTATTCTTCAGACTGATTTTGTCATATCAGGGTGGCCTTTTCTTTTGTTAATGTTATTTAATTAATTTTTATTTTTCATTAATTAACCAGTATTTCCTTTTTTCTTAGATTCTACAGTGGAAAAACTTTTAAAGCTCCGTTTCTGTCATCTTTTACAGCACTTCGCTTATTGGTTTTCCTCCTTTCAAACCGTGTGAAAGAAGAAAATAGGAATTGCTACTACGCATGCTCAGGCTTTGGAAAAGAGGACTGAATTAAAATACTGTCTTTCAAATATTATAGAGACTCTACCAAGAGGGGCATGCTATTTTCCCTTGCATCTTCTCGAAAGATAGGAAGCTCAAAAGGGAATACCTCGTTAGATTGTTGATCGATTTAAATATTTCGTGCAAAATTAAATTTATTAGTGATTACATTTATACACTGAAAAAATCCGGGTGCTGTTGTTCCGCAGTGTCTATACACAGGAAGCCCCTGGGTATAAATCAGGGCAATCCAGGAAATCTAATTTAAACCCTATAGGTTTTATCAATCGAGACAAAAGTCGGAAATCATGGTAGTACTGAATTAGCCGGGCATCCAATCACTTTATTCGTATTGCAGATGCTGAGAATTTAACTTGTATATCTAATTTTTTAACAATTCATTCTAGTTGACATATTTTAATATGATGTGTTTACCTAAAAGCAAATTCCGAAACAATCAGGGATATTTCATTAAAATTCGGAACAGATATAGGAGACTTTTCCTATCCAGAAATTGGGGATCATTGGAAATTGGCAATTGTCCCAGATATTACGGGACATCTGATAACCTTAGTTAAACAGGTTATCCCTATCAGTTAAGAATAAGGCGATTGTAAAGCTAGTGATATCGTTTTGCAATAGGGTTAATTTCCCTTGACACTGTCGAGTTTCAAAACACCAGCGTTAATCAATTCGAAAAGGATTCTTGTAATCAAATTATGTTGTATGTTTATCTCTCAGTGTTAATGTGGGTCTTGAAATATATCCCTAGTTTAGACAAGTATTTGTAACCCAAGGAATTTTCATTACAAAGAGAATTCGTCACTCCTTAAATAACACTTGAAATTTAAGATAGAATACTTGTCGATTGCAATGCCCAAATACACATTCTGAACTTTTTCCATTATTCCACATAGCAACGGCGCACTGAAGTTAAGGTCATTCTGTTAGTTAAAGTTGAGTGCTTTGAATAACTAAATTTAAAAAGTTTCAGCTTTAAGATTCAGATAATTATCTAACTTGATTACTGTAGACAATTTCGCAGACTCCCGAAATTACTAAACAGCATTACTTCACTGTCGAAAGCTCTGCCTCCTGCCTTAGTTTAGCTTTTCCTAGCGTCGCTATTGTTTCCTACCTTAGAAGAATTTTAAACTTTAAAATAATCTCCAAGGAACAGAAAGTATCCTTTTAATACAAATTGCAAGAAATTCGAGGATCTTATTTATCGTTAAAGAAAATTTATTTTTCTGATCAGATTTCATTAGTATCTCGTTGTGAAGATACATTAGATCGTAATATGGGGACGGAGCTCGTTATTTGAAGCCAGTTTTCAGATGACGAGGGTGAAAGCTGAACGGATACACTCGCTGGAAATTTCTGTACCAGAACACAGGGAGGACGTTTGATTCCGATGAACTTACCATTCTGCCAGACATATCTAGCGTCAATAATATTTCTCATCTTAAAAGAATTTTAAACTTCAAAACTATCTTCAAGGAGCAGAAAGTGTAATTTTAACATGAATTTCAATAACTTTGAGGACCTTGAGGAAAATTTGGTTAGTTGATTGGATTACATTAGTATCTCGCTATGAAAATACATTATACTCTTATATGGGGATGGAACTCATAATTTTGAGCCATTTTTCAGATGGCCAGAATGAAATCTAAACCGATATCCCCGTTGGAAATGTCAATACCACAATACCGGGAGGACATTTGATCTCGATGGAATGGCCCAAAGCGGAATCTAGAACCTAATCTTAAATTAGGACTCTAATAAATAATTTTAATGAATCGGGAAATCAATTTACAAACAGAAGTTTCGAGGATATTCATCACCAAATCAGATTTGGTTGATTGATTAGAGTCCCACTTTGAAGGTGCATCATAATTTTGCATGGGGTAAGGTCTAACAATTATGAGCATTTGTGATATGAAGAATATGAAAATTAAACTAACATCTCTTGCTCGAAACTTGCATACCAGACTCGAGTGAGAAAGGTTGATTCTGATAATTTAGCAGGCCCACGTACATGGCAGAATTTAGGAGAAACGGGATCTCGACTGGGGACTCTATTAAATATTTACGGTCAAATCGAAATATCAATTTATCATTATGAACATGATTCTAGTGCTATATCAATAAAGATTCAGGCATAAGGCATGTAAGAGACGCTGTAAATAAAAAATCAGCATCAGTATGTAAGCATGCATTTGATTCGTCTATTTTGCAATTCTCTTTTTTCTTCCTCTATTATTAACATCTTATATTATCTACCTTTAATATCATGATTAAAATCAGGAGCACGACTGCTAACATCCGAAATAATTACGCAATTTTAAACTTTGTCAGTCAAATCTAATAGTATTAGTTTATGTTACTTTACACACGTCATAGGAACTACACCATTTTTATTTTGAAATGCATAACGCAAGCTTCCAATGGAAAACGGCGTGTGTCACAGCAATACATAAGACAAAAGGAAGATTTCAAATAACTTGGAGTGTTGCGTTTGATATGTGACAGCGACATTGTATGAATTATCCTTCTCCGCCTCCATTGTTGCTAATCCAAGTAGCATCAGAACCTGTAATTCATTGAACTTTAAAAGTGAAAAAACAATACTCCTTTGATAATCTGTTTATATTAAATATTTTAAATACTCATATTATCTCTCTTTCAATCAAAAAATTAACATAAAAATGTCAGCCATACGTTGAAGATGATGATACAACAATTTATCAACACATATCTGGCATTTTAAAAATACTCCGTGTCCATTAGAATGACAAGATTCACTGTTGCGACAAAGACTTTGCAAGACCCGTTATTTGGCTGTATGCCACTCTGAGCACTTCTTTATTCTTTTTTCGTAATGAAAATGATGCTAAGCTTCTTCTTGCTGAGTTGGTGATTGTTTCTTTTTCGTTTCAGTTTCTTCAAAGAACAATGCGTGGAAGCCACTTCGTGTCTGCTCGCTTCTTTTTTCTTCTTTCAAAATGTAATGGGTTGATCATGATAGTTCTTTTCACATTTGGACGCAAGCCTAAACACTGACACTTCTTCCGTTAACAATTCTGCCATTCATCATGATTTTTATTAACCCTCTATTTCATCTGTAAAGAAAATGCTTCTGTAATAGTATCTGAGATGGTACTTGGGTGGGGGAAAACCCGTAATGGAAATGTAATGAAACTCCACCATCTGTTCCAGATATCATCAATCAAGCTTGCATTGTTAGTGATGTCTTTATTTGACACAAAACATGATTC
>BGPR01001133.1:50622-68730 GCA_013235015.1 Araneus ventricosus
CATTGTGAAAGTTTGGTAATTCTGGTGTCTTTCACTTCAAGGAAACACTAAAAGTTCAGTCAAAAAGCAACATGTAACAAAATAATGACGTTAAAAAACAAAATACATAAATAATTATAATTTTGAGCAATCACATAAAAACTAGCTAATAAACATTAATACCCCGATAATTCAAAAGTTGAGACATATTTATAGAATCAAAATCGGTGCATAAGCTGCTCGACGTTTTCTTTTTCTATCTACAATGTGATTTAACAAGTCCGTTTTCGATTCATTTTGTTCATAAGTTTTGCTACTCAAGTCCATAAAGTTTACTACTCAAGTCTATTTTGTTACTAAAGTTTATAAGATTAGCAGGAACTTTTAAATGAATAAAAAAATTATAGCAACATTTATATGTATTTCAATATTACTATAAAGCTGCGGATGATAAAGAAAAGAAAAGGAATGACAAAGAAACAGAAAGAGATCGCTGACATGGCATAAGAATACCATTTTTATAGAAATATAAATATAATACTCGGAGGCTTAGAGATATCGTTAAAAAATACACTTCGGAAAATTAAACTTTTATCTCTGCTATCCAGTATTCAGTTTTAACGATACAGTTGAATTATCTGCCTTTGGAGACCAGCTTCTACGCCGGGAATATAATTTCACTGAAATCGTTTTTGCATAATTTGATATTCATGGTTCCCTTAACAAAGTAATTTTCAACTTCAAACTCTGGTAGACATTTAACCCGAGTTCTTTTAGCAGCTTTGCATCTGTTACGTTAATTGTCTACATGAACGTTTCAAATGGAGTTAAATAATTGTCCGTGTCATGTAATATCTAACTGCGCCATATCTACTTTTTTAATCCTTAAGCAGAATATGCATTTAATATCAACATTAAAATGGCACGGCACATTTTACATCCAATAGCATGTTAGCGGAATTAAGAGATGCCGATAAAAAGAATTAATTATTAGTAACCATAATCTCTTAGATTACTGGGTATATTTCTTAATATCATAGAGGACTTTGTTTACAGATTTCACAGGAAACTTGAAGAAATGAAAAACGAAAGAAATATCCGTTAATATATTGCCTTAGCTTTCAACAATGGAAGAGAAATATGCAATTAAATTTTATTTACACAATGACAATGTTTTCAATTTCATCCAAAAAATGAAAAGTATCGTTATGAATTAGGCATAATTTTGAAAATCTATTATAATTAGGGAAAAATTGGATGACTATTAATTTGGTATCATTAAAAGGATAATATTTTGTATTTTCAGATAATGTATAAATAGTTTTTGAGTGATATTATTTCCGGAAGTTATCGACGAAAAACGACGAATTTGTGTTTAATTTTTACTTGATAAATTTCTAATTAAAATTTTTAAAAAAATCGCTCCGATGTGCACACTCTCACCCTCCAAAGTATATTGTACCCAATTCAGTAGCTCTAGGTCTAATGGTCTGTCCTGTAGAGAGCAAACAGACACATATTCGCTTTTATTATTAGTAGGTATATATAAATTGTAATTCTTAAAGTTTATATATTCCTGCTTTTGTATAATCTCAAATACGAATACGTTTTGATTCAATTTTATTGCACTGGTTACATGAAATTCTCTTATTCTCTTCTAGGACATCAAATGATGAGAATTCCGGTGAACGCAGATGTTAAACAAAGAAACCAGATGTTACCATTTACCAGAGTATCATTCTTCGAGCTAAAACGGCAAAAGATGTTCAGCAACAACATCAGCATTCTTTTACAAAAGCAACAGCTGTCAGCATCATTTCATTGCTTTCGATGACATTTTATTAACGTGATCACAAATCACTTTTTGTGACGCGAATTCCTGAGATCTTTCACGCCTCTTGTTGATCAAAAAATGTAACTGTTCTTTTGTGATAATTTTTGCGCTGCTGTTACTTTTGAGCTTGACTCGCATCGTAAGGATACATTTTAGAACTAGATACAAAGATTCACGGAGATAAAAGATGAATCTAGACTGTTAAATTGTAACTTTTTCGGTGGGAATCGGGATTTAGTACATCATTCCTCTGAAAAGGGTTTTAAATGTATTTGAGCATTTACATTTGAGGTGGTTTTTGTTCCCAAATAATTCCAAATTGGAAGCACAACCTTTTGTATAAATGAAAGAATATCGATGATATTTTGATAATGTTCAATAGAGCGACGCCTTGAAGATATATATTTATGTTCAGTCTTTCTGATAACTATGACTTTATATATATTTAATATTATGGCGTACTTTAAAAAATTATTAGACAGTTATGTTACTTATGGTAAAACAAATTTAAAACCAGAATGCAAGTCATCTCAACCAAAATCCCTCTTGGTAAAGGACATATTTTGCAATTGATCATATATTCAAGTTCATTTGGATATTTTGTTTGTTTCATATTTAAAGCCCTCCTATAAGAGGTATAGATAAGGAAAGTGTTATAATCATCAAAAAATTCGACGTTGAGATTTTGATGAATATCCCTGTTTTAGACCTACAGAGTCCGAAAGAAACATTTTTGGATTATGTCTGTGTGTATAAGAGCACGATAATGCAAGAACGGAACAATTTGAACAATGAATGGATTTTGGTATATGGTATATTTTACAACAAAATTGTAGACATTCAGTAACTTTTCGATAAAATCCTTTAAATTGAAAACTGTCTGTCTGTTCGTCTATTTATGTGTATGTTAACACGTTAGCACAAAGCGCAACAAGGTAAATAAATAAAATTTGACATTTAAGCTTTGTAAAAAAATTATAAATTTCTATCATTTTTGTACCAAATGTATTAAGGGATTGATTACTTATCCACGTATATGCGAACACAATAATTTAGAACTGTAATGAGTTAAACCGAATAAAAGTTTGGCACATGGTTATTACATAAAAATTGCAAATCTCTATTAATTTTGGGCCCAATGAGACCACTGAAAAAGAGGTTAAAATGCATATTGCATTCTCTTCACTATATAAGTGGCTAGAAACAAAAGAGGCTGAAAACAAAACGAGTCATATTGTGGATGCAGACGACAAAATCCAGCGCATTATCGTGGTACAAAACCCAGTCTCACCACAATTTAGGTTGTTTTCGTTGAACTGCTTCACGCAAACAGAGCAAAACACTCAAATAATATTCTTTATTGACAATTGGCTGTTGGCAAAAATATAGAATACACAAACACGACATTTAAAGAAAACAGTCAACATTACCTGCTTTATGCAACACATCAAATTTTTTGTAGCAGAAATTTGCATCGCGCAAAAAAATTTCATCGACGTTCTTTGCTCAGTTGCATTCGCCATTTTGGAAAACAGACAACGTTAAAAGTAAGTTCTCGTTAAAATCAAATTCTTTTTTGAGACGATAACATGAAATAAAATACTGAGTGTTGCTAGATTTTTGTATTTTTTTGTTTTTCATTCTAAATTCTTTCATTTTAGGGTAAATTACACTTTCCATTTTTTCAACAATTTTAGTAACAGGGATGGTTTGTACAACAAAATCGATTTAACCTGGCTAATGCTCTTCCAAAGCAGAGCAACTAATTTTATTGTTGAAAATTCCAAATTTTTGGTTTGACTTTTTCAATAGTTGTAAGAGTTATATTGTCCATAGATTTGTTTTAGATGTGCTCTTTGCATGTTTTTTGCACATTTTTTTTATAGGATCATAATTTAAATTTTGTTTAATCAATAAATTTTTAGTTTTTGAATTGCATTTTTGATATGTTTTGCTTATTTTGTTTTGCATGTTCATATATAACAAGTTATATTTTGGTTGATATTTATATATATTAAATGAAGCATTCCAGATATACTTTTGGATCACAGGAGTTGAATATAGAAAAACTTTTATCTTCCAGGATAATATCAGTTTTTGAAAAAAAACAATTAAAATACCTCCTAAATTTCGATTTACCATGTTTCAACAATATTCTCACTATTAAAAACTTATAGAAACTTTTTCAAAATTTCTTATAATAATTTATCGCACCATCTTGTCCAAAAATCTCAAAATCTAATATTTGTTCTTATTTAACGACATGAAGCATCCCGATTACATTTCCTGCAAAAATTTCTTAAACTATTTCCTCCTCTGCCATACATCATTCGGCTTAAGCTCACACCTAAGAAAAAAATCAATTGATTCGGAATACCGTCCTTTTGACTGCTGTCTCTATGACGACCAAGTCAGGAGTCTTTCCCTCCCTCCTTTTCCATCTAAAAAACTATTTTTACCTTAATCAACAAATCTATCATACTCCCACGCCGTAACTTAATCATAGAAAACGATTTCCACTGGCGGTGCAGGAACAAAAGATTTTTCAATCAAGACTTGTGGGGCTTGGACTTTCTGGGTCCTTACCTTTATTTCTTTCTTGTCTTCAAGAAAAGGATGAATTATGGAACTTATAATATGAAAACCATCAGTCCGCCTTTATCTTGTTTTTGTTCCATGGCGTTCCGTTGTTTGCAAGAAATCTGTCTTTCTGTCCTCTCTTAGTTCCGTTTTATGTCTTTTCACAACCACTTTATCATTTAGATTATAAAATTAGTCCTACATTTACATTGTGGCTTGGGTACCCGAATATAACGTGTTAATCGGTTACAGATATGGAATTAAACGAAATAATCAAATTCCCAAAGAGTCGATGATGAATTAATGATTGAATAATGAAAACATCAAGTTACAACATCGTCTTTGAACGAAGCGAAGAAAAATGTCCAATTAATTCAATTCAAAGTGACACGCAGAAACTCAAATTTGGATTCTACTGCCCATCGACGTAACATTAAGAACATTTTTTTGCTGCCTGTTATTGTTACAAAGAATTGACTTTCATAAAACAGACTTATTTTTCAGAACGGAAAGTAAAATGAAATAAAAAGGATTAGATTCTAACTTAAAACATAAAGACAATAATAAGCATATTTGAAGAACTAAAGCACGTGCTTAAATTTATACATCAAGCGGATGTTTCTAGACTTTTCTAAAAGAATGTTGCCAATAAATCTTTAATAGCCTAAAGAAAACTAATTTAATAAAGAAGCAAAACATTTTGGTCCACGTGCGTCTAAATTCGTAATTTCAAAGAAGGTAGAAAGAAACTGTAGAAAGGTCTTTTGTCTTTTTAATATGACAATATAATTGTTTAAATTTGGCTTCACAGTTCCTATGATAACATGATTCTAGTTCTCACATAAGAACTTAAATGAACTTTTTCCATTAGTTTTTAAACTGTGGCTAATTTATTTGATATAAATTTGTATTTAAATCCTAAACATTTTCTCAGATTATTAAAGTAAATAGTATCTATACATTTTAGTCAAGCTTTTTGAATTTATAATAATCATATTCAATTTTACTTCAACTTTTTATTACATTAGGTTTTATTTTTAAGAGTTTAGTGAATAAATATTTACACCAAGGTACTAGGAAAACCTTTCTACTTAAAAGAAAACAGTATACATTATGATGTAACCTTAAATCTTTCCTTAGAAATGTCATTATCCGTGCCAATAATAAGTCAGGATTGGTCATTAGGAACTTTAAAAACATTAGCGACTGACAAATGTTTGCGTGTGACAAATGTCTTTCTTTTTTGCATTACAACAATTAACAGCTGAGAAAAAATACATTTTTTAACTCGAAAATTTTCCTTTAAATAGAAAGTATATAAACAAGTATGTAGTGGCGTCACATAGGTTGACATTCATTCAGCTATATTTTGAAATTTGGCATTTTTATGAATACATTTTCTTATTGCCATTGTCAAATTTAAATTGAAGGGACGTATAAATGGAAACTCTTCGCAAATCAAGTTATAACGAATTCAATTCCGTGTAAATTGAAGGTTAGATGGATTCATGTTCACCAACTTAAAATACGCATTTCAAGAAAGAAATTAAATAAGCAAAAGATAAGAACAGGGGAGTGATGCTAAAAATAGATCTTGGGATTCTAGGAAAATAAATACGCGCTGTCTTTTTCTGCCGTGGGTTTTGTTTCTGTCAAAAAGAATAAAGAGGAATTAATATGAGGAGAAAAATAAAACCCTGTTTTAAAATTAATATTATACTGAGAAATGACTTCGAATCATTTTTTTGTTAATCTTGTAGAAATGAAACAAATTTTTAAAAATTCATGCACACTAATTTAATGTTTGTGAAGTACTTTAAAAAAATATGCTAGTTATTGCTTTTTATGTTTATCGCAGTGAAACGAAATTGAAAGATATTTCCTGAAAAGTATTTTTTTCATTTATGCGGGCAAATGTTATTCATCATCAAAATTTCATGTTAAAAATTATTTAGAACAGGAAGGCAAAATTTTAAACGTCACAATATAAAGAACAGTTTTATTTAACTAGCGGTTTCACTGTTATGAAGATGAAAATTTACTCCAATTGAAATATTTTACGTTTATTATTACGTTATTACTAAATTTTGATAAAAAAATAAAGGTTAAGAACTTTGTTAGCAATTTTCATTACGTGTATATAGTGTCATTAACATAACTAGCATTATCTTAGTTTTGAAAGTATAGCTAATTCTAAAATCAGAAATGCTCATTATGAAAACGAAAACCTTGCGAATTTCAGTTATTTGATATAAAAAAATGCATGTGGTTTTCTGTCTGGCTGTCAGAAAAACACCTCCAAAACTGTAAACATTAACGACTTTGCAAGGCTCGTTCTGGGAAATTTCCTCGGTGAACTGTGCTAACCATATATTTCAGTAAAATATCTATAGCGAATTAATTAGAAGTATTAGTTACACTTTAAAATCGATGCATAGTTTTGTGTAATATATTTCAGTGAGGCTACAAATAAAATTTGAAGCAAAAGTATTCATATTTCAAAAAGTAGTGGGGATTTTTAAAAATTGAATTTTTCTTTAAAAAATTTAGATTTCAACTAAACAAGCAGATCAAAATGGACTTTTTCTCCTCAAGATGACTTTATATGATTGTTGAGTCAGAATACTGTCAAAACTTTTTTAATAATACATTAAATAATAAAAATCACTGGTATCAGGGTTCTCGACCAGGTGGCTGTCTATCAATTGACTGCAGCAGACGCGACCAAACAACTCTTACTCGCTTCCTTAATAGGCATATCAGAAGTTTGACTTTCTCTGATAATTCTAAGAGTTTTGAGATCTGCCCAAAATGAACTGCAGAACAGGCCACACCTGATCATATTCTTGCATGCCTGGGGCTTTCCAAACAGGATCTTGTTTCTAATCCTCTATTGACTTTGGATTTCTTCAGGGTGCACAGGCTCATGGACCTGATATAGCTCTGCTGATCTTCGGGGATCATCATCAACAACAACATAAAACAAATGTTGAGAAGGTAATGTGTCCCTTTAAAATAATAACGACTCTATTTGTATTTCTGTTCTTTTTCAGGCCGGACAGAATAAAGAAAATGATGAAGCAATAATTAATGATGTGTGAAAAAGCAAACGTTTTTATTTCTGGTGATGAACCTACTTTGCTCATCATCAACGTTGAGAAACTTCAGACTAATGTATTGTATATAGCAGATGTGGGGAACCTGAGGCCTCTTTTCCGAGTTTCTTATGCGGCCTTTCCCGTTATTTACAATTTGCATTGAAATAATATACTTGTCTGTAGTGCAATAATAATTCCAGAACAATAACCTTTAAGATTCCGCTCCTGCGGCCTTTCACCCAACTGCCGGAATTATATGGGGCCTTTCAGTGCAAAAAGGTTCCCCACCCCTGGTATATATAGCTCTTTTTGAAAGACATTTGCAATAGCAGGATAAATAAAATTAATTATAATAAAAAAAGAAGAATTATCGGCCTAGTGGCAAGGCCTCGGCTTCTTGACTGAATGGATCCAGGTTTGAAATCCGATTGCACTGAACTATGAGGTCGGGCGAAGTTAGGTAATAGAGCTAGTATAGCTATAATTGGCAAAATTTAGTCCATTCTAATCCGTTTCTTACCCCAGAACATTCTACTTTTTAATTTTTCACTGATTTAGAGAATAAATTAACCACACACATCTTGTAATGGCAACATAAAAGTCGCGTCTGAACTATCCCATACTTTTTGGCGAAAGAAGTTGCTGAAAGACGTCCTCTAGCGTTGCGTTTAAGTAGCAATTCACTTTGTTAGAAAAGTAAACACAAGCACTCCACATAAATTGGAATTAAAAATAGTATGCGGATTTAAATAGAAAAAAGAAAAGAAATCAAGTATGATATTCAGACATGACACAGGCTTGGAACAAAAAAAGCTGAACTTCATAAATAATTTATCGTGCCAAACATAAACACCAAAAATTAAAATAAGTATGATTAATTGAACAATAAATTTATACAAAAAGTGCTTGAGATATTATATCGAAATATTGTAGAATTATTATAAGTATAAAATAAAATTAATGGATTAAAAATGAAATACGTAGAAAGTTTTGTTAAAATAAAAACTAGGGTAAAAATTATCTCACTACAAATGGTGCTGAAGGATGCTAAACGGCTTTCGTCAGAATTACGCACTATCCTATGAATTCGAAACTCCTTCGCCTTACAGCTATACGCAAAATTTACACATGGCGAGCAGTTTTTATTTGCATGAGCATCTCCCCCCACACACCACATTAACAAAAATTTTAATGCAGATTTGCATCGATCCCAAGAATGATTAAATTTCAAGCCGAAAAAGCGGTAATCCGCGTTTCCGCGGAAATGTGACATGTCTGGATATTAGATTTAAATTCGTGCAATTTAAAACCCTTCATAACATGCTTTATTGTCCATTTATTTCAACTTACTAACATAATTGTCGTCTTTTAATCAGCACTATGTATTATAATCTTAATTAATTAATCTTAATAAATAAGTTTTAAAATTTATTTGGATATTAAAATCAATTACTATTTAAATAGTTTTAAACGACTGCGTTTTATTACAAACTCTCTGGTATACCCGGCATTGATCTGTATAAAAATATTTTCCAAATCTAAGTACTTATAGCACTTTAAACTGAAATAAACAGTCTTTTGCAGCAACGTCTGTCTTTGATTTTCGTCGTCCACGCCCGTGCTATCCTCCAGTGACATTCTCAGCCAGCAGCAAAAACCCTCTTTATCTTTTTCTCTCCGTAGTTTGAGCCACCTGGCAACGAATCTAGCCGTCCTTGGTAAACATTTTTCCTTCCCCATCATTGATTGCTGTGGCGATAACGGAAGCTCTTTCATATCTTGTTTATTCTCCACAGTACAATTCTCTTCTTTTTAGTGTTTGTGTGACTAATCAGAAAAACAACTACACACTCAATTAGGATCATTTAAAAATTTATGTCAAATGAACATCGCCTAAAGAGAGAAATTAACGTCATTGGATTGCCTAGCAGACGCACTGAAATATATAAGCTAATATATCAAATATTTGTTGCCACGTTTAAAAAAAATATTACTTTGAAGCAGGTGCGTTAAAATATTTCAGCAATGCAATGAATACCAAAGTTAAAATTCTGCTTGGGGTTAATTTCACAATAAATCAATTTATACTATCACAACCGTAACGATTGCAAAAGTGCGTGAATAAAAGATTTCTGAAATAATGAGATTGGTTTGAATTTTATTCAACATTAAAAGCATTGTTACAAATCATGTTTGAAAACATTTATAAAAATTAATTAAAAGTGAACAATATGTTAGATGCAAATAAGATAGCTGTCATTGAAAAGCTAATGTTTTGAACTTTACGATGATATTAAAATAGTTTTTGTGCGATAATACGCTCCGTTGTAATTGCGGACAAACGTATAAATTAAAGGTAAGTTTTAATTAATTAAAATTTTGAAAAATCCTTTCTTAGTGAGCACCTACTACCCAAGAAGCAACCGCCTGCCAAATTTCAAGTTTCTAGTCCCAATGCTTTTGGGAGATTCGTTGAGGAATCAGTGAGTTCTCTTTCTCTTTTATATATATATATAAATTAGTTTTCCTTTGCTACTTACAAATATTAGATTTTTTCTTTCCCTTGAAGAAAGAAGTATGAAATATGGAATTTACAATGCGAAGCCAGTTTTATTCCAGACTAATTCGTTGCTTACAAGAAATTTTATCTTTATCTCGTTCCGAAGTTCTGTGCATATCCATTTCATTTCAAAACCACTTTACCGTTTTGATTATATATATTCACCATTTTAAATAACGCGGGCGATATTTCACAAAGGGTAGGGATGCGATGCTAAAAATAGATCTTGGAATTCTGGGAAATAAATATGCGCTGTCTTATTAGCCGCATTTTGTTTCTGACAAATGGATGGAATAGGAAAAAATTACAAACAATGGAGAAATGAGTCTGTTTTTGAAATTTATATACATTGCGAAGTGGCTTAAAGCCTTTACTTTTATAATCTCGCAGAACTTGCATAAATTATGCAAAGTAACAAGCACATTAATTAAGAGAATGAAAAATGTTCTCGAAAATTTGTGAGTTGCCGTTTGTCATGCATATTTGCGAGAATACTTAAAAGGATTTTGTCTAAGAAAGTATTCTGAAAGCAGAAGGCGCAATTCATATTCGTTGAAAAATTTTTTTTCTATCTCTCCGCTGTGAATTTTATAGTAAAATTTATTATTCTTAGAATAAACATGAGTCTTATTTAAATGAAATGAATAACTAAGTTACCCTTAAAGTCTATTTCGGAAAAGAAAAATGTAGAAAAGAATCGGACCTTACAGATTCAAGGTTCACCTGCAGCAGGGATTGAAAAATTGGATCTTCTTCAGTGAGAGATCTGACTTTCGTATAAAAATTGACCTCACGTGACCAAAAAATCCAAAGAGAAATGAAAGAAATTGGAATGACTACCCGCAAAAAACTCCGAAACAGCAAAACAATTATACCAATACTAGGGGGTTACACCCCTTGCTCGCTCGGCTCCCTAACCCCCAAGAATCACGTTGTGATTCTTTTGGGATCACTAAGTGATCCCAGCTCGCTTCGCACGCTCGCATTTCTGCTAGTAATAGGAAATCATAAATACGTTAATTACTGAAAGTAAAATAAATTATCTGAAATTGCATGAACTCCTAAAATTAATTTTTCATCAATTACCAAAATTAAAATCTTCTGGTAGCACAAAGATCCATATGTAAATGTTAGAAAGAAATCTGATTGCTAATATATATAATTCTAAGGTATTTAAAAATCAAAATTATTTATATCAATCAGAAATCTGTTATTTAAAACATTTTTCCATACACAATTGGCAATACCTTCGATAGATTTATTTGCCCTTACTTTATTCCACCAAAATTTTAAACATGCCCTATTTTCAATGAATTGTTGCTGAGAAACGCTTCCTAACATGTATTCACACTTACTCCAATTATTATTTAGCCAAAAAAGATATAACTTTTCTCTCTGGGCAGTTGTTTATGTGTTAATTCTCAGAAAATTTAAGTTGTAAAGTGTTTATTAACCCATTTTACAACCCTTTACCTAAAAAAGGGCCATTTAAAGAGAAAAGTGGATTAAAACATGCTCATATGAACTATTCAAAATTGAAACGATAATAATTATGTATTTTTACCTTTTCAAAATTGATAAGATCCTAAGTTTACTATTATTATGTTGCTCAGAAAGCTTCCCCACATGTTTACAGACTCACTCCAGTTACAATTTAATCAAGAAAGGTACAACATTTTTCTCTGGGTTGTCACTTATGTTTTTAAAACTCAGAAAATGTGAGTAATCGAAAGATGAAATAGCCCATTCCTCAACCTTTTAACTAAAAAGGACATAGTATTAAGGAGACATTCATTCATTTGCCTAATCGAAACTGCAAGACTTAAATTTATCTTGTTCAAACTATTTAACTTCAAAAAAAATCTTTGTCTCTCAAAAAACAAAATCCGTTGTCTCGGTCTATCCGCCATTGTAAACAAAACAAATTTGCGAGCTGTTGCCAAACGACGATTAAGAAATCGGTCCTTTTTTGTCGCTACGTAAGATAAATATATATATATATATATATATACTAAAGGTGAAATGTCGACTGGATGAGTCAAGAAGAAGACGCTTGTTGAGTCAATCTTCTTTTATTCAGTCATTGAGGATATTTCTTCATTGGTAAAGGATTCAGTTCTTACGTAGCTCCATGACCAGAAAATCAGAGTTAACGCGCGAGGCGACGCGCCATTGTTATTCGTTTACATGCCGGAGTGAAAAAGGCCAGATAGGAATGCGCAGGACGCTTAAGTACCCAGAGAAGGGAATTTTCCCGGAACGAACTCGTGACTCGAAAAGAAAGTTGTAGTGCGCTTATTACGATAGAAGCAGAAGTAATTAAAATGCGGTGTCGTTAAAAGTGATTTAAGAATTAAAGAAGTTGAAAAATTAAAATTCCATAAATATATATATATATATATATATATATAAGAGAGAAGCTTTAGAGGGGATGAAGGCAATTTTTAACGGATTTCGTTTGTCGTTAGCAGAAAAAAGCACAAATTAATATCATGAGCGAGCTTTCCCTCCTGACGAGCGGCTCGCTATGATATTTTTCAATTTTATTTTGGTTTTTGTCTATTTTTGCCATTTTGTCTTGACTGTTTTTGAGTTTTTGTCTTGTGTTTCTAAGTTTGTTTTGATATATATATGGAAAATTTTGTTTCAAAATTGAACTTTTACTCTCAAAAACAGCAACCATTAGACATTAATTTTCCGTCATTATAACAAAATATACTGCAATTCACAAAGGAAAAAATGACTTGCTTTTCTTACTTTAAGAGTAATATTAGTTTAACGCTACATTAGGAAAAAAATGAAATCTAATGTATATTTAGAACTTACGATTTTGAAAAATAATAATAAAACAATTAATGTGCCCCTGAGAGAGTTCAAACGCGTTAAAGACAAATTGACCTGTGAAGAAATTAAGATATAGTATAATGAATTCGTTGCATTGGAATAAAATTCTTTCATGTCAGAGCAATGCAAACATAGTTTTTGTATTTTCTTAGATAGATAAGAAGATCAAAGAGAAAACGACTAGAAATTCCAAATGAAATATTTCCTTCCTATGAAAAACTGCAACTTTGAAAGAGGAAATAAATAAAATTAAGCAATTCTGAAGTAAACATAAAAGGATTCAAATGCATTTTTGATTCAACAAAATGAGAAGATATTGATAGATTATAATGAAAAAAAACCTTAATACATTTTCAGTGACGTTAATATATAAACAGCAGAATAACAACAACAACAACAGAACAATATATAAACAGCAAGCTTATTCCAATACTACTAAATGTTCAAATTTGTTTGAACTTTTAGAAATAGCTAAAGAAAATATTTTATTTCCTATATGATCTATTTACTATTAATAAGAAACTCAAGAAACCTTTATGGGAGGACATCAAGATTTCAAAGAGAAGAACGTATAAAGGTAAGATATTCACAGAAAGTTTTGGCAAGAAAAATAGCATAAAGACGTAGAAGCCTTACGTTAAAGTTTTGATTACACAGGGCAAGAAAACTTTTTTATTATTATTTTACTGACATACGCGACATTTTTTTCAAGGAAAACGTCCAAATAGCTTTCGACACTTTGCTTTGAAAATGAAAAACACCAAAAAAATATCATTGAATGATTACAGTAATTTCTTAGAGGACAGTTTAAATATAAACGCCCGCATTGAAATAACGCGAAAGAAAACGGACTTTTTGGAAAATTCTCTAACTTTAAAGACCGAAAAATTTACTTTTTAAAACAAAGCCCGCTAGAAAAGAGAAATAGTTGCGTAGCTATGCGTTTTCATTTGCAAATCCTATTTTATTCGCTCTCCAAAGTGCCTTTTTCGGAATAAATATACGGAAGCTTGCTTTATATTAGATACAGCTCTGTTCTTGGAAAAACTATTTTATTCAACAAAGACAGAGAAAGATAAAAGCCCATTTAATTCTAGGGAAAATATAATGATGGTTGTTTTCTTAACTGGTTTATTGGAAGAATATTCTGCTAACAACTTCACATCCTTTATGTACTTGAAAATATTTCATTCAAAAAGGCTTTTCACAGAACAACCATGACTTTTAGTGATTAAATAAAAGAACTATTTCGTTTGAAGTAAACACTACTACCATTTCTTCAACCGTTCAGTTTTTTCACAAAGGCCTCCGAAAGTATTCAATATCTTTCAGCTAAACAAACTTTTTTAAAGAAAAAGAAATACAGGAATCCGAGAATTATTGGAAACATTATAAAGTTTGCGAAAATATAACTCAGAACGGCAGCGTCGTCTCTTTTGTTTTGTATTCTTAACACGGCTTCTAAAGTTTTGTTTCACAGCATTGTTTATTCCCAATATCATATATGATGGAGCTAGCTATGTGCGGTTTGATGTGTATTCTATGAGAAAAATTCAATCAGCTCAAAAATTCAATCATGCCATTTGAACTCTTGAATTTGGTTCCTTGATTTTTTTTCCTGTGGGATCTTGTGAAGAACTGTATGTATCAGTATGCCTTAGGCTAATATGCAGGAACTCCTCAGATGCTGGCAAACACAGGCGTGGAATCGAGTATCACTTGGACATACAACACGAAACCAAGGGATCCCATATCGATATTTATTAACTTTTATAGTTCTATAATAAGTTAGTAAAGATATTTGTTTCTATATAATCTAGTTGTTATTTTATATAATTTTGTAGTGCGTCTAATAATTCTCGGATACCATGTAATCAATTCAGTAATGGCCTCATATAGCTGATTAGTACAATATCTTATGGACAAGAAATCTTATCGCAGTGGAGTGTAATAGTTAACTAACATGTAACAAAAAGGAAAGAGCAGACGCATGTGTATCAAATATTATGAATACTTCTAAATTGCATTTCCATTGCCAGATATTGAAGATAATTTCAAAATACCTTGATTTTTATTGATTGAATGATTAAAAGGATTTTCAGGTGGAAAGGTTATAATCCCCTATTCATTCCAAAGTTCTTTTCCATCCGCTTCAAGAAACAAAGGAAAATTGCCATCAAAAGATGAATTAAACTATTGCCGATCTGATTCGGCCAATACAAGACAATGGCGCCTTACTATAGAAAAGCCTCTATCTTCTTTTTTCCAAAATACCTTGGTTAAATCATTCGATAATCAATTACAAATAATTTGCGTCGAAATATTCTTTTAAACAAATCTTGTTCTACATAAAATATCCAACAACTAAACATTTTTAAAAGATATCAATGAAAAAGGCTTTAATATTCAGAATATAAATTCGTTATATTTTAATAAATTGACACCAATTAATTATTAAATTTTATCTAGTAATATAACTGCATTTGCATAATTAATACAAAGCTGGAAACGAGTCTGATTAATTTTAATCGCAAAGTATTAATCCTGTAAATCAGTCAAGATTCTTACCGAAATTAACAGCTTTTTTGTTGATTCGGCGGACATATCTTATATATAAAAATAAAATATGGCTGCCAAATACAAATTGCTAATTAAGATTATTATAATTGCTTCAAATTTAACATGCTTTCATTTGCTTCAAAAAAGATGTTTTCAAATTCTACATCGTGCTTAATTTCAATAAAGCTATTTTAAGTTAATATACGAAAGACTTTGTTTCATTAAGGAAACGCATTCAATCTTAATCCATATAAGCCGTTATTGTGTTATTTTTTCGATATAACACATACACATACATTCACTACTTAATCTCTAGGAAAAAGTTAAGAAAAATTTTCTGAACTCCGCCAACTTTAACTTAATTAACAAACTACAATATAATATTTAAGAAATCCTTTCTGTTAAATAAAAAGGAATAAAAGAAAAACTCAAATCACTTTCCAAACCCCTTTTTTATATTTTTACAGTGGCGAATCCGGGGGGGGCGCGCGCTGCAGCCTCACACAGAGCTAAATCAGAATTCTTTATTTTATTTAAAATCACTACAAGTATTTGTTCTTAATATCCCTTTAAAAAATCGTGACAACATTGCTCCCTGGCTTGACAGGCTCAAACATTTTCCCACTTTTATAGCCGTTCCCCTCATACTTGTAGCGTTGCAGCGGTCGAAAACATTTATTGACTATTTATTTCATTGTGTTTTTTATTAAATTATCGAAAGTGTTGTAGTGTTCTTTATGATTCTTATTGTCAGGTGAGTAAACTGTGCAAAGTCAAAGTGTTTGGGTTTACATAAGCCATGAGGCTTGACGTTCGTCACGACGATAAAAAAATTTTATGACCTCAGCCGCCCCCCCCCGCCCCTCCGATCCATATCCTCGATTACTCACTGTATTTTTTTTATTTCTACTCAGTAAAAATCTTAACTCAATATGTCTACAACTGGAAGACATCGGCATCTGAAAAATCAACAATGATTTAAGCAAACGTATATAATTTCCATCTGATTTTACATCTTTATTCAAAAGGTAGAAAAAAAATCTTTTGAACCAATGTTAAATTTCATTCACCATATATTTCCTGACACAAGAAATCAGTCTAAGCAAAATATTTTCTGATGAAAATGCGGTGAAAAATAAGTTTGCGAAATAATTCAGGGGGAAAATTATAATAATAATTTAAGGGAAAAAAGCTACTTCGTACATCTTTAAACAAAAGTACAACGATCTTATTGTAGAATAAAATGTGTGCAAAAAGTAAAAACATCGAACTTCTGCAGTTTTACTATAAAAGCAATGCTTTTAAATAAATAATACGAAAAATATATCGCTGTTATTTTATAAAATAAATGCTTTTCTCAGTTTCCACGTATTCGTCAAATAAATCTTTTTGATTGAATTCGTAATGCTTTTTTATATATTACACATTTTTTTATTATTTATTTTTTATTAAAAAATTGCATTTATTTTTTTATTATTATTTTATGGGCTGTTCGATTCTAAGGGATTTAGAATTTCAAGATATGAAAGTTCTGGGATATGTAATTCAGGATTAAGTCCAGAATCTTTGAAAAATGGTGAAATGTTCGAATGTGACATTTACAGCTTAGACTTAAAATCGTGCGTTTAAGATTACTTAAAAAGAAAATAGCGAGCAATGCTTTTCAAAATATTTACTTTAAGATTTCAAGTTTTACTTGATCAGAAAATAACAAGTGAAAACAATAATAATTATATTTTTATGTATAACTTAAATATTACATAAATCATTGAATATATAATCTTTTCTTTCAATCTGGGATATTTTGTGTCACAGGGAAACCAAATTTTAGACTACAGTCGGTTCCTTTACAGAAAAACATCCTATTTGTGAATTTTAGAATCCTTCATAGTTAGTTCACTAGTTGATCCTTCGTAACGTCCAACTGCCGGATTGTTTTAACATTTTATTTCCTTTTTTTTTATCTCGACTTTATCCTCTGATAGTTTTTTTTTCTTCATTTTTTAAAGTTAATTTTGATTTATTGTCATAGTATTCTTGATAGCTGCTGCCTTTTGCCGGCACCAGATACTTTGTGTGTATTTATTCTGTTTTCTTCGCATTTTTCCGAAGCTAACACAGTTTTTAATTTTTTTTGGTCTATTGAAATAAGCATATATTAGAACTTCAAGTTTGATAATCTTTAAACAGAGGACTTCATTATTTTAGTCGTCACTTTTTTTAAAGTTCTGTAGTGTAAACTCCAACGATTTACACGCAGATAATCTATTTCAAAAGTACTATTATAACGGCTCTACTATATTTTTAAGGTTTACAGAGCAAGCCATTACTTAATCCACGGAAAATATTTCAGGACGAAATGAAGAGGGCTCCTTGAAAGTTAGCAAGTACTTATTTAATGAACATTAAATGACTATTTACAGTTACTTACACTTTACAAAGAAAATACAAAAATGCATTTTTCCAGCTCAATAACACCGGATCTCTTAGCGTGTTACTCTCACATTGTCCAAGAGTCATCTCAGTAGAGGAAGGATGCAGCGCCATCTTCCGGATAAACATATCTGTTACACTATTTAGTTTTCTTTCCTTTTTCAATAAGTGCAAGAATAATGCAAAATTCTTGCATCTTCCTACATGTTGCCTGTCATATT
>BGPR01001133.1:68740-78793 GCA_013235015.1 Araneus ventricosus
TTTCACACACAAATCGTTTTATTTTATTCTTTCTTTTAATCGTGCTTGTTTAAAACATGCAAGATGCGCATTAATTGAGTAAAACAAATAATAAAAAGCGCATATTTTTAAAGGGATTTTATCGTTATATTTATGACCTATCCAGTTCATAATTCATCCGAATTTAAGCTTAAAAGTATCGATATGGAATGATTCTCCGAATTTAATTTAGCAACCTGAATTTTCACGTCTTACACATTAACATCAGTGTTACAATAAAGTCATCATTCATTTTTGAAATAAAATCTATTAAATTAGCTATCTCCTCATGCCCGCATGGCGCAAAAAATTAACGAGGAATTAAAGAACATACTTTATTGGATCTATTAAATATAGCTGGTTAAAAGTATACTTAGACTTAATCACTATAATTATCGTGCGACCCTGACAGATTTATCGCTCCTTCGAGAATGGGAGGCATGCGCGATAAAAAATAGTTCCTCCAAAAGACTTTCATTCCCTTCTTTCTTGGAGAAAATGTAACATTCAATTTCGTCCAACATCTTCTTGTCATTAATCGAGCAAGATGATGAAAAAATAAAAAAAGGGGAACTTATTATCGATTTCAGCTTAGGAAAAAAAAGGGGAAAGTTAGGACTGCAACATCAGTGTGATGATAGGACGAATGATTGAGTGCTCCAGAATTCGCGCGCATTGATCCAAAAATGTTTCGGCGTTTACAGTCGTTTACCGGGAGATGTCTTTATTTCGAAAAGAATGTTAAGCCAATTGTGGGCGTCATTTTTCTTCCAAAGTGAGTTTGTTTTCTCCATTTTCTTGGAAACAATAGGGCAGCCTTAAATAAAACAGTAACAAAATTTACCTATGAAAAATTTAATATTCATGCTTCAGTGGTTATATTAAGCTTATCAAAATCTTTTTCATTGTGGTATTTCATTTTTAAATTTGGAATACGTAGGTACAGTGGCGAATCCAGGATTCGGGTCTGGAGGGGGCTGAGGTCATAAAAATTTTGTGTCCTAGTGACGAATGTCAAACCTCATGGCTTATATAAACCAAAACACTTTAACTTTACAGGCTTTCCTCTCCTGACAATAAGAATAATAAATAACACTACAATACTTTCGATAATTTAATAAAAAATTCAGTGAAATAGCTGACCAAAAAATGTTTTCGACCGCGCCAACGCTACAAGTGCAAGTGGAATGACTAGAAAAGTAGGACAATTTTCGAGCCTGTCAATTCAGAAAGCAATGTTGTCACGATTTTATTACTATTCTTTTTAAATGAAAAATAAGATCAAACAGTTGTAGTGATTTTAAATTAAATCAAGAATTTTGGTCTAGCTCTGGGGGGGCTGCAGCCCGATAGCCCCTCCCCTGGATTCGCCACTGCGTAGGTATATTAAAAAGCTCCGGGGATAGCACTGTGGAGAGTCAACAAATAGCAGCACTGGTTTTACTTGCAGTAATAGTAACCTACAATCTTCATAACGCAGGTCATTCAAAGGCCGTTCCTAACTGGGAATTTTGGAACAAGGGAAGTAAAAACCTATCGTCAAGGTCGAAAGCCTACGAAATTTGGAACAAATGGATTCGAAGTGGTGGAATTCAAAAGATCTCAAATTCCAAACTCTATCCGCCAACTCCAATTTGGGATCTCGTGTCGAGGCTAGAAAGAAACTCGACATCCCTCGTGTGGGGGAAGAAGAGTTTGGGTGGCAGGAAATTCTGCGATTTTGAACCTTGTCTCAGAACAAACTTTGGAATATCCGTGAATGCTTTGCCTAATTTTTCGACTAAAATGGGTGGAAACCAGCGGGAGTGGTATCCTCTAAACTTTCTCGTATATTCCTAACACATGTAGAGAAAAAATAGGCTAAAAGGCAGTGAAACGACCAAGAACCCCTAAAGCAGTGGAGAAAAAAATGAGCGAAACGTCAACCCACGATTTCCGAAGGTCGTCCAACGCGGAACTGGAATTAGAAGTCGGTGTGATTACCAATAGGGTTGGGTGTAAGGTAAAGAAAACGAAATTTGCAATTTGAACGCCTTTTTTAACCGATTAACACAAAAATTGAACACAAATCTACCATTAAAGTAAGAAGGCCACATACCAACTATCATTTATCAAAGTAATTTTTTAAAGAAATTATTGAGTTCAAAAGTATACGATTACACAGACAGACAGTCAACCCGTTGACGGAATTGGCCCACAATTTCATACGGACCTACATTCCTGGTGATAAAACTGTGTACCAAATTTTGTCTATCTAGCTATTCAAGTTTTTGAGTTAAGTGTTCACATGAACGTGGACAGATTTCCCGTATACGGAGTTTGTCCAAAATTTGATAGAAACCTACAAATTAAGTTTCAAGATCACATACCGCATTTCATCCCCATAGCTCTAATAGTTTTATAGTTATAGTCTAATATTCTAATAGTTATCGTGTTCACAGGCAGACAGACACACACACAGACATAAATCCAAAATTGTGTTCTTCGGACTCAGGGAGGTCTAAAACGCGGAAATTCGTCAAAATCTTGAGTTCGAATTTTTTGACGATTACAATACTTTCTCTTTGTATACTTCGTTTCCGAGAAAGTAAAAAGGCAGATCTTAGGACAAATGGCATAGCTTAGCCTTCTCGTGAATGCCCATCTTAAGACATTACGCCAAATGACACTACACCTTCAGCATCAGGTGTTGTTATAGTGGAGGTTTTGTGATCACACCTGTAGCTTGCGATTAGGTAAATTATTCTCTCATGAAGTGATTATCATCTGGAGCTGTTACAGTGGGTTAATATCAGGAGTTGTTATAACAGAGGTTTTGCAATCACATCTGTGTGGTAGTCTGCGATTACGTAAGTCATTCTGTTATAAACTGATAATCATCAGGAAATGTTATTAAGGAATTTTTTATTACATGTGTGAGCGATTACGTAAATCAATCTCTCATGAATGAATGATCAGGAGTTATAACAGGTTGTCATCAGGAGTTGGTATAGCGGAATTTTTCTGACCCCACATATGCAGTAGTTGGCGGAAATCAATCTTTTATGAATTGTTGATAAATCGCGCAACTCTTGATTTTAACATGGTGATGTCAGCCGTTACAATATTTCAGCAAGACTGTAAGTTACTATTGCATGAAATACAGTCCCGTGGTACTCTTTTTTTGGAATCTGCAGAGATTATCCTCGAATTTTTGACTTTACCTTAGATTATCAATAAGAAAAGAACATAGAATATAAAATTAGTAATAAATCACATTGATACACATTTTGTTTTATTCTATGCTTATTTCATTTTTATTATCAAACGGATTTCATTTTGTTGCACCTCACATGCAATCAATTCTGTGCAGGATTAATTCAGAATGTTCGAGATGTAAAATTTTGTCCTCATTTGATTGCAAGCGCATGTAATTTACTTCTAGCAAAACTTTATCGTTATGCTATGAAAATTGATAGCTGAAAGACTGATTTTGGTAGATTTTGTATGAAATAATTTAAAATAAAACTGTAAATTGTAAAAGCAAATAAAAGCATAAAGTGAATATATTTCGCTCAGTCATTTGGAATTTTCATCTTACAGTCTTTGACAGAAAATCATGCATCAGCAGAAATAGTATATAAGATATAAATTTGGTATTCTCTGCAAACAACTTTCGTTTTTAAGCACGGCGGAAAGTCTTGGAACTTCCTGGATATGTAGCATTTTCAGAAGAACGATTTATTGACAGCCAATTCATGCTATTTCAGAAAAGCATATGTTGTCTTAAGATTTCGTGAGGATAAAAGCTCAAAATACCCTTCTAAACGAGGAATTTTGGCGAATACAGGGAATGTTCCAAATTTGGACCTAATCAATCAGTGGGCATAGATACAGTTCTAAAACGAATACATGAATTTCTTCACTACAGGACGAATCTGATTCAGAACGTGCCACATCGTGGAAGTATGCATGAAAAGGATAGAGAATTCTAGATTTTTGTGCTTAATTAAAATAATATTTGGAGAAAATACTTCACTTAAGATATTAAGCAAAGATGGTAACTTAAATGTTGGAGGTTAACCCCTGTCACAGGTTAAATCATAAGATAAACCAAGGCCTTAAAGAAATAATATTCATTCCCGAAGCATCATCACTGATATATCGACTTCCATCGCAAACAGATTTTTTCACCCAAACCCAATCTTAATATTTATTAGATACGCAGTTAACATCCCGTAGCGATTATCGTAAACTTACCAGAGCTAAGAACTAATCCATGGCGTCCCCGAAGAAAAATGAATCATCTCTGCAGAGATAAAGTAAGACCACCCTCCTCTGGGTACCCTCTGAACCGCTCGCGTTTACGATCTCTGTATACCCAAACAGTGGATATTTACTGCACATCCCCAGTCGTTTTTTCACATAAACGTCCAGAGCATTTCTATTCCCATTTAGCTTCCCATTATTCGTTTCGCTTTCATTACTTCCAGGTTGGCTTCTGATCCGGGCAATATTTGTCTTCGCTCCCACGTGTCTCTTTCCGGATGTTTGTTTGTTTGTAAACCTTATGGTTTGTTGCCCCCTTGTGGGGAATATTATTTGTTTCAATTAGGGGCTGGGTTTGTTGATTGGGAAAATGAAGAGTGAAGAAAGAGGAGAGTAATTGACATTCCTCGGAAAGAAAAATAGAAAACGTCCTTGTTGTTGCAATAGCCAAAATATATTACTTCGAGCCTTTCCTGAATCTTTACGTTTTCCTTGCCCCTGAGCCTAAAAAAATATGTTTTTGGAGCTATGCATGTCTGTCTGCGAGCACATAGCCTTTACATCGGAATTGCGGTTCTACGGCGAATTATGAACCATATTCGCGACACGAAGGACTTTCTCTCTACCGGTGTGTATTGAAACATCGAAACTTTAAAATAGTTTTATGTGCGAAGTTATTATAGCGAAGTTTTATGTGTCATCTTTAAACTAAAATTACAAGTCTGCTCCAAAGTTTGAACCCAATCGGTTAAGAGAAATACAAACAGTTCAAAACTGCATTCTCGATTACCTTCGATATTCGACGAAATTCATCCCGAAACGCTCCATATTGCCGGAGTAAATGAAAAGTACGAGATGAATGCCCTTCAAGCCGAAGTTTCTTCTTCAAAATATATTCCACAGAAAAATTAAGCAACGGATAGCAAGGCGCTAATTTAAATTTTTGAATCAAACTCCTGCCACAAGTAAAAGCTCGAAATAAGCCACGGTATCGAAGGAAGAATATTTATTCTTTGAAACATTATCATTGGTATATTAATTTTATTCCCATTCCAAATACGTTTTTCCGAAAAATACGACTTTATTATTTATTCTATGTATTAACATACCGTTTCAATTACCATAAACTCAGCAGAGTTACAAACTAATCCCTGGCGTCCCCGGAGAAAAATGGATCATGCCCTTAGAGATGAAGTAATACTAACCTCTCGTGTTTGCGATCTCTGTATACCCAAACAGTGGGTATTTACTGCACATCCCCAGTCGCTTTTTCACATACATGTTCAGGGCATTTCTATTTTCATTTAGCTTCCCATTATTCTTTGCCTTTACATTACTTCTCTGTTGGCTTCTGATCTGGGCAGTGTTTGTCTTCGCTCCAACATGTCTCTTTCCCGATGTTTGTTTGTAAACCTTATGGCTTGTTTCCCCTGAAGGGGGATATTATTTGTTTGAATTAGAGGCTGGGTTTGTTGATTGGGGAAATGAAGAGTGACGAAAGTAATTGACATTTCTCGGAATGAAAAAATCGTCGCTTAACAAGCTACACCATCTATATCATTTTTCTGAAATTTCAAAGAGGAAGATTCAAACGAATTTTTTGCAACCAATAATGAAAATTTCTGAATTTTGTTTTCACTTCTGGTTGGGACATGTGGTCTCATGTTCATAGTAGATCTTAAAACAATTCAGAAGTATTCGCTCTCTATTGGTTGCTAAAAATTCATTTGAATCTTCCTCTTTGAAATATCAAAAAACTGATATAGGTGTTGTTTCTTGTTAAGCGACGAAATGTAAAAGTGTGCATTGTTGAGTTTGTGAATCGGATTGGGTTATGTACAATAAGCCAATTTTAATAGAGCAAGAATTCGATTATAAAACAGCTGGAGAGCTCAGTATAGTTCCACAATATAATGGAGCCGTGGAGGCCTAATGGCAAGGTGTCGACTTCAGAGGCGGAAGGTTCCAGGCTCGAGACCCGATTCCGCCCTGTATAGGGTCTGTTGCAAGCTAAATCTTACGTAGAGACCAAATGCCCTCTCGCAGGCGCTTCCAGATCCTTCCCAGAATAGCCCTCGTGTTTCTTCAAAAAGGGATGTTAATATGATTAAACCCAACTGTCCACAATATGGCGCGATTTGTTTTAATTTTCGAAGCATAGTGAAGAGAATATTGAACGCATTTATTGACCGCTTCCCGACGATCGAATCCAAATGTAGATACAGATCTACAATTTCGGTTCACAGATTGTACACTAAAGTTCATTCAGCTAGTTTGTAGCATTTGAGCTCTCGTTCACCTATACAGGTTTCCCACTTATATCCGTTACACCTCCCTTAACTTCTAAACGGTGACAGCTTAGGCCATAAAGTTGGTGTCTAGGTTTAGTAAAAAGGCTATGCGCTACTCGATGAGACAACTTACAACGCCATCTATCGACAAATTTTGGAATTAGTGGTCCTATCTCGTAAACGGTGAAAGATACTAGAAAAAAGTCAATTAGAAAGTTGTAGAGCATTCTCGATTTAGTACGAAAAGATACATTGCGCATATTAATACTCAAAACAGAATGCAAAAAATGAACATTTGTTTGATTGTGATTTTCAACACTATGGCGTCGTGAAACGCGGCAGAAGTGAGAAATCCATTCCAGGAGTGCAAATGTGTATAGTGGCTAACGGAGAGAATTTTGAGCAATATAAATAAATGATCCAGAAGACAGGGACGTGTCTCAGTTTCTTTCTTCCACTCTTTATGACATGACAATTTTCGAAATTGTGACCAAACAAATGTTCATTTTCTGCATTCTGTTTTAAGTATTAATGTGCGCAAGGCATCTTTTCGTATTAAATCGAGAGTGCTCTAAAACTTTCTATTTGACTATTTTCTCGTATCTTTCACCGTTTACGAGATAGGACAGCTAATTCCAAAATTTGCCGATAGATGGCGTTGTAAGTTGTCTCATCGAGTAGCGCATAGCCTTTTTACTACACCTAGACACCAACTTTATGGCCTAAGTTGTCACCGTTTAGAAGTTAAGGTGGGTGCAATCGATATAAGTATATGGATAAAGAGAGCGGTGCAGATTCAACATGCTGACTGATCTTTTCAAACATTTGGTATAGATTTGCAATTCTGGTGATTGCACATGCCAAACTTCATTCAGCTAGTTCGTTCTGTTTTTGAGTTGATATGCTCACATTCACACGGACGATTAGAAATACTTCTTTCGGACACATTTCGCACAAAATTTGAAACAGATTTATATTTTTTATGGAAACATCACATACCAAATTTCATTCGACTATAGTCCTGTGTTTGTCTTCTTGTGTTGAAATGCAAACATACATACATAATTCAAAAAGTTTTTTTTTTCATCCCGAACTCAGTGAGATCTAAAATTGGTAAATTATGGCAAAAATGATGTAAAAAAAAAAAATACACGAAAAATACAATTATATTGAAAGAGTTTTCTGCATTCCAGTGTTTAAGGATTTTAAGTTGTGAAGATTTTTTTATAAAGATATTTCTTTTCTTAAAACTAAACATTCAATAATTTTAATTATTACAACTATAATATCACATTCAAAACTTTAAAATTGTATCAGTAACATATACAGGGTGTCCTCACTTATCGCGGTCCAAAAGCTAATTTCTAAACTGTTAGAGATAGACATATCGTTCCAATTTGAAAAAAGCTTTAAATGAAGGGTAAAATTATAATATATATTTTTGAGTGAATAAGTATATTCCTGAAAATGTTACGAAATCTAACTTTTCATACGGTCCCCCGGTCATATCAATCATATTGAGTCAAATATTCTTGACACTCTACTATTTTAGACAGAAAAAGTCCCACTCTTCAGAGACTAAAACTGACTGAGTTACGGAGCTTTGAATATCGCTGAGTTAGACCACTTTACACCTTTTCAATAGCCGTCTTGAAGACGATCCACCAATCAATGCGCAGCACTTGCTCGACGAGGCCGCTGATTGGTTAAAAGTCATGAAATTCGAAGCTCCATAACCTGCTCAGTTTTAGTCGCAGAAGAATGGGACTTCTTTTGTTTAAAATGCTAGAGTGTCATAAATATTTTACTATATATGACTGAGAGGACCTGGGGACTGTATAAAAAGTTAGAATTCTTAACTATTTCAGAAATATAATTATAGACTCGAAAAACTTAAAATTTAATTCTTCCCTTTATTTAAAGCATTTTTTCCATTGGAACTATACCTCTATCTCTAACTGTTTAGAAATTAGCTATTGGATCAAGATAAGTGTGGACACCCCGTATAGTCAAAATTCTGATTATTTCTAAAATAAAAATGATATTTAATACATTTAGTTTGCAACAAATCTCTACGTCTTGAATTTATTCGTCATAATTGGAGACTGTTTTGCTGAAAGAAACCAACCAACATTTCGTGACATTTGTATTTTTTATAGTAAACTGTATCTAAGTGTGAGGTTTTGTATACAATCACAAAGGAGTTACCCACATCCTGTCTGAGCATCCAGAGTAGTTGAATAGCAGACGTCACGTCAGCAGATGGAATTAAGGTCGGAGTCCTAATAGCCATCACTGGCCACGCCCAACCCCTCCCGAAAGGAGGCACGTCCCGTCATCGGAGTAGAGGTAACTCACTCCCACACCATTATTGTATCCCCAGGGGGAAGCGAGACCCCGCTTACTTCTCAGATGGCTTTTCATCCACGAACTAGCGGTGACTGGAGAGGTTTTATATGCAACGTACAGGAGACAATTCATAATATAAAAATTAAGTAGGAAAAATACTCAACTTTTGAATTTTTCTTGTAATATTTTGTATAAAAAACATCTAAAAATATGCATTTTCAAGATAATTTCTCATAGCATAACTGTGACCGATTTAGTAAAAGAATGGAATTCTTAAACCTTCAAAATAATTTCTTTCTCCTACACTTTGTAAACTTCTATTGATAAAAGCGACAGACTATGCAAATCCAAAATTGCAAAAACAAGTTCGTTATTTTTTTCTGCTGTACCCTAGTTTATCACAGAATTTTTTCCAAACATCATCATCGAAGTGGTCGATGAACACCATTAAGTATAAAAAAAGACATCTTTTTTCCCAAATGAAGAAAGATGAAGCTATTAAAAAAGGCAAAACTCAAACAAAGCAAATCAAAAAGAATCCAAGAAAAACTTTTTAATTTCGGAAGTTTTTCTCAATTTTCTTTTTTGCAGAACTCAATCTACTAGAAGAATTCTGGCTTGGGGATGAAAGTTCCACCACATCGAATCGCCTGGGAGTCAGAATCGATTTTCCTAATCGATAAATTACATCGATAGGTACCAAAATCCTTCCTGGATCAGTCAGATTAAATCGACAAACTACTCAAGCTAAAGCGAAATAAAACGTTTGGATTCAAAGTTCCGATTGAAGAACAGAATATTTTATGGCTTCAACAAACAAAAGCGGGTTTCTGCGTTCTTTAACGAATCAAATGGTTCAATAAACAAAGGAAGAATTGTTTGAGTTATCTGTCGTATCAAGTTAAACAAATGGTATTGAAGTGTTGGATGGCTGTTTTTGAATGAATAATTGTTCGAAAATGCTTCGAACTTTCAAGAGACATTTAATTGCTTTCGATTTGAAACTATTTTCTGTGACTATTTTGTTCTCAGTGCATTGTTATATCAAAGTTGAACTTTTATTTGTGTTTCCTGAAGTTAATTCATGTTTCGATGATTAGCAAGCAGCACCATCTATTTCAATTTTCGAAATTTTATTAGAGGAATT
>BGPR01001133.1:78803-103922 GCA_013235015.1 Araneus ventricosus
AGCGACGATTTTCGATAATAAAGGATATGATACGATATTTCAATTCAGTTATATAATTCGAAGAACAAAAGTATAAATAAATGTTATATAATTTATTTATAACAAAATTTAGATCCCTGAATATTGGAGTGAGTTATGAGGCTTTATAAAAATAATTCCATGTTGTAGATGATATGTTCATGTTAAAGAAGACATGTCATATAATAGAATAATGAGCATGGTCTACAAATTTTTTTTATATTTAGCAAGTTTCTTATAGCTGCGAGTATAATAGTCATATTCTAATGTAATGTTTTACCAATCCCAAACAAATTGTTATTATTTTTACATCCCAACAAATATAAATAAAAAATTGTCAGCTTCATATTCTTGAAAACAGGAGTATAATTCATCTCAACTTCTACGAGTCTCAGAAGTGCACGTGTCTATAATTATTATCCAAAGAAAAAACTACTCTGGCTTGTATTTTTGTCTGAAATAATGTGTAGCTATAAATTTAACTGAATCTGAAAACCTCATAGAAGAAAGACTGTCTTGCTAGAAAATAAAAAAAATGAAATAATGTTATCAAATCAACAGACAAACAGATGTTATTCTACAAAGAATCACTCGTATTTTGTCAGCATGTTCACTGCTCATAGAGCCGCTATGATTGTGGGCTGATTTACGACTTTGTAAATGTCAAAGTATGTCCCAAGACATTAACTTTCCATTTAGGTTCGCTGCAAAATATTTGGAACACGTTTATCTGTGCTTAAAAGAAGAGTTTCGTAAAAAGAGTCAATTCTTTTGTCATTAGCAACACATGTTTTGAAACAAAGAGGGAATTTTTTTTCTCGCATTCATTTCAGTGCAGCTATTTTTAGAATTTTCTAAGAAAAGACAGAATTTCTTTTATATCAGAAAATGTGATAAAGATTAGTGATTTTTTTTATTAACGAAAGGCTTTCATTTGTATCTAATTTGTACAGCCTCAATTTAAGTTTCAGAGCTGTTTTACAATGCTTGTGACATTTGTTAAACATTTTCTGGAAGGGAGAGAAAAATAATCTAACAAACATTGGCAGAAATTTAGCCAAAGGGATTGTTAAAAATTGTAAAATCAAAGCAAGTGTTACAGAAGTAAAAGTTACGTTATATATTATGCTCACTTTTAAAGTATTTCCTTTTATTCTCAAAAATTAAACTAAAATTCCTTAATTAATTTTTTAAAGAATTTAGTTTTGAAAACAAATTAATATAATAATTAAAATGTGTAGTATGTAAAATAGTCTGATTTCAATCCCATAACAATGTTTAGAATTATTTATTTCATAACTGGACAGCCTTCGACTGTATGATCAAAATGTGCGAAAATCTTATACATAATAAAAAAATGCAAATATGATTGTTACATATTATGTTATACTATTGATTATTTTAGATATGTGTAGCAGCGTGTCTCAATTTTTTATACGAAATTTGTATAATTTCTGTGTCTAAAATGGTGTAAGACTGCATTAAGAACGGAAAGAGGAAATGAAAAGAGAACTACTTTCAACAATTTAAGCACATTATTTTTCCTCCAAAGAGATTTCAAAATATCACCAAAATGTCAGGAAAGTAAAAAAATTCTTATTCTTTTTTTTATTATTAATTTGTTACTGAACAAATTAATTAATGACTGGTTACTGAACAGATTAATTTGTTACAAAACAATCATACTATCTTAGAAACGCCGCTGTTCTTAAAATTTAATTTGTTTCGAATACTTCACAAGTTAATTATAATTATTCAAACGATTTTGAAATACGATCTGTACTTTCGTGAAGAAAAATCCAAAATTAAGGAACTATAAAAATACGAAGATCCTAACATATTTTAACTTTGCTTTGTTTATATAAATATTGTTATTCCCAAAATCTTCATTTTTTCTTTCTTTCATTCTCTACTTGAAGTAATTTCTTTAAAATCGGCTTGGTTTTCAAATAAAAATCAATCACACATAATGAAATATTAATCGTATAAATATTGCGAAAGAAAAATATATTCTATCATCTATCAAAGTCAATTCTATTCACTTCCGTGACTTTTCTATTCACTCTCAAACGTATTCAGAGTTCTTTAACATGTTAAATTTACTTATGCTTTATACAACTACAACAGCGCAAACAAATGCCAGTATTACGGACCATAACCTTTTGTAAATTTAAAATGCATTTCAAAAGAATTGAATAGCAATATTCAAGACGACGAATGACATAGCATTCAAGAATTCTATGCATTCAATTTTTGCGACGACTAATATTTACTCTCAACTTCCATTCGAAACTACCACTTATTGAAATCTAAAATTCTCCGCAGGCAAACACGCTCTTCCTACTTGTTGCTGGAACACAAATACCAGACAAGAAACTTATAACACTAAAGTTCAAAATCTTTCAAATAGAATTCCATTTCCACTCAATCAATAATTCTTACAAGAACCCACACTCGCGAAGCAGAGAGTTGTTCTTGAAAAAAGCAAGAGTGATTTCAAGTCCTATTAGAAGAATTCTTAATAGCCGGAAGAAAAGCCTTAAGGCTAAGAGGTTGGAACTCAGAATAAATTATTCGCCATACATTAAAGATTACGTTCCGAAAAGTTTCCAACTCATCATGGTTTCGTTCTGCCTTTCTTTGTTGAGCTCGTTAGTTTAGAAGTGATAGCACAGTTCCCTAAGAGCAGTTGGTGTTCGAGAGTACTTTTAGAACATCTGCCACTCGTTTTGTTTTGATTATTTTACTTTAGTTTTTAAAAAAAGAAAAAGAGATTAAGTTGCATGTAATAAATACAAATGGAGGAGTTGCGCAACTTAGCAGAAGAATATCTTAGAAGGAAATGGTTGAATTCTTGATTTCGAGACAGACTTTCATAACAGCTGATGGAAAAAAGAAATTCTTCAGCTTTTAGATTCAGCGAAAAGATGAAAGTCTTGCATTTAAGATTATCTAAATATGTTTAGAAAGCTGTTAATAATAAAAATATATCCACATAGTTCAGCAACGGATTCCGAGACTAGCACTTTTGGACGATTTTACACCGGAAAGTGGTGTCAGGCAACGAGTCATATGAGCGCATTTCCGGAGTTCTTTGTTAGATCACGCTCAGTAAAATGTAAACATCACCCTTCCATTCTTCACCTATTTTGATGAAAATAACTCCGAACGGCGCATGCGCAAAAGCGCGGAGGGTTTCCGAATCCTTTGCTAAACAATATAGGGAAACGGCGGTTAGTATGGGCAGGCGGCTAATACTGGCCACCTAGTGTTTTTAGGGTCTGCCAGTAGATTGTAACCCATTATTTTGCCTACAATACAGCCATATCATCACTCCGCTATATGCAGATACTGGTTGACATAACTGCTCTGTTTTGTTCCTCAGGAATTTTTCTTTGTTTTTATGACCCTTTAAGTGTTTGCTTCGTATAATTTTTGACGACTCCTTGCACTTTTACGGGTAAGGATAAAATTATGACACTGGTGTTATTATTTAGCTTACTTTATTTAGATTATGGCGTGAAAGTTTCATCTTTGTGCTTTTATCCGACTTTAGCCGTCACCATGTTTTTCTTTCCAATGTCGGTCGGGTAATATGGGCCATCTGAGTAAAACATAATTTTTCACGAAAAAATTTGGAATTTGTATTATTATAATTTGGCTACAGAATCAAAATATACCCATTTATACCCAAAAAAATTGTTTGTTTTTCTTTCAAAACTAGTGTTTTTTCATTGTGGCCCATACTACACGACATATTTAAGTTTTTGTAAATTATCGACTTAAAAATTAGTTGTCATATGTAATTTGCGTAGCTTAGATAAATTTGTTTAATACAACTCAACATGAAGAATGGTGTTCAAAGAAAGGTTTTGAGCAGTTATAGCTCATTCAAATTAAAAATATAAATTTTATATTAAATTTTCCTTAAGGGACCCGTACTACCCGCCGTTTCCCTATTTGTTCGCGTTATCTTCTGTTTTTTAAGATAGTTTTCATTTTCTTTATATATTTATATTCTTATTTCTTTATTTTCTTATTTCTTTAGCTATAGCTTCTAGATGTGTTGTTCAGATATTCCATGATTTGCATTTTTTGTTAGACAGCTTGAAGTTGCAAATTTTGCAACTATTTTTCGAAATAAATGAGAAAAGCTTTATTGTGAAGTAAAATTTTAGAGTGTAGGGGTGAGAGAACTAGGCAAATTTTTATATACATTATTTTAAACTTTAAAGAAAGGAATTATAAAGGAGTTTTCAATTGACAAGAAAAACAATTTGGGATTAATTTGAGCTAAAAGGGTAATAGTAATATAATAATTCATTCGCTATTTTTCAAAATTAAATTCGCACATATCAATTCTGCAGTATTTCACATCGATATTTATAACGCATGTATAAATTTATTTAAGAAAGGCCATTACGGAAATTTTAAAACGGAGAAAAGAAATATGAAATTTTTGTGCATCCAAAATGACATAAAATTAATTTAAAAAAGCCTAAAATGACCCGTTATTTCGATCTCGAAGTATGTGTACTGAAAGTATTGTAAGCGTCAAAAGTTTCGACTTCGAAATTTTTGTGACTTTACACCTTTAAGATCTCCTTAAACCTTTCAGTTGTATTTATGGAATTACATTTGTCTGTCTTTCCGATGTTAACCCGTTTCTTTGAAAAAAGCATCAACTAGAAGAATGAAAATTCGGCATGTGCCTCCTGCATCACAATTTTATCTTGGCGTGAAATTCTGCGCAAAATCCGTCCATAGGTATAGATGTACTTTATCTCAACACATAATCGATATTCGTTACTAGGTTATGAAATTAAAGAATAGCCCATATTTACAGGTATTATTTTAGGATGCGGGTTGAAATTTCGCTTAATTATAATATCACATCAATCCTCATCTACTGCATTTATTCACCTAAGCTTTGACCTTCAAATTCAAGAAAAAATTGCTCGCATTAGTGATTGAGTTCATTCAGACATTTGCTGCCATCCAATCAAGTTAAAATTTTAAATACAGTCATTCATGTTCACATTACAGTATCCATAAGTAAAAATTAAATTTTAAAATCATAGTCTGGCTATCAAAATGACATTATTAAATAAATATTTTTTTGTAAATATGGCATGAAAATCGTTTTCTTCGGATGATAGGTTCCAGTGTGATTTCCGGAAAACATTACAGAAGGAAAAGTCGTCAGTGAGAAACAATGAGCGTAAAACGTAATTCTTATACTTATATCTGTTTTCAGATACGAAAACCTTCCGCGCTTTTGCGCTTGCACCAATCAGCTTTGATTTTCCCAAAATAGGTATGAGTACCAGTGGTAGTGGTCTCCTCTAAACCTTTTCATATACTTCCCAAAAAGATGTCATCCCCCCCGCGCGGATAAAAAATGCGAATCTTCTGTAACCCAGAATGCCCTGACTATCCACGAGTTTCCCTTAGCACGCGCCAAGTTCACGAATATCGCCAAGACGCAAAATGCTCTTGCGTCATAGTAAGAACATTGAATATTCCATTTGAAAGCCTGTTTTTCAAACCGATTGAAACAAAAATTAGACACAGATCTACAATTAAGTTTAGAAGGCCACTTACCAAATTTTATCCATCTAAGTCATTGTGTTAAGGAGTTATCGTGTTCACAAGCATGCGATTATACAGACCGTCAGGCGGTCAACTTTCGGCGGATTTGGTCTAAAATTTGATACAGATCTGGATTCTTTATCATAAAACTGAGAACCAAATTTTATCTATCAAGCTATTTAAATTTTTGAGTTATCATCTTCATATAAAAGCGGACAGACGGTCAAGTAGTCTTCCAGTGGACGGATTTTGTCCAAAACTTAAAAAAACCTACAAATTATGTGTAAAGACCACATACCAAATTTCATACATCTAGCATTAATAGTTTTCGGGGTATTGTGTTCAAAGACAGACATAATTCCAACATTGTGTTTTTCGGACTCATGTAGGTCTAAAATGTGAAAATTCATCGAAATCTCGAGTTCAAAATTTTTGGCGATTACAGTACTTTCTCTTTGTATACTTCGTATTCGAGAAAGTAAAAAAGATGGAAGAGGAAAAATTTATTTTTTAAAAAACAATATATAGAAATATTACACAATTTTCAAATTAAAACGAAATAGTGCGATTTAATTAGAAAATGAATAAAATAATAATTAAAATTAAAACGCGCCTAACGTTGAACTCCGGAAAGCATTTTTCATAATTGCTTCATATTACCTCTCTGCGAAGTAAAACTGTTCAAAAGTGATAAGCTCGGATTTCTGAAACAAATAGTAGAAAATTTTTGTTGATTCCAATCCAGGAAGACTAAATACATAATACATAGGTAAAATTGCTTTTTTTACAGGTTATAAGTGACATTTTCATATATAAATAAATATACATGCAAGTTGAGAGGATCACTTGAAATTTTTCAGATTTGCAGTTAAATTGTATTATTCAGTGAAATGAATGCTATAAAAGACAATTCTTGTACTAATTTTGATTTGTGGAATACATTTAACAATTTAATAAACTGTGGTGCATCGATTTTGGAAATTTAATTCTCAAATGTCAAAGTTACTTTTACAATACTTTATAATAATTAATTCTCTTGAATCCAATTATTCGCATTTGCTCTTTAAAAAATCAACGTTTTAAAAAACAATCCTAAAGTGAAATAAATGCACTTAAGCCTCACATTTTATATAGTAACATCCTTCGCTTCTTACAAACTTCTAAACAATTATCGAACAACACAGATGTTCCGGTCTCAGAATTTCGGGAATTAAATTCCCAAATGCAACATTTCCTCGGAACACCTGCCACGGAATCGGTAAATCACGGTAGCAGGCGACATTCTGGCTATTAGTTGCAGTTGCTCGCTGGTGTGCGAGTATGAACTGAAGCACAAACTTTCCTCTTGTTCTGTATCAACAAGAGAAGATCTATTTATTCGGCGCTTGTTAGAACAAGCTGCTCGTAAATATAGGTTTGTTCGCGACGTCTGCTCAGAAAGAGCAACAAAAAACTTGATAAAGCACGCAGAATGTCAACGTTCGCTATAAATTTTGCACTCGAGGACCTCGAACAGCGTTGTGACAACACAAAAGCTTTTCAGAATAATGCTAGCTCCTTATACTCGTGATACTCTTTCATAATTTCTTGAATGCTACAAATTATTTTGAATTTTGAACAAAAGCGACTGTTGGTTTTAAAACATGGATAATATTGGCAATAGTTTTATAATATTAGTAATAATAATATATACAGGGTGGGCATAAATTATTGAATCCATTTCAAAAATTAATGAAAGAAAACTAATAATGTTACAACTGCAATTATTTTAAAATGAGAGAGCAAATAATTTTTTTCGGATAAGTGGCGTACCATTACGGCGTTCTAAATTTGTTACAGTGACAGATTTCCATACGAATTGCTACCGATCAGCAGAAGTCGATGCGTGTTTTCTGGTTTCCTTTATTAGTTTTTCTTGAATATCTCGAAAATTATTCAGTTTTCGAATTTCAATTGATTTAATAAATTAAAGAGCGTAAATTTCCCTACAAATACATACTTTTATTTTTCTTCTAGCTTTAATAGTTTCGCAGATAATGGCTCTGAAAATGGGTGATGTCCTACAATTTACGACCACCTAGACCACCGTAACGGCGCGTTACCTATCTGAAAAACCTTTTTTAAATGCGTTCTCATTAAAAAACCATAGTTGTAACATAATTAGTGTTTTTAATTAATTTTTAAAAATGGGTCCAATAATTTATGACCACCCTGTATTTATGTTAGGTTCTAGAGAAGCAGACTATTTGTTTAACAAGATGAAATTCGAAAAATAAATGAGACATTACAATTTGCAAGACATTTAAGATTTACATATTATGATACCCGGATTTCAAAGAGACCAGATTTAGGTGTGTTTAAAAAAAATCGGAACGAATTAGTATGCAGAAAATGAAAAAAATCGAAAATTTTCTTATGAGGATTTTTATACATTTTAGTTAATTTTGGCGTTTCACATTAGTTAAAAATCAAATCAGCCTCACTAAATAAATTGAGTTTTATTACTTGTTTTTCAATTTGTAGTCTTCCACCTGGGGACACCACGAGTACGCGGTTGAGAAGTTGCCGGAAAAGTAAGCAGGTACTCGCTTCCCTAGTGGATATAGTAATGGTGTAGGGTTGATTTGCCTTCACTCCGATGAAGCCGGGGCCAAAGCCGATGCTAGAAAATAGGTCTCTATCCTCAGTCCCCCATGTTAACGTCGTGATGACTATCATTCATTTGACCCCGAATACTAAGGCTTGCGATTGCAGTTATCAGTTTGTATCTATTATAAATTCGTATCAGAACCGTTTTGATTTCGACACTAAAATACCGTAATTTTTTAAAAAACTGTCTTTAAGAATTCATCGGTATGTTTCTGTCTTCTATTTCATAAGCATGCTGCATTAAACTTTAATATCGATTTATAGGTAAGCAACCTACCATAACAATTTGTTTGAAGACAAAACCTAACTGTTCTGTATTCACAAATTCTTTTAATGCTATTTTTAATTTTTGTAAGTTAGGCTGAGATGTAAATTTAGTTGGCCTTATTTATCTTCTCGTTCTATCTCGAAATACAGTAATATATCATTGAATTGTATCCAGAGCGGGCATAATAATAACATTTAACACATTATAATAAAACATTTATTCACAATCAAAACAACAAACACATCAAACATCCTTTTCAAAAATTTTAACTGATTGCATATCTAAATTATCCAATAATCAAAATTATTACATTAATGCCAAAAGTACCTATAGAAAGTTTTTGAACATATCATATTAATTCTGTTACTGTTAAGTCTAAGTTAATAATTGAAAAAGACAATCCAAATATGGAGTTTTCAACAATTTAAGTGATCAGATCGACTTTGGACGAGCTTGTCATTTGTAAATCTTGATTTTATTTGCGTAAAATCATCAATGAGATCAGTTGTTGAAAACATAAAGTGTAAAATACCCTAAATATGCAGAAGAAAGAGGGAAAAGAGCCTTAACCTTAAATTACATACTATTAGAAAGATATCTAACATTTATTAGCAAACATAAAATATTGCACATTATTCTAAATTGCACTAAATCAATTAATTCTACCTCTAATATATAAATATATTAGCAAGGAATTAGTAAATAAAAGTGTGAGAAATTCATTTTACCGCCATCAACCTATCCATCAGCTATAAGCCACTCTTAAAGATTCAATACATATTCCGTATAAAATATATTCATATTCTTGGAAATTAATAAGTCTTAAATTTTATTAAAATTTCATATACAAGTTAAAATTCTAGAGAATAATTTACAAACCTAAATTTTAAATAAATAAATATATATATATATATATATATATATATATATATTTAATTATTTTACAGAAATAAATAAATAAATAAAAGTTATATATTTCTTTCTTTCGTTAATATATGACATTTGCAATTCATAATTCAAATTCTGCTTTGGTGATCTTTGTTAGTCAAATTCGTCTAGTCATCTTATGGCAAAAAATTGGGGGGTTTGTGAACTGGTATATGTTATCTGTTGTATATTGTAGAATCTCGGTTGAAATTTCGAAGCTAATTAAAGAGAGGTAGGTGTTGTATTGGCAAGATATGTTTATTAATTTTTGTTCTTCCTTACAGTCTTCAAATTTTCAAATAATTAGTTTTATAAAAGCAGCTTAATAATAAGGCGGAAGGAAATGCGACATAAAGGTGTCAAGGCTTTGCTGAAAATGCATCCCTATATAGCTCTTATACAGAAAGCAAGTTTCATCTAAAATTATTAAAATTTTATGCAGCTGAATTTGAAACCTTTTCGACAGAGTATCATTATATAAAATCTTATATAAATGCAAATGTGTGTTGTGCGTCCACAAAATTCATATTGAGGTATTGGTTTTTTTCCCCAAAAGGATGTAAGGCAAACGAATAATGAAAGATGATAGGAGGCATTTTTGCAAATCACAGACAGTAACAATTTAAGTTTAAAATATGGGAAAATCAACTGGATGTATCATTGCACTTAGGTAAACAATTCTGAATAAAAAATACTGCATTTAAAATTAATTGGCATATTTGAATAGAATTCAGCTTTAAACACTAGTATTAGTTATTATATGTAATGGAACTCCAAATTTAAAATGCTACTTTCAATTTAAGAGCGTGCTGAGGTCGCTCCTAGTTTTCTTTGTAATTCCAACTTGAAATGCCAGTTACTGAAAATATAAATTGAATTAAAAAGGGAAACACACAGTTATGTACATGCAAATTACATCAAGTTAATTGTCTTATTAAAATATTTTATAGAAAAAGATTTGATGAGTTAACATTATTTTTACCATCACACAAGTAGTGAAAAATTTCGTATACTTACCAAATGCAGACAGAAAACATTCAGAAAAACGCTCTACAATATTACTATGTATTTATTTCACGTGACGTCATAATCAAGACAAAGTCAACTGCGCAGGTCATCTGACCTTACGTTATCTTGTGTGGTGCTGTGACTGCAGTCCGTTTTCAGGTATAAAAATCTCTTGCGCATGCGCCAGTCGGCTTTGATTTCACCAAAATAGGAATGAGATGAAGCTGGAGGAGGAGTTATTTACTTTTTATTAAGCAGTATATACATGCATCACAGAAATTTTGAATTAAAATAAAATGCATAGTGTGATTCAAGAAGAAAACAAATATTAATAACTGCAATTAATAGCTAAAAGAAAAACTCCTCGCCTAACAAAGAACGCTGAAAAAGTGGGCTTCTTATTCTGAGGAGTAAAACTTTCCATAAGTGATAAGCTAGGCATTCATGAGAAGGCTAGATATGCCATTTGTCCCAATACCTAATTTTTTTTCCATCCGCTTTAATCGAAAAATTAGGCAAAGCATTCACGTATGTCCAAAGTTTGTTTTGAGACAAGGTTCAAAGTAGCAGAATTCTACTCATCCACACTCTCTTCCTCCACACGGGAGATTTCAAGTTTCATTTCTACCCTCGAAACGAAGTTCCAATGTAGGCAGATCCTTTGATGTGTCGCTAGCCTCTCATCGAAGTCCCAAATTGGAATCGGCGAATCAAATTTTGGATTTTGAATTCGTTTGAATTTCACCACTCTCAATCATTTGCTTTTTAACCTTGGCGATTGCTTTTTTCTTCTCGTGTTCCAAAAATTCCGGTTTGGAAAAGTGGTAAATGGCTCTTTATAAGCGCGACTTTCTGAAACGGACAGCAGGCGGCATTATTTTCCTGAAAGATGTACAGTGGGTTCCAAATTTAAATTGGGACGGCGCATTTGATGTGGATGATGAATTTCCTCCATATCGTCTAGCAAAAGGAACAGTTTTTAAATAGTATTATGTAAATAAATTTAAATATTTAAAAAATTAATTGGCAAAAGCACTTGGAAAATACAATGAATGTTTTCTGGTTGTTAGATAACCCTATTGGCATAATGATGCTGCACGATATTTTTACGATGTTATTTATTTTGAATATTGACAATATAGGGACGATATCGTAGCAATATCTGGTGTTAATTGCGATAAGAAAAAAATCTGCCTTTAACAGAAATTAAAGATTTAGCAGAGAATTATTGAGGTTCAGTTGAAATTAATTACGATGAATCAGTAGCGATTATTTTAAATTCCTTTAAAAAATTTTATTTAAGAAATAATTCGGGAAATGTAAGATGTTTTGCGAATTCTAAAATAAATTCAACACAACGTCTTCATTCAGACGATTTTACTGAATCTATTTTACTAAATACAATTTTCCTAGTTGAAAAACTTAATCATATCTAGGCGTGTTTTGTTTTAAAAGATAGCATTTGAAGATTCCGGATCAGATATCTGATGAACAAATTGCTGAGACCGTTTTTCTCGACTTGTATCTCAAAGAAGTTTAATCTTCCTCAGAGCTTTCCATCAGTCCTTTTTTCGGATGGGAAGTTACAATTTGTTTAGAGAGGTTGAGTAAGCAGAACTGTTTGTTCCGTGCAAACAACTGAATAAAACTTTTTAGACTCGGTATTTATCTTACGGAGTAACAGTGATATGGAACCATGGTTTCGAAACTGTGCAGAATCTCTCATAGAAAATTTCAAACCCGAAAGTATTATTTTCTTTTACTTTTTCCGCTGTTTAAAATGGCACGCACTTACTAAATTCACGGTAATCTCTGAAGTGATTGGTATACACTTTTAAACGGACTCTGTTTGGGGCCTCATCGATCAAATCTTCCCTGAGACTCACCTTTACGAGAAAGAACTAACCTCTTTGAAAGTCTATGCCAATAATCCAACGACGATCGCATGCACGTGTTACTGCTGATGGGCGCAATTTCTAGACATTTTTTTTAAAACTTGCTTTAGTGATACATTTGTCAACGATCGATAGTAAAGTAGTTTTTGAAAAGTTATTACAGTGCAATTTTTTATCTCATTACTCTAAAATTCATGCATTGGGTGTCTTGAAGCGCCACTTGCAGAAATTGTTCCTGTGTGAATGGTGAATGATTTCTGCATAGTAAACATAGTTTTGTCCTGGTAACCTATATCCTTTGATTGCCCCCCTCCCACTTTTCTCAATATCTGTACCATTGTGACAACATTTCAATATAAAGTCAAATTGATACATAGAGTTCATTTGTAATTTTAGGGGATAATTCCTTATTAGCCTTTTGCGGACACGTACGGAGTATATAGAGTGTGCCCGTGGGTATGTACCATAAGCTAAATAAAAATGTTCGAAGGTGGAGAGTTCACTACCCTTATAACCTCGTATTAATATTCCTCCTACTTCCTCTGATAGTTTCCATCGACAATGAATCAGTCAGTTTGGTCTGATCGCGCTTAAAAGTGCATGAAAAGCTCTCCATAACCAAGCCTGGCTATCACGAAACAGAGGGAAATTATCCTCGCAGAACAATATTTCCGCTGTTTAAGACGAATTAAGCAAGAAAATACCAGCTGAGGACGAAGCTGATGCATCACATCTCGATGGAGAAGTGACTGAGTAGAATGACCAAGAAACTGATTCTGAGACTGACGTGGAGGACAATCCAGTTCAAGATGAATATTGCGACTCAAACTCGAACACAAATGTTTGTACCATCCATCCATTCAACCTCTAACCTTATTATACCATAAAAAATAAAGTTGTGCATAATTAAATAAGCGTAGAGTTTGAAGACACATGATGACGCATAAGGTGCGCCAACTTGATCTGAGTGTTCTAAAAAGTAACCTGCCCGCAAAGTGTTAAAGAAGATTCTGTTTAATAATATAATTTTATTGAACAACAGCTTCGCTTAAAGCACATTTTTCCATGCAGCATCATAAGGGCGGTTGTCACTTAATGAGCATCGCAGTTTTGTGATATGTCATACCTCATTTGTATCATCCTTTCTTTCCTCAAGTCGAATCATTCATCTTTGTGTTATGTTTTTTTTTCACCCGTCGCCAAGCAAACAGAACGGCGTGACATCACGGAAACGCGAAAAACACGATTTGTTTTCTCGGTCGCCATTTGCGCCCTCTGTCTACCGGCAACGAGAACTTGGCAGCTGTTTTACTTAGAAAATGACTCAAAATCTTCGTTTCATCTTCCTGCGGCTGTGTTTACCGACAATTGTGTATACACGGCCAACTGGCGTAAAGACAGCCAACTGCTTAGTTGAGGAATTCCTCAAGGAGATTTCAAGGTTAAGCGGCGTGACACTTGAGAGCGGGGAAAAAAATGGAGAAATGAGAAAAAAATTATGTCAAATAATGGTGACAATTTTAAGAAAGGGTTTTCCATAGCAGTATTTCGTTGATTGATTGTCTCAAAGCTAAAAGAAATGATATGAAGTTCTTGTGAAATATTTAATGGAATTTGAATTTTAGCAGAAACAAATTTCAGTTATTTGAAAATTTTAACACAAACATATTTGACACCAAATGCATTTTAAATTTTAAAATACGTTTTATGCGAATGCAAACTATTTGGAAAGTATGCTTCGTTTTTCACACTTTTTAAAGAATTCAGCAGCGGTTTTATAATATAATTTACCCTCTAAATTAAAATAAATTATCTATTTTTAAAATATCTAAGGCTGGTAGAAAAATTTTTGGTTAAGTCGGGCTCAGTCGCAATTTATGCAATTTATTTTATTGCAGAATTAAAAAAAAATAAACGCCTTTTAGAATATCTTAGTCTCTGTCTCAAATAGGAATAATATTGGCAGGATTCACAGTTAATGCCATTTTTACTGAAATATTCTTATCATCGAAATAATATTATTTTTTAGAATTTCATTTATATGCTTGTGTTTGTTAATTTCTTCCAAAAAACATATTCAATACATGCTTTTTCGACAGATATAAAATTCTCTTTCTGCAAATGTTCCAGCGCAAAATCTTTGGAATACTCCTATGATGGATTGCATGGCTTTCTTTCTCGTTTTATATACCCAGCAAATTCCTTTCAAACCATTTATCAATATGTACTTCAAGGAGGAAAATTCCTAAATATTTCTTTAATAGCTAGGTCACATTGTACTTCCTTCCATGTCGTTTGGAATCAAAACTTATCGAAGCGTTGTAAATTACTATATTATAAACAAAAATATAGAAACTTAAGATATAAATTTTATGATATCTTTAATAAATAATTTCATAGATGTAATAATATTTTTCATTTTGGAACAATGACACTACGGTGCTTTGGGGAGTGCCCTCTGAATATTAAAAATCAGCTATGACATGAATTATTTCCCCAAATTTTACAGGAGTTGATAGAAAGTTCGTTCCTAAATAAATTATCCAAATTCTTCCCTGAATTTCCATCCTATTTTCAAGAGATATTTCTAGCTAGATATGAATGCTATAAAGGAAATATTGCAGATAGTTGTCTACAACCATGAATATAAATTAATATCTCTATCATTTTACGTTTTCATTAGATGAATCCAAACAACTTTCTATTTAAATAAACCATTGCCCTTTCAAAAATAAAATGTTAATGTCGTAGCATATTTTAACAGCAGATGAAAGTAATGCTGATATTTGTAGCATTTTCTAATGTCACAAATAATATTTAAGTTGACATTCTTCTTGTTACCATATCGCATCATATACTGTCATATTGACACATTGTCATCTTACAGTAATACCTCGTCTACTTCAGTTTAATATAACTATAATAAACTGCTAAGACATCATATCTGGTAAGAATAAATGTTACTATTGGAAGTAAGTGAGTTTGGATAAAATAATTCACCGATTCGACTACGTGGGTTAAAAGGAAGTAAAAAAAACTATTGAAAACACCAAATTCCACAACTTCATTGAAAATTGTATCATATGGTGTGATATTCAGTATAATAATTATGATGAAATATGTGAATAACGGAAACGATCAACGTTTTACTTCTCCGAAATAAATTTATGAAAGAAAAGAAGATTTAAAAAAACTATATATCCAAATATTTTTGTCACTAAAAAATCGGATAAATGCTTTTTTTAAAAATTGTCATTATTTTATAGTGCTTCACTACATTTAAAATATGGAAAGAACAGAACTGAAAGCACTGGTGGAGACTAGGTGCGGGCAGTCGCCCTCACCCATTTATTGCGGGAAAGATTAAATTTTATTTAATTTTAGCTGCTTAAAACTAGGAATTACAAGAAAAAAAATTGTGTTCAAGAAATATAAACAATTTTGCAACTAAACTTTTAAATTTTGTTGTCTACCCCTTATACTGCCGGGTATGTTTAGGTGTCTCTAAATTTTTTGGAACACAGTAGCTACCATTGGTTAATAATAGAGCATTAAAATAGAAAGACAATAAAAGAATCTGGATTCACATATTGGTTGTGATATTTGCCAACCAAAAAGTAATCATGCTGAATTTGGCAGTCCTTTAAAATTGCGTCCGCCGATCGAATCGACAAAATCAAATATATTCCGAAACCGAATATATTATTTATCTGTTACAAATACATAACTCGTTCCGTATTTGTATTCCGTTCGTATACACGTTTTTACATATCTTTTCGAATTTGATATGAAAATTTGTTATTTTATTTTATTGTTTTTCTATTATGTTTTGCTTCTTTTATATATATATATATATATATATATCAAAACTAACAAGAAACAAAAGACAAAAATGCGAAAACAAACAAGATACAAAGGACGAAAAAGGAAGGCAAAAATTTTAATAAATTGAAAAATATCATGACGAGCCGCTCGTCAGGAAGAGAACCTCGCCTGTGATATTAATAAGTGCTTTTTTCTGCTAACGACATACGAAAACCGTAAAAATTTGTCGCTATCCTCTCAAAAAGCACAAACAATTAAAAATGGAAATATTCTGGAATAAAAGACAAATACAATGAAGAAGATTTCAAAAAATCGAAAGAAAAATTCCGAATACATAAGACCCAGAATAAAAAAAAATACAGTAATATTCACAAACCAATGTCAGAGAAAAAAAGGAAAAGGCTTACCATCGCCAGGAATAAGCACACGAGACTGTAAGAAGCACGAGGAAATGTCGCCAAACCTGTTATTGCTGTTGCCAAACAGAGAAAGAAGAGGAGATAAAGGCCTTGCCGACACCCCCTAATTTACTGCTTGAGATATTGTCGCACAAAGTTTTCGGGAATACAATTTTTTTAAAAGTTGATCAAACAAAAGCTTTGATATATATATATATATATATATATATAAAGTCTTCAATTTTAGAGTGTTTGTAGACGCATTTTCAAAATTATTCCACGGACGATTAACGTAAGCTTTTGTTTGTCGAGGATTCATAATTTCATTGTAAAGGTGATCAGGTTATTTTAGCATTTCAGATGATAATGAAAAGTACAACCCATGATCATACTGGTGAAGAACACCGGCCGTTTGTCGTTGCGACAGTTAAAAACAGAGCATAAAAGGGCAGTTAACAATGCTCAGAGAGATTATATATTGAAAAAAGGGTATTCTTCTGAAAAGACTCGTAGCTCAAAGTGAAAGTAGAAGTTTAAAATTTTCAACGACATCGTGAACATAAATTTACGTAAGAAATAATTTTAAAAATTAATCGTTATAACGTTAAATCGTTAAATAATCGTTTAATAGAATTCAAAATTATAGAAATAAAGCACTCTAGGTAGTATTTTGTAAGACATTTCAAAAGAAAGCAGATTAATTCGTAATAAAATTATTACAAAAAATTCATTTTAAATCCGTCTTCCGAGTCAATATAGTAAGAAACGAAATATAAAGAAATAAAATTTAATTAATTAATAAATTTAATAAATTAACAAAGTTAAAAAGAAAAAAGAGATGTTTTGACAGTGGTTAAATTTCGTCAAGGATTAATTTTTAAATCTTTAGGTTTGTTCGAAATCAAAGTTGCAATACTTTAAAAATAACAGTGATTTAGATCTTGAAAGTTTTATTGTTTCTCAGACAATCAAATTTCTTTTAAAGCTAAAGTGAAGAGACATTTGCTCCGAATTGGATTTGAATGAAGGATATTTTTACTACCCTGCAAATATTCGGTACATTCGTTCTAAAATTCTATAAAGTTCCTTAAGCAATCGCATTTCCTTTAAAGCTATATTGAAGTGATAGATACATTTGTTCTGAAGTTGATTTTTAATGAAGAATACTTTTATTACCCTGTAAATATTCCAGCTCGTAGTTATTTCGGAAATGAACTGTTTGTTTTCAGTTTTATGATCTAAAAACTCTTCGAATGGTTATTTGAAATGCATAAATGGAGCTTGGGATTTTTATGAAATTGCTGCTTAAACTTTATTGTATTGGAATTAGTATGTTTATTCAGCCGTGAATAGATAAGACTTCCAGTAAGTCTCTAACAAATTCTTCGCTAAACCATTAAATATTTTTAGCGGAAATGTGTGGTTTTTTCGAATGTTATTGCTAAAAAATATGAATATCATATTGTTAGGAATTAAAAGCTATTAAATAGTTAAGCACTTAAAAAAGACTGAATTTCGTTCGGAGTATACAAGAGTTGTTAGATAATTCCTTGCAAAAAGTAAGTAAACATAACATTTTCTTGATAAATAATATTTCTCTATCAACTAAGTTTCCTTTGCAATCTATATATTTAAATCAACGATACTCGAGGTTTTTATTTATCCCGTGTAGTACGATTTTTTTAACTCTTCAAATTAGCCAGATGTTTCGGCAATCATCGGTCGATGAAAATTTCTTCCTGGCGAGATATTCTTTTCACGTTTTGGAACATGTTGTAATTTGAAGGAGCAAAATTGGAAGAACAGAGAGGGACGCAGAAGAAATTGGTGCCATAAAGCTTTCATTTTCGCACTCACAACTGCAGCAATGTGATCTGTGCATTATTGTAGAGAAAAGGAATTTTCTTTCTCCCTAGGTGAAGTAGTTTTCCGATCATTTTATTATCTAAAGCTGGACATTCATCTGTACTCCATTCCACTCTGTTTGTCCCAATACTGGTTTTCTAAACCCATTCAAGTCGAAAAATGAGGAACGTCATTCAAGGAGGCTCCATCAAAGTGCGCTATCACCGCTCTTCGATCCCCCCATTTCTCCTCCTCCACACGACGTATTTCCGACTTCTAGCCTCGTCGCGAGGTCCCCATCTAGGCAGATCCTTTGATGTGCCGCTACCCTTGCATCGAGCCTCAAATTGGAATCGGCGCATGGAGTGTTGGTTTTTGAGTTCATTTGAATTCCAGCTTTCCCATTCTGCTATGACAATTTCCATCGGTTTTTAAAACTGACGATTGCTTTTGCCTTCCCCTGTTCCAAAAATTCCATTTCGGAAGAGATGTAAATGGTCCGGTTAACTGATCGAGCAAAGTAACTTAATGCTGTGTGGTAATGGTTTTTTCCTTTTTCAAAAATCTAAAAAGATTATACTACGAACATTCTAGAAGACTGTGGTGATTGCCTTTCAAGTTGAAGGAATGGTTTTCGCGTTTTGGGGAGGAGAATCCCCGCTTGAAACCCATTGTTGTGATTACTCCTTTGTCTCAAGCTGATAATGATGAATCCAAGGTTCGTCCATTGTTACAGAACGACGTAAAAATGTCTCTGGATTCCTCTGAAACAGATCAAGATAGAGCAATCATTTCACCCATCTTGGCAAGAGTTTTGTGATTACTCCTTTGTCTCAAGCTGATAGCGATGAATCTAAGTTTCGACCACTGTTACAAAACGACTTAAAAATGTCTCTGAATTCCTCTGAAACAGATCAAGATAGAGCAATCACTTCACCCATCTTGGCAAAAGTTTTGTGATTGCTAATTTGTCTCAAGCTGATAGTGATGAATACAAAGTTCGTCCACTGTTACAAAACGACGTAAAAATGTCTCTGGATTCCTCTGAAACAGATCAAGATAGAGCAATCACTTCACCTATCTTGGCAAAAGTTTTGTGATTGCTAATTTGTCTCAAGCTGATAGTGATGAATACAAAGTTCGTCCACTGTTACAAAACGACGTAAAAATGTCTCTGGATTCCTCTGAAACAGATCAAGATAGAGCAATCACTTCACCCATCTTGGCAAAAGTTTTGTGATTGCTAATTTGTCTCAAGCTGATAGCGATGAATCTAAGTTTCGACCACTGTTACAAAACGACGTAAAAATGTCTCTGGATTCCTCGGAAACAGATCAAGATAGAGAAATCAGTCCACCCATATTGGCAAGTGTTTTCTCATGTATAAATGCTCATGCAAAATATTATGCATATGCACATTTGAAATGCCCATGGCCTGAGAGATTTTACACACCTTCATTCTTCTGCCATAATCACTACGTCATGAATTTTTCCAATGCTTTATTGAGTAGTAAAATCATTGGACATTCTTGGCGTACAGCGTCACATGTGAAACGAAAAGTAAACCCTTAAAAGCTCTATATTTAAAAAATTGATTTTAAAATGTTTTTTGACTTTCATTTCTTGAATAAAACATGAGAAAAATACCTAAAAGTATCCTATTTGGTTTTAAGTATGGTTTATTGCTAAAACACAGTTTGCTACCAACTGACTACGCTAGGCTTTATTTCAGAAAAAAATTTCCGTGATAACATTCTATGATGACGCAGATGAATTTTAATAACTAATAATACGGATAAGGACTTTCCTTCAATATTTTAGAATAAAATATGGTATTCTCGAGCTTAGAAACAAATTTGAAAACATGCAGCCTCAAGCGGAAAACATCAATTGATTTTTATTATTTTATCAGTACTGAGGCTTCCATCTGTATGTTGTAACTTGATTTAATAAACATTTCATTATGCATCGTATTGGCAACTACAGGCATTAGGGCTTCAGTCTTATTATGAAGATTTTAGAAGACAAAATTGGGTATGTTGCTTAACGGCAACACTGGGCACTTGAGGGTTTAACATTTCACTTATAGACTGTTCTAATCGAAGGTGCAGAGTCACCATAATGTTTATTAACCTTAGATTTGTCTTGAGCCGTTTTCCATTTCAAAAAAAGAAAGAAAAATGTTTCATCACTACATGAAATCTTTCCTCATCCATTTTTCAGAAATCATAGTATTTAATCAAATAAATATCAAAAACAACCTGAACATGTAAGTATCAAACAAAGAAACGCGTATCTGAATGAAACTTTGTGTGAATCCTTTCAGGAATTACCGCACCTAAAAGTAATCTCGATACTGTGTAGTGGCACAATAACTTAAATTTTGCACGGAGTTACCGAACAACCCTCGTATATTTTTGCGTCGAATCCGTAAAGCATTATAGAAGATAGGTTTAACAAAGATATTGTTCACAAAACTTCATTAGTTGGTATTGGTAGAAATTAAGCTTTCTAGGAATAATTCCATTAAAGAAATATTTAACACGTGTATTAGTCCTAAAGCTTAATTTAAAACACTTTTAGTAATACATAATTATTATTAACATTTCATGAAATCATCTATATAATTAAAACAATTGGCAAAACCAGAAGGCCATTTTCCCAGCCCCAATCACTGGACAGATTTCCACAATTTTTATTTTATATGATAGCTGATGACCCATAGATATGTCATCAATGATCGCCTGCCTCCCGTAACCCTAGAGTTTCGAAATCTATTGCGAAATAAAACTTTGGCAGTTTCTCAGCCTCTAAAACCGCCAATTCATTTCCTGATGTTGCAAGCATAGCCAGAGGCTATTAATATTACGAGCGAACATCTGGACGCCGAGGGCGACTAGTATTACATTAAAAATAAGCAGGAAAAATTTTAAATCTTAGAGTTGAGACTTACGCAACAATTACGGATTTTAAATCTTTGGAAACCATGCTTTCTTCTTTTCTTAGATTATATCGATACGCGATGTTTAGAGCGTTCTAATATTTAAACGGAGGTTATCGATTTCCAGTAACATTTCAATCTTAAAGCATTGTTAAGTCATGATGGAATGCCGAAATTTAAAATAATTATTTGCCGAGAAGATTCAAACACATTCGAGAATCACAAGATGTGATTTATATATGTTCTGTTTCAAATAATCGGATTCTTAAAATGAACCGGACGAGTGTTAACTCTTCAACTTTCTTGTATAGCCAAGAAAATGACGATGGATTGTATACTTTTTGATTTTGTAAGGATTAGAATCATTATTTATTATTTTATTAACAGTTGAAACTGAACAATTTAATGACATTCCAACTGTTATTTTAATTATCATATTTTTTCTTTTAAATTAAAGACCTTATGTTAGAAATCTTCGCAGAAGTTAGCTTTATTTTTAGGTAATTTGTGGAATTTTTTTTTTATAGTAGAAAGAAAATTTTTACGTGTTTTCCCTTTATTATCAACTACCATTCTTATTCACTATTTAAACATATTGATACAAGGTGTTCTTTGATAACAAAATAGTTACATTTCTCTTCTGAAAAAAAAAATAAAATCCTTGTCTTCCAAAAACTGCATGTTTGCAATTATTATTTAATTACAAAATAAACCTTTGTAATGTCAGATGATAATTTAAAATCTGAGCAAATAATTACTGAAAAACGAAACATTAAACCAAACGATTTGTTACATATTCCACTAAATCAAAACTTTTCCGAACAACATTTATTTCGCATTATTCATATAAAAGTTAAGTAAAATATTAATAAACATTTATTCTTTCTGTGAAAGAGTGGATACAGCATCATCATTAATAAAAAGAAAAGTGCTATAAATTAGCATGACACAATAACAGCTATTATTTCCCGTTTCAAACATTAAATCGAAATACAGGAATATGGTAGAAACAAATGGTTCATCTGCTCACCATAATTGTTATTTGGATTACATTTCCGTGATTGTTACTGAATTAGGAAATGAAATTGTAGCGACACAGGACCCAGCGTAGTTTTAATGCAATTAAGAGCAACTACGACAACAATTACATGACTGCTTCCAATCTGAGTAGGAACACTCCTCCTGCAGCTAGATTTTCACTGTTATTTTTATTATTTTCTACATTCAATTAAACAGAAATAACCTGCCTATATTCTAATGGTACTGATAATACCACAATGCTTTCTTTATTGCGGAATAAATATCTTTTTTATAGCTTTAAAAGGAATTTCATGTCTTCATTAATCAGTTTGCATCGGATAGTGAATCAGACTGATTAAATAAAAGAACTTACTCTAGCTTTTGTGCTTCCTCCTCTGTTATGAATAATCATGGATTCTAACAAGACATGGGTAAAAAACTTTTTTCCAAAAGGCTTTTACCAATAGTTCTCAAAAATAATATAGATGGCGCCACTGAAACCTACAGGTGCAAATGTTATTTTGCGAATTTATTTTAAAAATTGATAATTCAGAGCTCTAAAATTATTAAAATATCGGATTGTCATTAAGAGCTAATAAATACAAAATTTCAGAACTCTAGCGCATTAAGAAGTGAGTGAAAATTCGATCACAAAATTCCAACCTTGCATAGAAACATGAGACATTTCGAACTCAATAAAAGCGTTTAAAAATGGCTGCTTTTTACTTTCTCGCATGCAAATTTTACGTAGATATTAATATAAACAAAAAATCTGCGTTAGTTATTTTGATAAATGCTACCGTTTAAATTTGAAGAAAGGGTTTTAGAATTATTATGTCTTTCTATCAGTGCATATGTGGACACTATATCTCAAAAGCACAAGAAGCTAGATGAATAAAGTTTGGTATGTTGCTTTTGAACCCAAACTATAGTTGCCTGAACCAATTCCAACTATAATGTTTTATAGTTTATTTGGAGAATATACCAAAACTTTATTTTCATAATCATGTCTCGATTTCTTTCAATAGCAAAGAAATTTTTTAACTGAGTGGCTATAGAATTTATCTCAAAATATATCAACCTTTGCACTCTGTTATTGCATTGCGTCATCCTGTTTTGCATTAATTATATTTTGTACACAGTTACATGAACTCTGTGTACATTTGTCAATGGGTGTTGATAAAAAAATGCACACACGCATGATAAAGGAAAATTGATATCTGGCAGGCCGTCTAAAAGTAAATTCAAATTTAATTGACTTTTTGATCCACATTTAAATAATTGTTAGGTATTATTAAGTATTGTAGTCTTCTTTCGTTTTCAGTTTTTTTTATGTGTTCTGTTTCGTTTATCATGACATAACTCCTGAATTTTGGATATCAGAAAACTGAGACACCCGCCCTGCCGTAGAATCCGGGTAACTGAATGACAGCCGCTGTAATAGCTCGAATACGGAGGCCGGAATCCTACTAGCTACTCCCGACCCCTTCCGAAGGAGGTACATACTAGCATTGGAGGAAGGACTCACGCGTCCTTCCATTACTGCACAGGAGCGAGAACCCGCTTACTTCTCCGGCGGCTTCTCATCTACGCACTCGTGGTGGCCCCAGGTGGGAGCGAATTTTGGATAAATGAACATATTGCATGTATAGAATTTTGTTGAAATTTCCAAAATCAGCAAGAATGTTCTCCCTCAGAAACCCCGTACACTTACAGAATACGGTGTGTTTGGTGTTTAGCTTCATGGTATAAATAAGAAAATCGAGTGCGCATTTTAAGCCTCTTTCTGATCTTTACTGGATCAAAAATTTGCCATAGATCTGCTATCTTTCTTTCAAAACCACACACCAAATTGTATCTATTTGACACATACACAGACGGACAAACAAACAAACATATAGTCTAGCCTGAGAAAGATTTAGAGCAGAAATGGACATCTGCAAGTTTAGTATACAGATAAAATACTAAAATTCACCCATAAATCTTCAAGAATTTTCGATTAATCGTGTTCATATGCGCACGGAAGAGAGTCGATTTGGCCCAAAATACAGACTTACAATTCTAATTGTAAAATTATATACCTAATTCCATCTACCTATCTCATTGAGTTTATGAGCTAATTCTTTCACAAAAAGAGATATAATTCAAGAAGGGCAAATTTGTATTCATGGAGATCTTAAAAGTGAAGATTCACAAAATTCTCGAGGTCGCATTCCTTGACAATTAGCCAATACAATCGTACAATATTATACAATAATTACATCTGTTGTACAGTATTTTACAATACTGTTCAAACAATATTGTACAGTACTGATTCTTCGTATACTTCGAGTACGAGAAAATAATTAAGGAAATTATCTTATTGAAAGCAGTGAAAATATCCAGTAAAACAATGAAATCAATTGCTGAAACAACAACTGCAGTAGGCCTCTGAATACAACCCTTGGCAATGTACAAATGCATATATTCTCCAACCACCAACTACTTTTACCTTCCTGCGAACTGAATTCCGAACACCAACCGCAGCACGAAACAACGCCTTCTCAAAACCTTTTATCGTTTGCCGCATTACCCCTTTCCTCTCGGCCTACTTTCTTGTTTGACCATCCCTTCGTGCCCCCTCTCTCTCGCACACAAAACCAACCAGAAAGAAAAATACAAGTTCACTCAAGCCCAGATGACAAAGAGAGATTAAGTGATCCGTGCACTCCTTGCCTTGTTCTTGCGACAGAA
>BGPR01001133.1:103932-200151 GCA_013235015.1 Araneus ventricosus
AACTAATTTAGTTTATAAACTAATTTAATACTTTAATAAACTAATTTCAGTTTATAAACTAATTTAATACTTTAATAAACTAATCTAGTTTATAAACTAATTAACTGTAAGCTAATATTTAAACTATTACATTTTTCACTTGAAATAGATAAAGATTTCAACTAATTAATTTTAATAAGAAAAATTTATCTCGAAATGAATCAGTAGCGGATAAACGATTAAAAGACCATTTCGAACTTTTCTGGAACTGCGCTCCTCTGTATTCTCTTTCAATTAAAAAACCGTTGTTGACAAAAATGTGAGCATTACTGAGCATGCGCAGTGGAAGGAAATCGGTACTGAGGGGAAAAATAATTCTGAAGAACGTTTTTTTTTTTTTCCCTTTATGAAGAAAGGCGCATTCTTTGAATGGGAGAAAAATCTGATGTTTATTGCTTCAAATTTTTCTTGTGTTTTCCCTAAAGATTGGCAGCGTTTTTTCAAAGGAAAATGATGTCAGATCGTTGATGCATTAAATGTTACGTGCAAAATAAAATAAATCATTAATTAAATTTGTACACTTAAAAAGTTGGTGGTACTGCAATGCAACTGTACCTATGCACCAGCCGCCCCAGTTATTTACATAATAATTAATTAAATTACAGCTAAATGTTTTGACGCATGCAACTTTAATGAATGTTCCAAACACTTATTCTCGAGCAACCGCTGGTTTTCGTTACAAGGGCTGTTAAAGATATTATGCAAGAAACAAACGTAATAGAATTATATCCGTATTTCTTCAAGTGTAACAGCAAACTTAGAATTTTTAATTTAAGAAAAGAAACGTCTTGAAACCAACTCGTTAGTTTAAATTTATTTTTAGCATATACTTCTGTCTTCTTAAATTTAACTGTGATTCACAGTCCTTGCCCAAATAAGAAAATGTAAGTAAGGTTTAAGCCTTGGTAGTTTTGTTTAATTATACTACTAGAGTTAAGATATTGACTTAATTAAAACTGTGCGATATTTTGTTTGAAGAGGAACATATTCGCAGTGAGTGTTTCGTTTTTAATTTAAAGTTTAAACAGAAAAAAATCAGCGAATACTTATTCCGCGTCCATAATTCAACGACTCAGCAACCAATTTTCAACGAAACTTCTTGAAACTGAAAGACTTACTTGCATATTTCTTAATCAGGGAAAGTGCTCCCTCTGGAAAAATCGGCAAAGCTCTGAATTTAAAAGTCTGTTTATTTCCCGTCATGAATATATTATATTCCTTTTTTCATATTCCTGTAAGTCTTTCTTAAATATACAACGAATTTTCATTAGTGTTAATTTTTAAAGTTTATGATAAAATTAAAGAATTCATTAATTCTGTATTTTGCATTGAATGAATTTAAATGAATAATTTTACAGAATAATATATATTGAGTTTACTTTGGAAGAGAGATTTTAAATTTTTGTTCTCATCATTACAGTATCTCATCATTATTTCAGTCATTAATGACCATAATTGAAATGCATTAATATTCTAAAGGATATTTGTATCACTATAGTCCCTTTGCATCACTAACCATGGGAATCTTGCCTAGATTTTACAGAATTCGGTACCATATCCTATGATCGATTGACTACCAATCAATCAGTGCCACTGTAAGAAGGAACAAGTTAGGGGATGTCCTGCAATGACCGAACATACTTCTATATCATGTTCCTTAAACAAGTTTATTTATTGAGGAGTTCAATATTAGATTCTACGATACGCAGATTGATGATTTTACTATCACATGTTTAGTTTTTGGCATTAATTCCTACCACAATATTATTCATCCCTTTTGTAAAACATTATAGCATACGTGAACACATACTGATTTGATCTAGATTATGGCCAGATGTAAATGATGGATCAATAAATAAATTATATGTGCTCGAATAAAAAGATGAACTCTTTGTTGGAAAATTTCCTTGGAGAGTTGAACCACAAATGTATTCTATAGATCCGATGTGCGGCAGGTGACTGAGTTCATGAACTCAAATGTTCGGTTGAAATCTAGAAGGTGGCACATACTCTCAAAACGGCGCTAAGTTGCCAAAGCAAGACCTTCACTGCTGCACTTCAAGCTTGCATTAGCTTTGGCGACTTGGCACCATTTTGAGAGGGTGTACCAAATTCTAAAATCTAGCCAAATGTTCTTCACATTCAGGTATTGCTATTGCTGAAGAAAAATGTGACATTGGAGATAATATTAATTAGTGTATTTGGCGTACTTTATAGAGCGGAGGCTCGAAAAACCTGCCTTCTTGGGCCCGAACGTAGTAAATATCATTGCGAAAGTTCATGTAGCATATCATTTTTTAAATGATATGCTAGGTATATTTATGAACAAGCTGGTTGGTTGGTTTGGGATTTATTGGCACAAGAGCCAAATTTGGCCATGCTGCGCCAAACGTACGGTGAAAGTACAGCATATGGTGGAATTTATGAACAAGCATATTCTTTTCAAGCTTAATGTTTAAATTTAGAGGATGCATTTCATAAAATATTTTTTTATTGCTGAATATTTTACGACCTTCATTTAAAATAAAAATTACACAATGTAAACAATAAGGCTTTAAAATACATATTTATCATCACTAGAATAGTTTTCTACGTAGCATTTACATAAAAGCAGTATTAAATAAATCGCATATGATATTTAATTCGTCCGAAGGAAAAACAGCATCATAAACAATGGTAGGAATATTTATTGAAGAAAAGAAAAAAAAAAACTTAATTTACCGGAGCTTTAGCCCATTAATAAGCCACAGCAAACACTAATGCTCAAAACAAACTGAAGTGAAACCATTCGTAACAGAAAGTTAAAAAGTCCCAACTTGGGATAGTCAAACATCCTGTAATGACTTCTTCGTCTCGCTTCAAGAATCTTTCCGTAATAAAAATGAATAATGAAGACTTATTTTCTTCAACTTTTTCCGGAGAATATATTACAGTGAATGAGCTGTTTGGTTAGACCGTTAACGAGACCCAGTCACGCATTCGTAGGGTCTCTAGAATTGGAGAGGCGTGACTGGATTACAACTTGTGACTGGCTGTTGCGGGGGTAATGGGTTCCTGTTATTGGATAAATTAAAGGAATTGTTTGCCTGGACCTGGTCCTGTAGTAGTCCTGTCCTTCACACAGTGCCACGGGACAGAGGAGAAGGTATTGTCGTAAATGAGGTCTCAGACGTGCTGTAAACGGTGGTTGGTTAGGTTCTGGAGTAAATTGTGGGGTAATGTGACAGATGCTCGCTTGGAGCAGGTTGTGTGGTAAGTTTTTGGTATGGAAGAAAAGACAGAATGGTTTATGCTTGCTTGGGGTTCAAATGGAGTGGTAAATTCAATTCGGAATCTTAAAAAGTACGATTGGATAAGATTTATATTGGTAGTATCTTTGAGTACAGATAGCCCAAGCTAGATAATGAATTAAATTAACTATTGTTTGTGTCTCGTTCTAGCTATTTGTCCAAAAAACTGAAGTTCCTATTTTGAACTATACTAGCTTTATACACCAGCTTTGGCCGTTTTGGATTCAAATTCGTTTCTTATTCATTATAAAGAATATTATTATGGCTGTTATTAGAAATCTATTTCAAGTCATGCGTTGCATTTTTCTAAAATAATACAATGAATATCTACTCTATTTCTAATCTTTTTAACGTTTTAGGAGTGGCAACACCTAACTTTAATGTTATTCGAAACCTATCTAACTGTCAATGGCGTTGTAGCGATTTTTTCTGTTTCCGATGCTTATTTGCAAATATTAGCTATAATATAAAACAAATATGTGTGCTAAATGTATAATAAATAGCTTTTGATATAGTCCTGGCCATACCTTTATCGAAAGATGTGGACGTCAGAAAAGGCATTATTTTGAGAAGGCGATGATTTCGCAAATTCTTTGCAATACTTCGTTCCATTTTAGGTTCTTTCCTGGTTATTCGAGCGACACTTTGTGCACTTTCGCTTTGGTTCATAGTCTGACCAAAACGCGTATACAATATATTACTCTCCATCCATAGGTATCATAGGCATGCATCTTAAAAGCTTTTTTAAGTCATGATTATAAACGAAATGCAGACAATTTAGAATTATAGAAGTAGAAATAAAACTGGCAGAAAAGTCTGGATTACCTTTGCCAAAAATCGATCATCTGACATACATAAGCGGCGAAATACTATTATTACACATGGAAGTAAATTATCTTCAGCAATATCGCATCTACAGTTTTTTCCCAACTCTCTTTTCCATGTTTATCCACAATCATTACATCTCCAAAAACAAATGAAAAGCAGAGATGTCTAGATACATCACGCAAATATCCAATCAGCTGAATTATTTATAGCCATCCTTTGGAACTTAAAAAAAAAGTGCATTTTTTCCAACTACTCACATGTTTAATACAATTATCAACGCTTCTATTTTAATTACCAAGTTTTTTCTTCCATTTTTGAAGTCAAATAATTTAGGTGTTGATTCACGGTCCATTACAAATGATTGATGGCAGTCCCGAAAATAGCTTCGAAAATCTCCCTTTTCCCCACTATTATTTTGCTACCCTATCCGAAAACGACCGACCGCAATCCTCCTATCTTTAAGTTTGATGGATTTTCCGGCGTCCTTGAAACTATCCCTTTTGAAATTAAAGAGTTATTTTTATTAAGTGGGCATTAAAGTATTCGTGAAATATTAAGCGAATGTCAAAGGTTCACCAGGAATAACTTATCGAGTTATTTTTGACATCCCTATCTATCATTAGAAAGATATTTTCTGCATGATCAATAATAAGAGTGTTCGACAGAAATTATGGAAGTACCTATTTTTGGGAGATTTATATTTCGTGTTTTGTCTGTTTTCGGATAGGAGATGCTATATTTTGGATATGAAGTCGATAATACTTTTCGAGCAGTTTTAATGCGTTGGCTTCAAGAGGATTATCTGTTAACCGTTTTTGGCTGCAGACAATTTACGCCATAATAATATTGGATAGAGTTTTCCGTCAGACGATAATCTATGTTTAACATTTTTTTACTAGAATAGTTTCATTGTATATTGCAATCTTTATCAAATAGTTTTGTCTAAAATATTCGTAGATTTAAAATGTTACAGAAACTTTTCGATGTCCTTGCACAAGGTAGTGACTTGTAAATGAGTATTTTTAAAAAGAAATATTTTAAAATATTGTTGAAAGTTGTAACGAAAAAGCGGCAGTTTTATTTTCGAAAACTTCTTTTTCATGGGAACCTCAAAATGTCTCGTATTCTGTTCAAACTGAAGTATTATGATACTTTTGAAAATAGAACATAGAAATAGCCTTGATTTAAAAACAAAAATTTACTTTTTCCTGAAATTGTTAGACAAATAGTCATTTCCAAAGGAATTGGTACTGCAGCGAATGTTATTTTATTTATTTTAATGTTTTCGTTCAGAACAATGATTTTGACAAGTTTTATGTGAGGAAAATTGTATTTATTTTCAAACCTGATCTAAAGTTAGAATAGAAAGATGGCAGATTCAATAGATTTTTTTGGTTAAGTGTTTCAGCTGATCAGAAATAAAAAATAAAAAAGGGAAATTTTTTTGCGTTTCTCTTAGATTCGATACAATTATATAAACATCTAAACATATTCTTTCGAGATAAAAACTTTTATAAACGTTCTCGATACCCTTTCTTTAAAATGTCAGATAACATTAACTGTAACAATACCATCCTTATATAACAAGGCGATAGTCGTGGAGGTTTTGAAAAGCTCACGCATCAAATATTTTCAAATTTCGAAGTAATTTCTTACATGAAGTCAGATCAATTAAATATTTACATTTTGACAAAAATTCTTTTGCTCTGAAAGAAATAATTACATTGTTAAATTGAAGTGCATATAGTATTACGTAGGTACAAGTTATTAAAATACATACTTACAAAATTACCGTAAAATCTTTTAAAAAATAGTAAAACATTTACCAGACATGCTCTACAGTATCTGTATTACGCTATATTAAAGTAATTAGCTTTTCTAAAATCCATTCAAGCATGCCCTAGGACCTGGGGGCGTAATCCGGGACTCCAGCAAGGGCAGGGGGTTGCAGGGGATATTGGATAAAAATTCCAAAACATATATATAAATAATTAAAATAAAATAAAAATCCATAAACAATGAAACAGTTTACTATTCATAATAGCAAGAAGAGATAAAGAAGTAAATATAAAATTATTTGCTATTGCAAAATATTTATTTAGTGAATTAGGATGATCTGAAAACATAAAAGTTCAAAAGCTAGTTATTTAAAAAAAAATAAAACTAGTTAATCATTTTAACTCCTTTAATAGGAATTAAGAGTTATTTAAATGATTTTTTTCCTTAGTGTACTGTTTATTACTGTAAGGAGTATCTTAAAATAATATTGGAAGTTTGTTGGTGAAAACCTAAAAATATTATGATCCCTATTAGCGCAATATATTTTACGATATTTCTAAGATATTTTTACGATATTCCGAATGCCGTACAACATCGTAAAGATATCGTATGAATATCGAAATTCTTGTGCTAATAGGGATACGTCCAGTATTCTGGACAAAGGCATCTGGCTATCAAAGGCGTAATATTCCCATACCCAGGTAGCAGAACATGTTACAATATTGTTCGATATTATATAACATTATATGATATCGTCAGTGACGAAACTAGATATTTTGGCGCCCGGGGCAAAATCTGCGATTAGCGCCCCCTACACCTACCCCGAACACCAACAAATAGCACATAGATTAGTTTGCTTAAAGTCTTAATTAAAATCTACCGTTCTATACTGAAAAATGTCTAACACTAATTAATATGTTTGTAAGTATTTAATTAAAAAAAAACATGCGAAGAAAATAATTTTGTTTGACCTAATACAAATACACTGAGTTCAAGTTTTACATAGTGTACATTATAAAAAACATGTGCAATAATATAACAATGATAATATCCTAACTATGTGTTCCACTTGGAAAAATTAATGTTACAAACAATTTTCAGATGGATAGGTTAGTTTACTCTGTTAACCATTAAACACTCAAATTATTTTAGTTTAATTTTCCTCTTCTTTGCTGTAAAAGTTTTATCACATAAAAAAACTATCGTAGGAAACGTTTGATGCCTTCTCATGTTCAATATAAATCACTGCAAGATTAGAAAGGCGATCTTGCTTGGTTAGTTTCTTAAATAGTTTTTTTATGATTTTAATTTGCTAAAACTTCTCTCATTCGATGCGACAGAAACTGGTAGAGTCAAGTAGATTCTTACGGCCGTGGTCAAATTTGAATAGTTTTCATGAAGACCAGTTGTATATAAATAATTTTAAAAGTCAAGGGTAGTAGAATTTAGTGTACTCTTTTTTGATTCATTTCCAGCTAAATTGTCGCTACCTATCACAGAATACTTAAAACTCTCTATTTCAACAGAGAGTTCATCCTTGTCCAGATCGTTTCGGTACATATTTGCCAAAGTAGCAGCCTTCTCTCTTATAATTGTGTTATCAAGAGTCGTCAGTTGTTTGGTAGACAAGAATTCCGAAAATTCCTTTCATCTTTTGCATTGATTGGAATCGTCTCTCTAACTCAGCTTCTATTCTATCATTCACTTGCAGTAGGGCAAGTTTGAATTTTTTATGTTGAGAAATTTCAGAGCTTTCATCTTCACATTTTTCGTCAAAAAATCTTTTCCTCTTCCTTAAAAGACGAGTCAAGACAAGATTGTTTTGCTTCTTCAAGGACTTTATTCACAATTGTACCTCTACAATCTTTTATTTGTGCAGTCAGTCCTTTTAAGAGGTTGCAGGCAACATCAATGGCTATGTCCTCTTTTTGAAGCATTTTACTGACGATGTCTATTTTTTTAATGTTTTCTACCAGAAGCAAGTAAAAGCTACAAATTCAAATGTCTGAATACTTTTCAAAAGTGAAACAGACACAGACTTCGTTTAAGGGCTTAATACTGCATCTAATGCCAGGTGATTCAAAGCCTCTACAATCTTGTCCAAGTGTTTGTGGACAACAGTTACTTCTTCTCTACAAGATGACCACCGAGTGTCACTTTCTTTTTTTAGTGCCAGTGGTGAATACTTTAATAAAACCTCCCATCTATTAGTAGAAGCGCTAAAATATATGCAAAGGCAATTAACAGTTCCGAAGTAACCTGCCATTACTCAGACCAAATTCAATGTATGAGCAGCACACGGTACAAATTTAGTCGAAGGGTTACTTTCTGAAATATATGCCTGTACTCCCTGATATTTATCAACCATATTTCGCCGTTATCGTATGATTGCCCTCGGCAGTTCTTAATGTCTAATCCTTCGGGTTCAATTTTTTTCAAAATTTCCACCGAGAGTCTTCCTCTCTTTTTACACATAATGGTGGTGAGGGGAGAAAAATCCTAATTCACATAAGTATGACGTTGAAAATTGCAGTAAAAAGTTTCAAACTTTTTTAGATATTGACACATATCCTTCTTTTATGGAAAACCAAAAAGGTTTCAAGAGATATTTCCTTGTATTTAATCAGAAGGAGAAAATGCAACCAGAAAGGTTAGCTGTTTGCAATGAAACCTGTCTTTGAACTGGAAAACTAATAACAAAAATAGTAAATATATTTATTTTTATATCTGGACACATATTTCTCTGGAATACCACAGGGTTCACCCGGAAATCTTCTAGGGCGCACTTTTGAGAACCACTACTTTAAAGTGTGCCTAATGTAGACAAAATTCGAAAGGACAACCACTTGTCCAGCGACAGTTTTGAAAAACTGATGCTTAACAACGAAAAAGAGCAGATTAATACCACTTACCTTCATTGGTATTTTCTTTTAGCCACGATGACAAAAATGAGGAGAGAGTACTTTGTTTTTCTCTCTCTTTAGCTTTTTCACGGTTTTCAGAGATTGAAAATTTTCGGGACATCTTTCGTTGAGTAGCAGAGTGAGGTTACGTTACGGAATTGTCTCCTACCTTCCGTTTCAATATCCGAAGACTGCTCCTTTTGGACGATTTTATTCAGTAAAGGGTTGATAGGGGGTGTAATATGAGCCCATTTCTAGAGTCCGGACAGGCACATATGCGGAAGGAAGCTGTAGTGCGATGCGTTCCCACATTCCTACGCGAATCCATCAGTCACACCCTTCCGCCCCCTGCGTCTCGTTGCACCGGCGTTGTTTGGGTTTTATCAACAGACAAATCTTAATTTTACGTGATTATTTAATAACATTACAACTGGTTTTGATGCAAGACTAGAATTTAAACAGAAAATTAAAAAGTAAAACATATATATATTTTTATTTTTTATGCTATTTTTTTTATTTTTCTCCTAAATTTTTCACCTCCCCTGGTTTGGCGCCCCCTCCCGGCTGGCGCCCGGGGCAATTGCCCCGGTTGCACCCCTCTTGTTTCGTCACTGGATATCGTACAATATTATACAATATTGCGAATACTGTTCAATAGCGTACAATATTGTATAATATCTTTGTGCTACTGGGTAAGTCGGAAAGCAGGCATTGTAGCAAATACTATACATTTAAAATAGGTTCTTTTACTAGTATGTTGACAAAAGAAAATAAGTTTTAAGCAGATCAAATAGACGAATATTCAGATGCAGTACAGAAGAATAACACTATCTATATTACAATTACTCAAAACATCACTGTCTCGAATTGTACGGTAAAAATATCTTTGATCAAATATTTCTACTAAAAACATGAAACATCATACAAACTGCGTTTTCAATTCTTTACTAAACGATAATAAATATTGCACTGGCATTTTAAACGATAAATATGGATTAAATACAAATAATAACTCAGAAAACATAATTCATCTTTACGAAGAATATCCATATTTTGTGAAAAGTATTAAAGGACTCAAATGTTAGCGTCCCGGGTAAGACTTAAGAACAAGGTGCGGTTTCTCGCCAAACTGGGAAATTGCGCCAACCATCCAAAAAGTTGCCAAATATCCGCCATCTTGAATGGTGTCAAGATGGCGGCGATTCTAATGACAAACATAGCAAAAAAATGTAAATAGTAAATAAAATTGGAAATAGTCCATAAAATTGCAAATGCTACATAAAATTGCAAATGCTACATAAAATTGCAAATACTACATAAAATTGTATGAAATTTAACATGAATTTTCTGAAATTCTGGCAAAGTTTTAGGGCTGCCAACAAAATGAAGAATGAAATGAAATCAATTTGGCGAGGGAAAAAAAATTCAACTTGGCGGACCGCACCTTGTTCTTAAAGTCGAGCCGTGTCCGATAGCGAGGCATATTTTTACGGATCGTACTATGGTAGTGATTATGGTCGCTTTTCATTGGCTTGCAACTTCACGTGACTTGTCGTGCTTCTGAATGACGTCAAGCGCTTTAACCAAAGTTCTGTGGCAGAGAACTTTAAAATGCTAAAGGTTCGTTTTTTATTTATTTCATTTTAAATACGCATTCACAATTTCTTCAGCAACACGCAGACAACCGTAAGTAGAAGGTAGTTTTGGTTTCCCCATGATGCGATAGCGGCAGACAACATAACAATTTAAAATCCTGCCTTAGCGTTGTGCTATGACGCCATTCAGAAGCCCGCTAAGTCACGTGACGCTGATAAACAATGAAAAGCGACTTCAATCACTACCATAGTAGGATCCGTAAATATGCGATAGCGAGAGATTCTTGAGTTTATAACAATATGAAAATCAATAATTAATTTTAAAAATAGCATATAATTTCATTAAAATTTAAAAAAAAATAGTAGCAGTTCAAAGTCGATGGCCGGTATACAAGACGCGTGGTCAGAAAAGGTTAATATGAATTAATTACTGAGGAGTAGATAAACTGAACAATTCAGGGCATTTATTTAAAATTTATAACATTCTTTCAGTCTCAGACATAGGAGTCAAAAATACAGAATGCCCCGACTTATTTAGGATATTCTGTTATTTTATAGTTGTAAAACAAGTTTTAATTTTAACGTCTTAATTTAACTTTTCAAAAACTAATTCTAATTAATATTTGTTAACATGTGCTGCTTACTTATAATTAAAATTCGAGAAAATCCGGGGTATTTCTTCAATTCGGGATAAACAGTCGAAATTTAGTACTGCCCGAATAATTCGGGACGTTTGGTCTTTTTAGTTATATATAATGTATAATACAATATAGAAGAACTACTATATAATATATTGTGGGATTTAATTTGATCGACAAAGAATCGAATCACAAAAGTTCTCTCTCTTCATATATTTTTGGAAGCAGGTAAAAAAGCTACTGGTGAGAAGTTATCTAATCGTACAAATAAGCAAAGTTTTAGAAGGGAAAACATGTCTTTTTATATAAACCTAGTTCCTGTTTTAAACATAATAAATTGTATCAAAATTTATCATTTACCATAAGATGCTATGATTCTCCCGGGACATATTTTCAGGGCGTTATGGTAAAAACCCTAGTTGATAACATATATTACGAAAGCAACATGAGTTTTATCTGTTGATCTATATATTAGGCCACACCCACTAATTTTCCTGCCAAATGGTATATAAGTTTGAGATTTCTCAGTATTTTTGAAATGCATGGTTTCAATTTCATTTTATCTGTAGCATATGCATCTATTAACATGAGGAATCTAAGCTGCGGTTTAGCACAGGATATAAATTTACATTTAACTGTATTTTTCCTATCACCAATTATCACGTTTCAGCGCCTATTCTGTGTTTATGAAATTAAGAGTACTTCCTCCAAAGGCGTTCTCATTTTTATAGATAAATTTTCGATTTTCCACTTTAAAAAATAAAGAGGCAATTTTTTTATTCTATTTCAACTGTTTCAAAATTGAATTTGGAAGTGGATTAGCTGCAATCACTTTTGTCTTTCGCTCTTTTCATAGCTATTTATAATAATTCCTCAAAATGATTAATAGAGGTTTATGATATGAAAAGTAAAGTATAAAAATAACGTATTACAATTTTTGTTGATTTGAAAATCTTCACACCCAATATACAAGACAGATGAAGCACATTTTCCAGTACTCTATCAATTATTTTTATGCAACTGATAATAATTCAATGACAATTTATAGGAAATAATTTTAAAATATAATAAGCAACAATAGTGTTTTCCCCTAGTCTTCCTTGTGTATTTCCACTATATGGTGCGTTTTGGGTTTACCTTCGTCGTATTGTAAAGACAATAGAGAATATATTTTGGAAAAATACATCATCCCGTCCATAGATTTTTCTCAAAATTGGACACATACAATAACCCTCCAAACTTCGACACAAATAGAGAATAAAGTGTAGAAACCACGTACCAAATTTCACTTGACTACCTCGCTTTATTTATGAATTATCCTGTTCCCATACGATCGTACAGTCAGATAGACAGAATACCCTACGACATATTTTACCCCAAATTTGGCACAGGTCTGTAATTTTGGTGATAATTCCATGTTCCGAATTTCATCAATCTAGGTTGTTGCGTTCCCTATTTATGCATTCAAATGAAAACGGAAGGAAAGACAAACGTTTCGTTGAAGGATTTCGTCCAAAACATGATACAGATCTACAATTTTGGTATGAAGATCACATACCGAAATCCATCCATTTAGATATTTCCGTTTTCAGCTGCCGTGTTCACATATAGATATAATTCCAAAAATGTTTTTCTCTGACTTATGGTGGACTAAAACATGTAGATACAACAAAAACTCGAAAACAAAATTTTATGACGATTCTCTTTGCATACAAGAAAGTAAAAAAAAAGCAAAAAGGCGATGCCTAATAAACAATAAAAAAATTCTTCTGCATAAAACTTTGCTAGCGCTAGCACTCTTAAAATATTTTAGTTAATGTTCTTTAAATTCATCTTTATAAAGAAACAAGGCATAACGCAAAATAAATATTCATTTCACATTTTACGGCAATTCCTTAAGACAGAAGAATTCCAACCTTATTTTTTATCATTATTTGTGCCCACCAGCTTTTCCATTTCGAACGCATTCGGAGCCATTTTCTTTTTTCGAATTTTTGTTCTTTTCAATTCTTCGACCGCTCCAATAGTGTTAAGAGTAAAAATATGCGACAAATTCCACTCTCACGTCTTTTTTTTTCTTCTCAAAAACGCACTTCCAATAAAAGTAAATTAAAATAATGCTCTTTGAAATCGGCGGATATGTTCTAAGCAAGACAAGAAAAAAAATGGCGCTCCAGGATCAAAATGGCTTCCAGCGGAATGCCCAACTCCCACGTCTACGTTTATAATGAGCTGAGACGACGCCGTTCCTCGTAAGGCTTAGCGAGAAAATTCTAAAGGGAATTTTCCTGTGGCGTTGCCACTGGATTTTTGAAATACTGGGACATTTTCTACAGACGTTAAAGAAATCTACTGCCTCTGATCCCTGAAACGGGAGATGGTAACGACGGGAAAGTTTCGCTGAAATGTTCGAATAAATCATGACAAGAACTCTTAGTTTCCTGCCGTTTTATTTTTATTCTAAATTTTCGAATAAATAGCTGTTTCTGCAATATATGCGTAGATGTTTATGCTTTCCAGAAAAGCAATCTAATCATAGGATACAGTCGGAGAACGGATAAAATATCTTACATAATATAAGTTAAGGTATGTGGATGAATTCGTCAAATAACACGAAACAGTGAATTAAAAACTAAATAATAAAGATATTGCAATTTGGCATTTTTTTTGGAACAGTTGAACTTGGAGATTTCAAAGCAGATGAGAAAATAATAAAAATTTGATTTATCCAACAATTCGAATTAATAAAAACTGGGTTTAATATTGAGAACGGAAAGAGGAAACAACATCTCTTAAATTAAACACTGGAGTACGGATTTATTTTTAATATGTTTAATATATATAAATATGTTACGGTTAATGTGTATAATCGATTATTATGCATAATAACCGGCGATTATGCATAATAACCAAGCAACTTGTTAACGTGGATAATTTATGAGAATTTAACCACGTTGATCCGTTATTATGCATAATTACCAGTGAAGTTTGGTCAATGTGATTAATTACATTGACATGCGATACTACAGATCATTCTTCATTGTTAAATGTGATTAATTAAGCAAAATTTATTATTTAATACAGTTAAAGGTTAATCGCTTAAAGTTAAATCTTTTCCAAAAAAAGTATTTTTGGGTTGTCTTTGTACTATCTGCTGTTTCAAATGTAGAACTTCAGTAGCACTCGTGATGCCTGAGCCATCTAAAGTGGACACAGGGCAGATTTTTTAACTTAAAAAAACATTCTATGGCTTCGCTAGCAGCGGGAGCAGGAACCTAGTAGCTTTGCTAGATCATTGAATGTAAGGAATCTACGTTTTATAATTACTCAAAGGAAGTAGGAGAAATTGTGCTCGCGATGCCTGCGACATCTGAAATAGTAACCGGACAATTTTTTATTAATTTAAGAAAACCTCCTATGGCTTCGCTAGCAAGGGGAAACGTTACCTAGTAGCTTCGCTAGCTCTTTGAAAGCTAGAATATTGAAGAAATTAAAGGAGAACACAGGTATATCAGAGAACGTAAAAAAATATATAAAGCATTGGACCATAGTAGCTTCACTACTGGCCGCAAATGTTTTTCAGAACAAGGAATAGTAAAGAATTGATAGATTTATTCAGTTCTCATATTTTTATTTGGAAAAAATACTCTAGCTTTAATGAAAAAAAGAATAGAATAATGTGAAGAATCAAAGAATCCACCACGCAAGTGAAGACAGAATTCCAAATGATGAATTCCAAAATAGGAACAAGCGTACTTCATGAAATTCCAGGCAAACGCTTTTCATTAAATTTATAAATAAATAAAAATTGTTCAAATTACGTTATCGGAGAAATATAAAATCATTAAATAAATAAAAATTCTATTTAAAAATTTTTAGTAAAAATTAATTTTTCAAAATTTTAAGTCCAACTTTAGCGGATGTTAGAGGAAACAAAAGCTACTCTGTTGAAAATAATCACATTGACCAAACTTCATTGGTAATTATGCATAATAATCTGTTAATGTGGTAACTTCTCATAAATTAGTCACTTTAACCGTCTTACTTGGTTATTATGCGAAATCACTGGTCATTATGTATAATAACCGATTATCCACATTGACCGTAACATATTTATATATACCGACCAGATAAGGTTTACGGTTATAAACAATCCTCTCAGCGTAAAGATGAATTGCAGACAGGAGAGGAAAAAAATTAAATTAAAACAACAACAATAATTAATGCATAAACTGAAACAGGTTGCAATGAATATCTTAATTGTTGGTGGACGAGAGAAAAGTCTTTCTTAACCCTTTCCGGCACAAGACATCAATTTTTTAAAAAATATGATGAAAAAGCATCATGAATGGACTTAGTTTATTGTTTAGACATAGAATTTACAAAAAAAACCCACTTCTTTCCGAGGAGAGGTTGTTGTCCCTCTTTGTGGACACTCCCTCATATGAGGACCCCTTTGGAAACAGCCATCTTGATACACTCAAAAATTAATGTTAAATCTTACACAAAATCATAAATTAAAACTTTCAAAAATATTGGAGGAAATCTTTCGAGTAAATTTGCTAAAATTGTGAAGGTCAAGAACTCAAAAAAATTCCTATCTCCGAGTTAAGAAATTTGGGCATTTTAAATCTATAATTTTTCCGAAATGAAAGCGAATTTTCATTGTGCTGCCATCTACATTCTAAAAGGAGAACTATCAGCTGCGGTTTCCTGCAATTTTCCGGCTTCAAATTGGAAACGGATTTGTTCAGAAAATTTTTAAAGTTGGTGTCCTCTTTTGCGACCACTGTGCCGGAAAAGGTTAAACCGTGATGATATCATGCCTTCGTTCATGAAGGATCTTCATAATATTAATGAACCGTGTCAGGGATCTTTTCTTTTGGAGAATATTTCCACACCTTGTCGAAAGGTTTTCAACACTGGGCTTCATGAAATGAAAGGGTTTGGGGTCATTGGGCAGTCTGTTGCGTAGATGTTTGGTTCACCTTCATCACCGCAAACGCATCGATCGTGTTAAGATAAACCGAACCTGTGAAGTCACGAAGGGCCCATGTCCTGTGATGAAATGATTCATTTTTGAGTTGAATGAGGCTCGATTAATCATAACATGAGGTACGAAAAGGAAAGTTCGCCGTCTCGTTTCCGAAAGGTTCTAACTGTCCTGCCAGATTTCTAGGGAACACTTTTTGAGATTTTTGTTAAGGCAAGATTTAGGGAGATCGATCTTGATGTTGAGAGTACTGCCATGAGTAGCCTGTCTGGCTAACTGGTCAGCAACCTCGTTTCCTTGTACACCCTAATGTCCTTTAACCCAGGAGATGACAATTTCGGTTGTTAAGGAGCTTCAGATGTTCAGTATTTCCCGGGAAATAGTTAGATCTTTCCGGGACGATTGACTATCTGTATGAATAGTGCATTTTGCCAGGGACTCTTATGATAACCAGAGCATGGCTTCTTTCAATGCTACCACCTCAGCCTGAAAAACACTATTAGTATCATCTAATTTGGCCCACCATTTGTGATGAATAAATCCATGGCGGAAGACGCAGAAAGTTGAGGCAGTTCCCTTGCCAGTTTTCGAACCGTCGGTAAAGATTTCAAATTCAGTTCCGTCTGTGAGCCATTTTATGATGATGAGAGATGAGAATTGATTTATGTGTAAGATGAAGTAGACTGCGTGGTGGATTTTCGTAAAGAGATTCCCAGGATCTTCCAAAGTAGTGAGTTGAAACTCCAAACGAGATGACAAACGCAGCTTCTCTTGCAATAAGAAGGTCAAATGGTTTAAAACCTACGAGAACAAGCAAGGAATCACTAGAAGTTGTTCGGTAGGCCCTGTAAATCATGAGAGTAAACATTCGCTATGTGGTGAGGATAACTCTTTTCACGTTGCAGTTTAATTAGGTTCCACAAATATACTAAAGAATCCTTTCTGCGACATATTTATACCATATACAGAGGATAGAACCAAGTATACCCCAGACTTTTTTGGTGAATCTGTAAATAACAGCTAGATGTTTGGAGCATTTTGATTCTAAATTCCTAACATGAGGCATCCAGGAAAGCCTTTGGTCGAAAATTACTCCTAAATAGTTAAGAGTTGGAAAAATATTAAAGTTATTGTTTCTCAATTTGAAAACTGGATTTCTGTTTCTAAAAGGTCGGGGCTTGCCAAATACCAATGCAGTGGTTTTGCTTACAGAGATTTTCAGATAATTTTCTGAAGCCCAATCGTCGAACTGCTTGAGTACATCGGAGCATCGAACTTAGAGAAGCTTTCTGAAAGGAGCGTTGATTAAGAACAGAAAATCATCGGCGTATGCCTGAAGATGCGTGTTGGAATTCCAAGGAAAAGTCAGTATAAAAATTGGCAATTAAGTTCCAAAGAAAGGGCGTTATCTTGGAACCTTGGACAACCTCATGACATTGGTTTCTTGACGATTCCAGAGCTCGTAAGGTATTCTATCCATCTAATAGCCGCCTTCGGAGACCAGAATGTTCGCCGGGAATATAATTTCAAATGAATCGCTTATGCATAATTTGATATTCATGGTTACCTTAACAAAGTAATTTTTAATTTCAAATTCAGATAGACGTTTAACCCGCGTTTTTTTTCAATCATAGCAGGGCAAGTTTTTCAAGGCAATCATAGCTGTATATTGTTGACCTTCTTTATTTCTCTGGATTATGCTGACGGCTGCAGACATCGCCTGAAATGTGGATCGTCCTTTGGCAAATCCGTATTGATTTTCAGATATTGGGGCAATCTGCTGGGCATGAAATTCAAGCCTTCTGAGAATAAGTTCTTCGAGAACCTTACCAAAGCTTGAAAGGAGACAGATTGGTATAGAGGAGTTTGTGTCTTAAGGATCTTTATGTGGATTCCGAATGGAACTTTTTATCAACATAATATATTAATTTGATAAAGCGCCTTGCCCATGTTATCTTGTGAACACGATAAATATATTAATTTTGATTAGATTTTAACCAGAGTCGGATATGTTGTAAAGATAGTAAAAGTCTCGGCCGAGTTCGTGGGTGGAGTATCCAGTCCAAAGGGGGTGGAAATTTTCATTCCCTCATAATTCCTTCACTACTGAAGATAGAAAGAAAATTTCAATTAGGGGAATTATTGCCTTATCATAACAAACATTTTTAGTGTTGAAAGATTTTTGATAACTACTATTGCTTAGAAGATATGAGCTGAAAAGTGACCCCTCCCACACTAACTTAAACTGCTTTCAACCTATGCATGTTACCCCTTGTTCGAAAGCTCCCGTCATTTGCGTCTTTTTCACACTCTTTCATTCTTGCAGCTCTAATTTTTATGAAAATAGAGGCCGAAATGTTCTTTTCCCTATATCTCCAGACAAAAGGAATCTACTCTTGCCTTACGGCATTCCGACGGGGATTTTTTAAAACTGAGAAATTTTTATTCCTTTTTTATTCAATACATTCCACAGCAATATAGTCCTAGAAGGAATTAAAGGCCTTAAAAACACTTCCCTACGATCACTTATGGCACAAGGCGAGGACATATTTAACCAATGAAAACATTTCGGAAATAAAAACAATTCTTTACAACTTTTAGATATTTAATTTGACGATAGAAGATTTTCATTTGAAGATTTGAATTTATATATAATTTGAAGGATACGTGATTTAATATGAATTAGGTGGAATATGTCAGATTGGAAAGAAAAGATAGAGATTTTGGAATACACTTTCATTTTCGTTAATAAAAGAGCAGTAAAATTATACTAAAATTTACTTTGCAGATTTTCCTTTAAAGATATGTCTGCAAAACTGGTCACTGGATTCGCAGGATTACTTTTAAAACTTTCAGAAAATGTTTGTTCTAAATAAAAAATATAAAAAAGCCATGCAAATGATCTCGAACTACAAATAATAATAATAATAAAATTTCGTTTTGTTTGTGCATTTTTTGAAATTAAATAAAAAAGAAGACTTCATATACAAATATTTTAACCGTAACATCGAAATAACTTAAGCATATTTATGAATAAATCTTATATTCTTTTATATCTAAATTGCAATAATCAGTTCGTGTTTTTTAAAATTGGAAATCTTATTTCAGATTGTTATTGCATATTAAAGACTGTAAAAAGAATTTCTGAGTTATTTGTAAGGTTTTTGTTTTCAATTTTTAATCTGTGTGCTGTAATTTCAAAAAAGGCTTTAGAAGAAATGAAGCGTGTTGAATTGAGGCGATGTCTAGACGCAATAAATACAGTTCAACTTAGAAGATAAAATGTTTTAAACGAAAATATATTCAAAATGCAATAACACCAGATCCATTTTTGCTATACTTCAGGCAGTTTATTATACTATAATGTGAAAATTTAAATTTAATGTTTTTAGGAAATGTGTGAATTACACTAACTATAAACAAGAAAACAGTGATTTTTTAATGGAAACCAATTACTTAGTATTGAATGTTTATTATACTTCATTCTGTTTTATTTAAATATATATTTAATAGAAATTTATAGTTATTCCTTTCATAGAGTCACAATTTAAGATTTGATTTTTAAATTTTTCAAATACTTTTTTCTATACAAACATTCATATTCGACCTGTTTATTCCAAAAATATATGTATATATATATATATATATATACATATAATTTTGTTTCTTTAGACAGAATGGCCTGGATTTTTTAATCTGTTTGAGCTTTTATTCTAGTAATAAGTGTCTACAGAAAATCATGATGTAAAGATGGAAATTGTACTTACATTTCGCAAAAATTTATTAAACGTTTGGATATCCAATAAAATTCCGAAGTTCCACTTACGTTTTAATAACAGTCCTAGACAAGTTTTAAGTCTTAAATATGGTATTCATGCTAAACTAACAACCGATAAACTTGCAGCTACAACAGATATTTTTCTCATATCTCGCGTTTGAAACAAATCCAACATTTTCATAACTTTTTCTTAGTTTTGTAACATTTAAGAAACAACAAATAATAATAATTTTTTATTTATCTATAGGTTTGTATGTTTCCATAACTGAATTAAAGAACTGATAGAATCAAGCCACTTGAAGCTACAATAACATAATTACGGTTGCCATCTAAATTCAAATAACGTTACCTTACGCGTTATATAACGTCACGTCCCTTTTCCTCCAGGCAGATGCGCAACGAAGTGCAAAATTAAATAGGTGCGAAGTCATCACATAACCATTAAGTGCCTCCTCTGAATTTCCTTATTAATCAAGATAGTAAAATAATTCAATGGAGTTCGTAACAAGGGAATTCAATGCAATGCAAGACATCAGTGTTTTGCATAGCACAAATATCAATAACAACTCGAAACACCTTTCCTGTTGACCAATAAACAACAAAATAACCTGAAAACCGTCCCTATTTTTCGGTTGTTTCTGAAATTGCTACACTTTTCGTTGATAAATCTCATAGGAACAAGGACTGCAGAAAACAACCTGCAACATTATCTTTTCTATGTTACGGGAAATTTATGTGGTTTACTTTTTTATTCTGTCCTGTTGCTACACCTGAATGGAGTAACAATAAAAGAACACAACAAATGGGTATTGTTCTTTCGAATTCGTTCATCTTATTTATTGCGTGCCATCTGTCATTCTTTTACAAAGTCGGAAAGATGTCGGAAATCATTCTGTACTATAAATATTTTACGACGATTCAGCATTTATTGATCTTCCTGCTTATTCCAAACTGCAACAAGAAATGGTCGATTTTAAACGATTGCAAAAAACAAAGAAAAAAAGTAAGGAACGTAAAAGACAAAATAGGCCCAACTTTTACTTTAAAAAATGTAAAAAATCTAAAATAAAATTACTATTTTTTTTGTCATAGCACTTTTATTACAAACAATTTATTAATAAAATTTGTACATTCGGTATGGTACTTTATTTTTAATGCTCATGGAATATTTTTACTGTCAAATATACTTAGATATTTTAGACATTCATTCGCGTGATATTGACAGTCACATGACAAACATGATTGTGAATGCAATCTAACTGCACGCTACAATTCTCTTTTATTCCCTTCATAATTTTTACTTGAACAATTACAAAACATGTAAAAGCCAATCTAACATATCATTTGGCTTTTGAACAAAAAATGAACAATTCAAAAGGAACAATTTATTCTTTTCAACTAATTAAAATTAATTGATCCAATTACAAAAGAAAAAAGGAGAAATGAAATATGAAATGGAAAGTATTAATAGAGCCAGATTTTCTAAACTTTAATTCGGGACGCTGGGTAAGGGTTGTTGGCAAAATCTAAAACAGCATGTAAGCAGACATATAAAAAGAAAATTCGAAGTAATAAATTGGTTAAATTTTTATGAAAAATTTAAAAACCAGTTTTATAAATAAGCTATTTTCTGCTGGTTTTACCATTTTTACTTTGTTTTTAATCATCCACTAATAGACAGAGAGTAACTAACAGAGGTAATATTAGGGTGACCACTCAGATAGCAATTTTAGCTTGCATCAAACTTGCAGCAAGGTTTACACGATAAGAGTGCAAGCTTGAAACAAGTTTGCAGAAGCGACGAAGTCACCACGAGATGAACTTGCAGCAAGCTTGCGATGTCAAACTCATTGCAGCAAAAACAGAGTACGAAAAAAAACCTCGGATTAGAACTCGCGACCTACCGCTTCCAAAGCGGACGCTTTAACCACTCGGCCAGATAAACTCTGAGAGGAGAAGATAGATTTCGCTAATACATCGCGCATACGATTTATTTTAAACTCTTTTTTTTTTTTTTCTTCATTTTATTAATTTTTAAATTTTGTGTTGAGAACATGGTTTGAAATCAAAGAGAGAGTGATTTTCGCTAATAACTACGTTTTGCTAGTAGAATAAATTATGAAAATATGTTTCAAAAGTAATTACTTTTAAAATGGGACAAAATGTAAGTTATTATTTTTCAACAAACATTGACTGTTTTATAGGTTTAATTTTGTTTATAAACGTTAAAATTTCAACATTAAGAAAAAGGTATAGTTTTATAGAGTGCGAGTTCTATATTTAGTAAAAAGATGGAAAATGTTTCAAAATTTTTTTTTATAAAAAAGTTACTTTTTTCACAAATTATCATTGATTTATTGAATTAATAAAAATAAGGACGGTCTAGGAGATGCTATTAAAAATCGGATATTTTTTTAAAACAGAGGTAACGATAATTATCTCTTTGTGCTATCATCTTTGCATCAAGCTTCATTTGCAAACTTACAGCAAGCTTGCATTACAATGAGGGGTGGCGATTCTGCATTGTTAGTTTGCCACAAGTTCACTTCAAGATTGACGCGTCAAATTTCCCATGACAAGGTAATATCAAGTCAAAATCAAACTTGCTGCAAACTTACGTGCTATCTGGGTATACTCTTAGTATGGTGAATTTCCGAAGAATTCTTTCCAAGCTAAATTAAGAAAAATGAAATCTTGTTAGTCACTTGAAAATTTTCAATATAATGTTTTTTGATAAGACACAAACGGGACAATCGAGAACATTTAGTTGAAATCTGGGCCAACTTTTCAATCCGGGACAAGGAATAGAAAATCACGGCTATCAGTACTAATCCGGGACATCTGCTCGTTTTATTCGTATATCAAGAGTTGGGAATTTAAAACTGACTTTCTTATCTAACTTTTTAAAAATTAAATCAAGTTAATATTTCTAAATATCAGATACTTACCTATTAGTAAAGTTCAGTAAATTTAATTAAAAACCGGGGCAAACAGTCGAAATTCAGGAGCACCCCAGCTAATGCAGGGCCACACTCAACAAATTTACAGCTTATACTTAAAGTAAAGCAACATTTTGGGCATTTTTCTTTCAGAAAACAAACTGCAGTTCTGAGTATTATGTTCATTTAATGCTCCCTCTGTCTGAAAGAAATCATAGAAACGTAATGCGCATGCGCAGAATTCGCCTCAATGCTTCCTTTCTCTAGAGAGCCCATATCACTTCCAAATAATGAGGCATACAAGTCAAAATCGGAAGATATACAATTTACTGATCAATTATAATTTATTAATCAAGGATTTCAGCATTAGACAGCCATAATCAATTGATAATTCTTAATAATGTGATGCGGTGCCCATTTAAAACATTTGCCGACCACTAATTTAGGTCGGCTTATAATACAAGTTTCGATTGATAAAAGCCTCATAACATCGGCTATTTATTATAAAGATTTGAGAAAAGAAGCTCAGATTGGTCGAAAAGAAAACCCTTGATTTCGGTTTTTATTTAAAAGACAATGGCCAATTAGGGAAGAAAAGGAGAAAAACTGATACACAATAAGACGCTTATTATTTTTTTCGATTTAAATTTTTTCAAAGTTTAAGGTGGATATCCCGTTCTTTCAGGTTTACTTACGTCAAAGAAATTGTTATTTAGATTTGTGGGACAATTATGTCAAAAAAAAAAATAGATTTCAACCTCTTGTCTCGTTAGAGCTTTTCTGGCGCAATAAATCTACCGAAAGTAGACTTGAGAAGACGAGAATAAAAGCTGTAGTTTTCTATGTAAATGACATTTAAGATGATCAGGACATTTTTTAAAATTCCTCTCCAGCTATGAGATAAAAATTGCATTCTTTTATGCACTTGATTTTACATCGCTAAATCCTCTCTGAAATTCCGCATCAGTTCTTAGATTTAAATTGCATTCTTTAAGCGCAGGAGTTTACCACACTAAAAATAGACATTAGGTAGAGAGTGAAAAACCTTATAGCATCGAATGGCATAATAGAGCGTTCAATAAGTTCCAGAAAATGGAATATTGTTGTGAAACCCGACCTTCTCACTTCAGAATTTTTACACAGCTATTGTTTCAAAATTATAAAAGAGTGAGCTCAATTTTAGAAAGCTCATGCACTATATAGGTCACTTTTGTAATAATAATAATAATAATAATTTGGAGAAGCTTTGGCATGGTGGTAGTCTCGAAGATGGACTTTACTTTACTTTACACTACGACATACTTTACACACCCCTGCTTCCAGAGATAAAAATCTCCGGTTTGCAGTTTGGATGAGTGTTATATATATGAGTGTCTTTATTGAACAAAAAAAGAAGAAGAAAAAAGTTTACATACAGTGTTTAAACATCAACTAAAAACATGTGAAAATTATAAAAACGATGAAAAATGTGTATTTAAATACGAAAAGAAAGACTCGCGAAGCAAAAACAATTTTAAGACATGTCTCAAAAGTTCGCTGCATCTGTATACTTGTGAGAGGGCTGATTAGGGTCCTAGGAATTGAATCTTTAGAGGTTTTGAAGATGGACTGGGAGGTTCCAGGTTTGATACCCGATTACATCAAAGATTCACAATGTACATATATATTCTCAGTGTAACACGTTAAATATGACGTTGAGGATCAAACTTCCTTCCGCTGGTGTGGTGAAGAAATTAGGAGAGAATGTGCCGACTCCGGTGCTGTTCTCGTCACCTGGCAACGGTTTAAAATTACGAAGTTCATGCCAAAATACCCCTGGCGTTACCTCGAATCAAACCAAATTAAAAGTCAATAACAGTTTAAAGGTATAAAGCGATCTGATGCTGACAGTAAGCAATTTTCGACATTAGGTGGAGCTCTGAAATTGTTTGGCTGTATTTTCTGTTATTGTTTCAAATAACGATGCAAAAGAAACTCTTATAGAGAAATAATAATTGTAGATACCATGCAGCGCATTTTCATTATATGTAATTACGCGTTCAATAAAATTTTAATACTTAGAATACATTTATATTAGTTATGTTCATTTTTTCTCACTTAACACAAAATAAGGCTCCAAAATTAAAAAACTATCCACAGAAAGTTAAAGACGATTGTTTTTGGTCGACTTTGTTTTCTTAGTATTTCAATTCAATATGTTCACTTTTAAAGACTCAAAATAGAAAATTTAATGAAGTGCAGAATTTTCTTTCCTTCGCCTTTTCACAAACAGATTTCGTTTTTTAAATCAAAATATCAGAAGCATCTTTTGACACTTAATATGTTTTCGAAATTCGTTTCCGTCGGATTTAAGCTAGATATATTTCCACATGTTTAATTCAACTTTAAAATTAGTCTGTGGTTTGTCTATCGAACTTATATCTGTTATTCTTAATAAGATTGAAAAATAAAAATTATCATCAAATGCATTTAATAGTTAAAGATCAAAAAAGTAGAAATCAAATTTCATATGATTAAATATGTTGTTACCAAGGTAATTTGAAAACATTCTTTCGAAAAATTGAAAATGTCTCTCTAACGTGTAATTTCTCACAATTTTAATTAAAATAACATCTTATTTGGACAAAAAGCGAGGGAGAAAGTAAACAATAAACTATACTATGTATACTATGAAAACACAACTTCTATAAGAAGGAAATTTAAATAAAAAAAATGAAATAATAATCAGAATAGATTTCATTTCAAAGTATCATTAATGCATTTTATATCGCCTAATAAAAGAATAATGCATTTTTCATGTTTATGTTTTCTTTCGAATTAATATTTATTATGCTAACTATTTATGAATTTTGAAATTGCAGACTTTTGCTGAAACCAGAATAACACAAACAGCGAAAAATACGCAACACTTCGCTTCAATTTGATTATCGAAAAGAAATCATTGTGGCAAAAAGAACCTAAAGCCTCTTTTCATACAACTAATAGAAGAATTTATTCTTTCGTACCTTCAATAATACATTCATTGAGTGGAGAATCCTGGTACTATTTTTTTCCAACTATTTGTAGATGTAAAATATTTTAAGCCGAATTAAGAGTTATAATACATTTTGAAAGCTTTATAAAAGAATAATATCTTTTCTTATTTATGCTTATGTCGAAATTAATATTTTTATAGTTACCATTCAGAAATTTTGAACTTGCAGACGATTGGTGAGAGTAGGATAACAGAAACAGTAGACAACTTCTAATTTGAAGAAAAAGCGCGGGAAAAAGAAAAGAATCTATGATCAAAGAACAGCTTCTATAAAGCGGACATTTAAATAGATAGAATCGAATAATCAGAATAAATTGCCATTCAAAATATTATTAACGAATTTTTAACGCTTTATAAAAGAATAATAGTTTTCTTTTCTATCTATTCATTCCTTGAAATTAATATTTTTGTACTTACCATTCAGGAGTTTCACAATAGCAAACGATTCATGATAACAGAATAACATCAAGAGCGAGCAATATTCAACACTTCACTTGAATTTGAAAATCGAAAAGGCACAGCATTGTGACAAAAACAACTTAAAGCCACTCCCCGTACAACTGGTAGTAGAATTTATTCTTTCATACCTTCAACAATACATTCATTGAGTGGAGGATCCTGGTACTATTTTTTGTGCTACTATTTATAGTTGCCGAATATTTTAAGCCGCACAAGGAAAAGAAGAAAAAAAAAATATGTCTTTTCTTTTTGTTGATTGAGTGTTTCTATTCTTTCAGCGGAGCTTTGAAGCAATTAAAAGTGACGAAATACGGGCGGGAGGGGAATATATTTATTTTTTGTTTTGTTTAGTTTAACATCAGAAATATCTGTTGAAAGGTCAGGCTGTTCCAGACCTTGGGAATACAGCGGATTTGAAATAAAATAAATAATTGACTGCCAGGTTTAAGGTTGGGAGACCTTCTGTGAATAGATGAATCATTCTAAATTTCGTTTCCGTTGAATAGCGTGCCCTGCTTGATACTTTGTCCCGGTTTGAAAAATATTAGCCGACTTGTCCCGGTTTGAAAAATAGTAGCGGACTTGTCCCGGTCTTGACGATATTTCTCCAGATTGTTCTGAATTTTCAATGTAAGTTAACACTTTATATAATAATTAAAAAGTTAAGTAAAATTACTTGTTGTCACAGTAATATGACAAAGGTATTTGCGCATGTCATACAATATATAACTGCAAGATGTCTTTCGCACTTTCTTCCAAACAGATACTCAACGGATTCAAAAATTAAATTGGCGCTGTGAACATAACAATTGTCAAATGAGCATTAATCGGCTTTATTAAAATTTTCGTTTCAGTATCGATTAATACTGTGTAATTCGATGATGCCTAGGATATCGATACCGCACACCAGTTATTTCAAACACATATAATTGTTGAATTTGTAAAGGATTATCGAAGGTGAGGTTAGCTTAAAATAATGATTATAATTAAACATTCGTAAAAAAGGAGAGATCCCATACCACAAAAACATAATTTTGCATTTTAACACAAACCAGCGGTAGAAAAGAAGAAACTGAAAAAAATTATTGCATCATTTCTTGGCTAATCATTACAGCAATCTGCAAAAGACATTTCTTACAAAAAGAGAAACAAAAATAGCTTTTAAATAACAAAAATAACAATAGCTAACAAATATAGTATTTTTTGTTATTTTAAACGAAGTTAAAGACACAGTTCGTACTCTTACCAGTGAAAGTTTTCTATTTAGAACAGAAGTAATCACAGTTCAGAGCTGTTAAATGCACTAAAACAGGCAGAATTTAGCAGTCAACCAGCATGTATTTATGTTTATTTCAATTTCGAATAAATCTCCTGCCACCACAAACTCGAGGGAATTTATCATCAATGTGACTTCTAACCTTTACCTGTCAGACCTGAATTATAACTTCCTGTAAATCGCCCACCTTGGAGATTTATTTGAAATTTGGCGGATCATTAAATTCAGAATAAGTTACGAAACTGCTCGATGAAAATTAAATTTAGCCTACCATATCGATATAGATTACTCGATATTTCCTTTTTGGCAAAGTTTTAGTGAATAAATTTCTCTATAAATATATAAGAAAAAGCTTGAAAGACTGTTCGAAAGTAAATTACTAAAAGTGTATTAATCAATGCGAAAAATATCCAAAATAGTAATGTAGATAGGAATACTTGAATTTTCTTACATCTCAATTTAACATTCTTCTTCAAAAATGTGCTGAGTAAAGCCATGCATAGTAAACAATATTTGGATAAAGTCTTATTTATTAAACATCAAATGTTAAGTCTGAAAAAAATTTACTATTTGTTAAACTCTGTTATTATTACAATTGCTTTATGCAATTTGATATTATTTTTTGTTTATTTGTGAAATTCAACAAACTTTGTGGCTGTTTAAACCTTGTAAAACTTGTACTCAACCCATTACTAATTATTATAAAGAACTTGAAAACTTATGAAACTAGCAAGAATCCTCTAATAATCGTGTAATAATCCTCTGGTTCTTTCTTCTAGTTTTTCAATAATGCAGTTTATTGAAAACTAGAAGATCATTGTAGATTGTAGCATCAAATTATTCATAAAAAAAGAAAAATCGTTTTATTTTTTTTTGTATGTTTCTTCTTCTAAAAGTTTCTTCAATCCAGAAACGGCTAATTAGGTGTGCTCACGTGATACACGTGAAATGCATCATGAAAAATTTCACTGAAAAATCTGTTTACTTTTTTAATCTACTCCGCAACTACAAGAAGAAAAAATACAAAGATGACACAGCACAGTGTAAGATAATGTGTGCGCTGTGCAGCCATGTGTTAGATGGCATGCGCGATTATGTTTGTCACTTTACAGTGACGTCATGCGAATTGACTTCAATTTCAAAGTAGCATCTGTGATATTCATCTGAAAAAGACCTTAGAAGTTTGAATTACAAATTCATTGTGTTTCGTATAAAAGGAATGCAAAAACTTAAACAATTTTTGATGATTAAATTAAATTAAATTAAAATTAATAAAATTAAAAATTAATAAATTACTAAAAATTAAAATTAAATAATTAATAAATAGATTAATTAAATAAAATATATCATTTTACTAAAGGAAATCAAATGCAGTTTTGTTTAAATTTTTAATTAATTAGATTTAAATAAAAACATTAGATAAGCATCAGGCGATTTTTCTTTCTTTGTGAATAATTTGACTCCAAAACCTACATTGGTCTTCTAGTTTTTCAATTATTCTGGTTATTCAAAACTAGAAGAGACAACCAGACGATTATTCCAGGTTTATTAGAGGATTTATGCTAGGTTTACGAGTTCATTATAATAGTTAGTAATAGGTTGAGTACCGTTTTACAAGATTTAAATAGTTACAAAATTTATTGAATTATACAAATAAACAAAATGTATTATCAAATTGCATAAAATAATTATCATAATAGCACAGTTTAACAGATAGTAAATTTTCTTTAAAGGTCGACTTAACATATGATGTTTAATAAATAAGATTTTATCCATACTTTGTTTACTATGCCTAGATTTATTCAGACTTTGGACCACTTTTAAGACGTTCTGTCTTCAATTATGTTCATTGATCGCATCAGAAGTCTTAGTAAAGTTATGTTTCTCTAAAGGTATCCGTTTTTTCTCGCGCATTCTGCTAGCTTGGCAGCAAGTAGAGATTTCGCCTTGGTCAGTTATTTGTATTTTCTTCGTTTGCAACATTACTCGTTCATTAACTTTATTTTCTAAAAATTCCATTCGTGCTTTTAGTTGAATAATTTCATTCTTTAAATTGACAGTTTCATCGGAAAAGAATCTGAAATAACTCTCATTTAGTATATTTTCTGCTGGGTTACTCCCAGAGTGCTTTGTATAATATTATTCTGATATGAATCCCATAACAATTGTATTCGTATTAAGACCTCATATTGAATATAATTCATTTAACTTGTTGTGATTTTGAGTTACCATGTTCGTTAACTCAACCACACAAATATCTTTAGAAAATATTTACTTAATACTTTCTCTTTTGTGAATAGAAAGCACTGTCATCGTTAAAATATTAAACCTCGCGATTTTGATGAATCCCCAAATTTTAGAATTCCCTGAGTCCGATAGAAACATTTTTGGAATTATATCTGGCTGTTTGATCGAACATTTATGAAAAATATAAGGAGTTAGACGAATGAAATTTGGTACGTAGTCTTTACATAAAGCGATCGGACGTCCCGTTTTTAACTGGACCATCCCGTTTCTAGATAATCTGTCCCGTTGTCCCCAAGCAAGGCTTCGGGACGCCGAAATGTCCCGTTTTCAGACAGAGAGCAACCCACGGCAATAATTTCAAAAGAAAAAGAAAAGAATAATAAGAAGAAAAGAAAAACAGGGTTAAAATTTTTTAAAAAAATCTGATGATAGCACCTACGGCAATAATTTCAAAAGAAAGAGAAGAAGAAGAAGAAACGAAAAACGGGGGGAAATTTTTAAAAAATTTGATGCTAGCACCTACTATCTCCGTGATGGCGGATCATGAGCAATACGTCTCACACATGTAAATTGGTCAGAAGCCTGCTAGCTGGCACTTGTTTCTAAATACATTACGCTATAAAAAATGACAGACTGAAACACTGGGAATGTTTCAACCTAAAGTCACTGGGTGGCATTCACACTTTCATATGAAAAATTTCAATTATATGAATTTCGTATAATTGTTGGATATATTTTACGCCTCTTATGAATAAGTTCTGGACAAGCGCAAAACACACAGCTGCAAGTCTTAGTTCTTAATAAAATGATCATTACTAGAGTAAATTTACAATCCTGACAAGAATTTCATTCTTATTTGAAATCATCTCTATATATAGTTAAGCAATTTTAATCTTGAAAAATATTAAACCACATACATTATTTATTTTTACGTGTTCATTCCTGTTCTTTTCCTTAATTAATAAAAACTGAAAAAAACATTCCTTTATTGAATTCGAAAACTATAGCGCAAAAATGAGTAGATGTTCCGTTTTGAGGGAAAAAATAAACAGTCACGTTATCTTTACCCAAAACTGTAGATCTTCATGATATTTTGGACAAAATCCCTGAAATGGAAGTTTCTGTCTGTCCGTCCGTTGCCATGTACACACGATGACCACAAAACGCAACGGCAAAGTTGGATGAAATTTGGCGTTTTAATCACCAGAATTGTAGGCGTTTATCAATTTTCAGCCAGATCCGTAAAAGGAATTGCTGTCTTTCGCGCTGTCTACTCAAGCGCACGCGGAAAAATAATTCAAAAACTGTACAAGCTAGATAAAACGGATTGGCATGCGTTCCTGACACCATACTTGCAGATACATATCAAATTTTGGCCCCAATAGACAACGGTAAGGTGGTGAAAATTAAAACGTATTTTTCTCGCTATATGACGAAGCTAAACACAAAACGTGCCATATAGTGTAAGTATATGAGAATGTCGAGGGAGGTATGACACTTCTATTAGTTGGACTCGTGGCGGTATGTCTAAAACTTTGAAATCCGTGAAAATCTGAAATTCGATTTTTTTACGACTACTATACTTTCTCATTGTAAATTTCCTGCACGAGTGAAAAAAGTCAAAGAAAACAGATTACAGTACAACCCCGTTTAACGGAACTAAAGAGGGGAGGAGCCGTTTCGGATAACGATTTTTTCGGTTCATCCGTAGACATCTATTACTATTTTGTATCTAATTACAGCATGTAATTCTGAAATGGAGTGAGTATAAAACGAATTCAAAACTCTCTCTGTAGGCTAAACTTATGTCCTTTATTATAGTTAAAATTACATTCTTAGAATTACAGTAGGTGCATCAATATATACTTAGTAATAGCTTATAGCATATGAATTATTCATTCAAAAAACACAGTTATTTTTGTTTGTTTCTTACATCCCACCCAACTTTTCGAGGAACAATATCCCGCCATCTTTTCATTACAAGGATGTCAACCACCGTTTTTTTGGATTTGCGATTTCAGAGGCAATTCGGATAACTCGGGTTTCGGTTAAACTGATTTCGGCTAACCGGGATCTTACTGTTAATTTAGAAATTTAGAAAACACAAATCCAGCAACATTATACTTATACAAAATGATTTAAGTTTTGTTCATTGAATTAATCATAAACAGATATAAGAAGTAGAAAAAACACAGCAGAAGAAAAGTATCCTCGCAAGTTTATACATATCTACAGGATGAGACGCATACTATGCAGTTGAAATAATTCTTTGTGATGGAAATTTTGATTAAGTGTCACTAGAATACGAATCGGAACAAAGGAATCATAAAAATTCCTTTTATTGATGATTCCGTTCACACACGCAAACGGAATATTTCACAACAAAACATGCTTCTGTAAAAGCGGTAGAGGAAATTCATGTACTGTGATTCCCGGAAAAATAACTTACAAAATGTCATAACTGACGTTAGCGTGGGTGCGGAAAGTGGGAGATTTATCTTGTAGGAGATTTTATATGAATGGAAAAATATATCATAGAAAGATGTGTTTTCATTTTTTCGTGCACCAAACATAAAAGGAGAACGTATTGTAATTGTCAGAAAATTCGACATCGAGAGTTTGATGAATTTCAATATTTTAGTCCTCCATGGGCTCGAAGAAAGCAGTTTTTAGGAATTATGTCTATCTGTGCACACGATAACCCGAAAATAGAACAAACTAGACGAATGACGTTTGGTGTGGCGTCTTTATTCCAAATTTGTAGATTTGATTTAAATTTCGGATCCAACCCGTCTACAAGAAGAATGAGCTGAATGGAAGAAATTTAGCATACGTTTTCATTTCCAAATTTCAATATTTGCATCAAATTTTAGACTAAATCCTTCGACGGGTTACCTAGCAGTTTGTCGGTAAGCGTGTATGTGAATACGGTAAATCTTAAACGCAGAAAGAAAAAAAGAATGTGTTTTTGCATGCGGTCTTGATGCCAAAATTACATATGTGTTTCATCACAATTGTCGATATGACACTAAAATTGTAGATATGTTTCATCAAAATTGTAGATATGTTTCATCAAAATTGTAGATATGTTTCATCAAAATTGTAGATATGTTTCATCAAAATTGTAGATATGCTTCAATAAAATTGTTGATTTGACACTAGCATTGTAGATATGACACCGAGATTGTAGATATGTTTCACCTAAATTGTAGATATGACACCAAAATTGTAGATATGACACCAAAATTGTAGATATGACACTGAGATTGTAGATATGACATCAAAATTGTAGATATGTTTCATCAAAATTGTAGATACGGCACCAAAATTGTTGATATGTTTCAGATTTTGGACCCAATCGAGCTGTGTTCTAGTATCTATATTTCATTCTTTGTGTTACAAGGTGAAACTAAAAATAAAACGCACTGCATTGTGGAAACGTACGAGAATGTAGAGAGGAGAACATTCCCGATGGTTCAGTGAAGAGAATCACTCTCATTTTTAATATTTTTTTTGTTGGTATTGGGAGAAAAATTTCTCAATTTCAGCCTGGTCATAGATAAACAGGCAGAAGAATTTAGCTACAAATAATTCCAGGATGAAATCTAATTATTATAATTAATCCACGTTGGGGGAGGGCCCTCAAGATAAGGTTTAGGTTAAGTAACGCCCATTAGGCGAATTAAGAATCACAGATAGAAGTGACAAACATTAGCAAAAGAAGAGTTCTGAAATAGCCATTATGACATTCATAGTGAATGTTGCCTATTCTTTTCTACCTTCATTAGAAATAAACATATCCAACAGAAATGGATAGTGGACAGACAAATTCCGCGTGGCTTAGTGATGCGGATATGTATTGCTGATGATGAAAATGTAAAGATATGCTACAAGGTTTTGAAACAGATATGCATGTAAATGTAAGCAAAAAATTTGAGTTTGAAAATTTTTTGATTCAATCTTTCTATATCGAGGTTTTTATTTCGGGATGTTTGTTTTGTATGTAAAGCTTCAAATCTCATGAAATAATTTAGGAGAAAATCATAAATTCTTAACCCTTCTTTAGACATGGCGGATTTCTCAGATCCAGTAGAGTATATTTTATTTTCGTTATTGAACTCAGTTGGTAATAGTTTTATGTCCTTTTATCTATATACACTGGCATACAAAAGTTAAGGAACATTTCGTAAAATGCGAGAAATTTGCAATTAATACGAAAACTATGGTTTGAAATCAGTTCTGGAGAATCGTGTGACATTCAATAGAGTATCATATACATATTACATTGAAGATTCGGTCACGAGGGCAATTAGAGGGACCACAGAAACGGATGAAGGCGAAAATGTAGTGTCACCCATCCTGTTTCACAGAAAGCTGATAACGAGATGTAACTTTTATCAATGGTTATGGTTTAATGTGCTTAACATTCATATGCATTTTCGTAAGCGTAGCATAAATATGCGGGAAGATATAAATGTTTCTTTAAAAAGTCCCAAATTTTTCCGCATGTGTTTTGCTTATAACATGCAGAGTTTCCATTCAAATTATTCGAAATTTGCAGAACACTTGACAATATGTTATTGAATTGTTATATTAAACTTTGAAGTAAATACATTGAATATTAGAGGAAATATGAGTGTTTGTACTAAATAATTTTTTACTGCGCATGTGCGAGACGCAGCGGAATTTTTCTTTCATAACTTCAAAGCCAGATATATATAGCAACTTTTAAAAAACACTCCAGTTGAATCCCATTAAAATTCAGAAAGCTGTCGGTATTTCAGTGAGCTGAATTTCAATTTCTCTTTAAGAGAAACTAAATGATGAGGGTTCTTGCATACACTGATATTTTTTAAACTTTAATCTTCGAATGGTATTCGAGAAAATGCAATATAAATAATGTATTTAATTTATAAGTGTTCATGGTATTCAGGATATTCAATTTTACTAAATTTCAATGTTACTGTTCGAAGATTCAAATTTAAGAAAATATAAGTTTGTACAAGAACCCTCATCATTTAGCTTCTCTTAAATATAAACTGAAATTCACCTCACTGAAATGCCGACAGCTTTCTGAATTTAAAGAGGATTCAACTGGAATTTTTTTAAAGTTGCTCTATATATCTGGCATTGAAGTTATGAAAGAAAACTTCCGCTGCGTCTCGCACATTCGCAGTGAAAAATTATTTAGTATAAACACTCATATTTCCTGTAATATTCAAGGTATTTACTTCAAAGTTTAATACAATATTTCTGTAACATATTGTCAAGTGTTGTGCAAATTTCGAATAATTTGAATGAAAATGCTGCATGTTATAAGCAAAACGCATGAGGAAAAATTTGGGATTTTTTAAAGAAACATTTATATCTTCCCAAATGTTTGTTCCATGCTTACCAAAATGCATATAAATATTATGCACATTAAACCATAACCATTGATAAAAGTTACATCTCGTTATCAGCTTTCTGTGAAACAGGATGGGTGAAACTCCATTTTCGCCTTCATCCCTTTCTGGTGGTCCCCCTAATTGCCCTCGTGACCGAATCTTCACTGTAATATGAATATGATACTCTATTGAATGTCACACGATTCTCCAGAACTGATTTCGAAACATAGTTTTCGTGTTAATTGCAAATTTGTCGCATTTTACGAAACGTTCCTTAACTTTTGTACGCCAGTGTACATATATGATCGAGTAGTGACGATTAACAAAGTTCTCGTATCAGTCACCCATCAATCATCAAGGACCAGAAACAGTATTTTCGATTTCTCAGTTTAGTTTATTTGTAATAAAGTTTCGTTTTGAAGTAACACAAGGGCTATTTTGGAACGGACCTCGTAATTTTGAACCGTGGTTAGATGAAAAGGACAACACCTGAACTGACACCCCCTCTCCAAGCTTCCTCACCACACCAGCGAGAGGATGAATGGCTGCTACGTATGATTTAGCGTGAAACAGGCCCACATACACGGAGGATCTTCAGTGGAATCGGGTTTCGAGCCTGGAACCTCCGGCCACTAAGCTGAGACCTTACCACTAGGCCACCGCGGCCTCATCGATTTCTCAGATCCCGCTTTCAAAGTTCGTACGATTTTAGCATATTATTATTTTTTAATTAAATATTTTAAATTGAATACTATTGTAATTTAATACAAAATGTATTTAAAGTGGTGAATGAATTTTCTTTCTGAACTGTTAATGACTTTCTGTAATTGGCGCGACTGATACTGTGAATTCTAATGCGTGTTCTAATTTCACTCTGACTTTTATAAAGTAAATCTTTGAAATGGGAAGGATTTACAGAAAATCTTAGGGTTGCTTCAGCAAAATTATAAGAATATAAATAATATATACAACAATAAATATGCTTCGTGAATTAATTATAAAAATAAAAGATTAAAACGCTGTAGGTTATAAATAATAGCAGGTGATATGAGAGATCGTCGTGTCTAATACGAGGCGTTTGTTAGCCGCACCAAACGTAGAGGAAACTGTGAGTTAAGAATCGATGCTGCTTCCAAATATACACATAAACACATACTTAAGATTTGAAATGAATTGATATTTTAAAGCAATTTAAGCGAAAAACTCACTTTCCATCAGTGGTGAATCCAGGCGGCTATAGGGTTGCAGCCCCCCAGAGTTAAGCCAGAATTCTTTATTTTATTTCAAACCATACAGCTGTTTTTACTTAATCTTCCTTTGAAAAAAATGACAACATTTCTTTCTGGCTTTTGACAGGCTCGAAATTTTTCTCACTTTTGTAGTCATTTCACTCGTATTTGGTCAAAAACATGCTTTTGCTAGTTATTTCATTGTGTTTTTTATAAAATTATTGACAATATTGTAGTGTTCTTTATGATTTTTACTTTCAGGTGAGTCAAGTCTTTAAAGTTAAAGTGTTTTAATTTGCATAAGCCATAAGGTTTGACATCCGTTACGACGATACAAAATTTTTTATACATCAGCCCCCTCTCCCCAGATGCAAAACCTGGAGTCGCCACTGCTTTTGATAAATATCTGAGTACTCAGACTTCATTTCAAAGCGAAACTAAGAAGCAATGATCGCAGTTTTTGCAACTATTACTTTTGATTAATAATAAAATATTTTCCTGTTCATAAACCGCAGATCCTTGAACTCCGTGTATTTCACAACACGATTTTATTCATCTGAGTACATTAAACGCAAACCAATGCATTGGCTCAACCTAAGAATCACAAATCAAGCAATAAAAATATCCCTATTCCCAATGCTATTGACCACTCTCGGTTACAACAATAAATCTTATCTTCCGACGAAGATAATACATGAATCGAACGGTCTACCGCATAAATCAATCAATACCTTTCTGCTATGCCTCGGTGAACAATACAAATGTAACTAAATTCAAGAAATGTCATGCGCATCTTTCCTTTCTTAAAATATGCGACATTTTAAGCAAACAATGGCAAACAGAAACACGCGACAGGGGGATTTAAATGACGCGCTCGTCACGTACATTGTGAGTATTATTTTGAGTCTAATATCTTTCCCGAAGAAAATATGATACCAGGATGCACACACAGAGAGAACTCGCTTATGTATCGAGATATCTTTCGAGATAAAAGATTTTATCTGGTGTAAACAGAGCTAGGCAAATAGAAATGGATCAAGAAAAATAAGAGGAGAATTGCGATTGTACATATTTTGGGTTAAAAGCACTTTGCTGGTTTTTGAAATGTTTAAATGTCAGGGATTATATATAGTGTGGATTTAACAAATGGCAGATGGTTCAAGTTTTTGAGGTTATTATGAGGAAATGTCTTTATCTGTTTCACAATGTTCTTTAAAAAATAATTTACTTCTGCCTTGTCGAAAAAGAATATTACTACAGTCTTGAAAAATAATTTTCTTCTCCCATATAGGGTAGAGTCGCCGAATCTGGACCTCCTGAACATTTTTACTTTCTCATATACGAAGTATACAAAGAGAAAGTATTGTAATCGTCAAACAATTCTAACTTGAGATTTTGACGAATCTCCACGTTTTAGACCTCCTTAAGTCCGAAAAACACAATTTTGGAATTATATCTGTGTGTGTGTGTCGATCTATGAACACGATTACTCGAAAACTATTAGAGCTACGGGGATGAGATTTGGTATGTGATCTTTACACATAATTTATAGGTTTCTGTCAAATTTTGGGCAAAATACGTCTACGGGAAATCTGTCTGTCTGTCCGCGGTTATGTGAACACGATAACTCAAAACCTTGAATAGCTAGGTGGATAAAATTTTGTGCACAGTTTTATCATCATGAATGTAGGTCCGTTTCAAAGTTTGGACCAAATCCGTCGGAGGGTTGATGGTCTGTAGGACTGTATAGTCGCATACATGTAAAAATTATATCGCCTAAATCCTTTGGCTTAGATAAATAAAAATTGGGTTGATGGTTGCAAACATTAAGTATAGAGCTGTGCCCAATTTTCGTTTCAATCGGTTAAAAAAAAGCGTTCAAATTGCATATTCAATTTTTTTACTTGCGTACTGGAAGCAATCTCTGCGCATGCGCAAGCTATTCAGCGATAGCGAACAAGGTCATTTTCTCCTGTTTTCTTTCCACTCGCGCACGCCCTCGTGTGCTTGGTAGAGCGTGACAGAAAATAAATATTGCTAAGTTTTAATACATACGCATCTCTTAGAATATGATTCTTCACCTAAATATTTTGCAATCATTACAATCTACAATGAAAAACCTTCTGAAAGTCATTGCATTCTGGGTTACAGAACAGAACGCAGTCCCTTACCCCCGTACCCGTGACCAGACCGGTCACTGAACGGTTTGATGGGCAAGACACGGGAATTTATTTAAGAAAAAGAAAACAAAATAAACAAAAATAAGGAAATATATACACTATGTGGCAAACCTCATGGAAGAATTCTGGGTTACAGTAGGTTCGAATTTTTGTCCACGCAGGGGGAAGGGAAATGACAAATTTTTGAGAAGTATACGAGAAAGTTTAGGGGAGGCCACTCCTGCTGGTTTAATGTACAGTGATACAGAAATATTTTTAATGAAAAACAAGTAGTAGAATAATTTTTGTAACTCAGTTGTCTTCAAAACAATGTAATTAATTTTTATGAAATGCACTTTATAGTAAGAAAAAAATAGCTTTAAAAAATTATGTCATCTGTCCTCAGTTTCTCAGCTTGGACCACCAATTTCTTTAAGCACAATTAAACGAAAATATTTTTTAATCTCAAATTCACACAGCACACAAAGCATGATCCCAAGTATGGCATTCTATGCACTGTATCCCTTTCACTGTATCACTTCTCCCTTTTTCTTCTCAGAAATAATATAAAGCAACGAAACCTTAGTTTTTGGTTCTTTTGAACCAACAGTCTAATTGCTTTTTTGCTTTGATTTTTTTCACTTCTAATGAGACTAATAGTAATGAGAACTGCTTTCTGAGTCATTCCTTTAGTTTAAGGTAAAAACCCTGCTTATTTAAACAATTTAGGCAACTTTTGAATAGCAATAAAAAAATTCCCTATCCTTATTTTAAAACTATTTTAATAGAATTTTTATAGTAAATTGCAGCAAAAAAATTTTCTATCTGAGGATGTAATAACATATTTTCCTACTTATTTAAAACACCGTAAGGGCCTTTTATCTTTTGTTAGTATAATTATTTAATCATACCTAAATCTAAACACATATTTTTCAACTGTAACTATCCAACGATTTCTCTTAAAAATTATTTTATGCATATATATCGTTACAAAATATTTCCTCATTCATAATTTTTTCATTTATATCTTTACAAAATAATTTGCTTGTTTAACGGACCAAATATTTAATAGAATTGAAGTTAGGATACAGGTCCAAATTCGGCGAATTACCCCTACATAGTGTATTGATTTAACTAATGGGAATATAAAAAAATATAAAATGACTTACATCTGTTAATTACTAACTAAAAGTAATTAATAAGCTCTTTTAATTGTGTTCAGAGATAATAACTGTACCTTTTTACGAAAGATATAAGAGAATATAAATAATGTGTTATATGAAGTTAAATAAGTAGAAGTAAAAAAATTGTTTTGCTGAAAAAGCAAATGTACGAAAGAACTTAATTAACTCGAGTAAAATCTACAGGATTTAGATAAATAAAATTCAAAACATAAAAGATAATAATCAAATCCACTGGAGACACGTGAAGCAATTTTTATTGCGTTATTAAGAGATGCAACGTTCCTGGCGTCTAATTTATGTTTTTATGTATTTTGATCAGCTCTCATTTTAACTGAACTTGATATGCATTTTTTGACTAGTTAAAGTGGTTGCGGTAAGTTATTTAGCTCTTTTGTCTATCAATTGTTTTTAATATAGCTTTTCTTTTGTATCTAACTAAATTAAAACGACATTTTGTAAACAAGATTTGTCGGTAGAAAATTGTGTTATGATTCGATGGACAATAAATTTAGAAAATTATTGATTTTACTGTAAGATGATTACCGCTGTACTAGTTTTTTTCATAGTTCAAATTAAAAAGAAAATCTAAATTATTTTTTATCATGCACTATTATTTAATTTGACTTGCTTTATGTTTGTAAAGATGGAAGTTTGTATTCTATTTGCCACTCACTTTTTTATATGCTACAGTTTAAAAATTTTTTATACTTGTGTATTCTCGATGGCAATTCATCAATTTATTATTACTTTTAGAACTTAATTATCACCTAATCAATTAATTTATTTAAATTTGGTTCCATAAAAGTGGTGCCGTCTGGTAATGCTCATGAGAAAAAATTAATTTCACATCCAGTAATATTTATAATAACGAGTAATAAACTTAAAACTAAAGCGCAAACACAGTTAAAATAAAAAATGATTTTTATTACAATAATAAAAAAGGATTTTTAAAAACTGTCTTCAACTAATATTTTTCCCCTTATCTTTGAATCAATTGATCAATGACGTTTCAAGTTGACAATTATGAGAAAATGCCCAGTGAATGGAGTAATACTTTTATGAGCATTAGGCTTTAAAATAGATAATTAAATCGTAAATCTATGTTTCCCAAACATAAATGGGTTCAATTATTGGAAATTAAATCTGTCACCACTTTTCTACTTGCGAAAAAAACCTGCAACTGAGTAGTAATTATTATAGAAAGATATGAGCTGGATTTTTGTCAAGGAGGGAAAAGTTAATATTTTTTGGTCCAATATAAAAGCTGCTACAAGCAGTTTAAATAACCAATATTTATCCATTACTGCCAATATTAATACATGCATTCTTAACTAGCAGGGAAGTTTTAAAGCACAGGTATGAAATTAGTAATTTATTTGAGAAAGGATCTAAACAATGCAATACGCAGGTTGATGCAAAATTCCTCAGTCAAATTTTAAGGAAAGTTCGGCATATAGAAATAAGTAACTTTTGCATGAGGATGCACCACTACTGAGGGCTTTTTGTCAGGGAATCAAGTAAGAGAAAAATAAACGCCAGATAAATTATACAATACAGGTTTAATGGAATACAAATTGACAATACTATAAAAATAGAATTGTATGAATAACAACATGCAAAGCGAGCATCACTTCTGATGACAAGTCCTTTGAACACTTACTTTAAGTACCCAGAAGGTTTATCTTTTGCTAGTGCATCCTACGTGCAATTGTATCTGTCATGCTGTGTACGACTGTTACTCATGAAACTGTGTAAATGTACTTTTGTAAATTTGCATTCCATTAAATCTGTGCTTTACATTTTATCTCATAGACCCTTTTCTTTTGCTTAATTCACTAGCACACTCTGTATCTGTCATCTTTTGAGTTGACTCCATGTTCTTTTACACAACTGACTTGCTTCTGTAAGCATGAGCTACCTTTAAAATTTGTCTAAGGAATTTCAAATTATCCTGAAGGAGTATTATGATCCTTGAATATTACAGATCTATAAGATCAAACGAGTGTTGTAACCCTGAATGAATATCATGATTTTGATGAAAGCGCAATCTAAAATATAGAAGATACGAAAGAAATGCTATTGAAAAGCTTAGTTTATTATATTAAATGACTGTCCATTTTCCGAGCTACAACAGAACTATTTAGTGACGAACTTCGTAATCTTAAACTGAGATCAAACAATTCGAACGACATGTCAAACAATAGTAGCCTCGTTTTTGTAAGGGAGGCTTCGAATGTAAACAAATTATTGTTATCAGTATAAGCAAAAATGTAAACTAAATCAATGCAACATTTTGTTAAACTCGATGTAATTTTTTTTGCAGAACCAATAAAGATTATCTACGCACACTCATCCAAACTGCAAACCGGAGATCTTAATCTCTGGACGCAGGGGTGCGTCGTAGCGTAAAGTACAGTAAAGTAATGTCTCCAGATTTCCACATCACATCTCAGCAGGATGGAATTATACAAATAAAATTCATGAAAAGTTATGATACAACCTATTCGTTGTGGTTTAGTAAGAAATTCATAGCTGAACAAACCTAAGTATGTTAAAGAAGTTCACAATCTTTGTTACTTAAGATTTCTAAACAGATCGTTCAATTATTAATTTTTTACAGATAGTTTATTATATGCTACGAATATAATTAGTTTTAACAGATCATTTATCAATCAGTGCAAATTTCAAAAGTAGAAATTTGCTCTTAATTATGTTCTATGTTTAAGAAGAGAATTTCACTTTTAAAATTATTAACGATGAAACGATTTGAATGAATTTAACGATTTGCTTAAAACGCGTACACTTAACCACTTACCAGTTTTACGTCACACGAGAAAAGCTTTTTCACGAAGTGAATCTCCCAAATATAGTTAAGGAATCTCATTTTTGAAAGCTTACGTTTCTACGCATATTATCGTGCCTTATTCGTTCCAGCTTAAATTTTTATATTTTCGGTGATGTCAATTGTCATAAAATACTTTCAGTTTTTTCCCTTTTTCTATCTGAATTTTCTTTTATAAAATCTGTTTCCTTATTGTTATCGCCTAATACATGATTTTAATGATATTACAAATTGATCGGAATTAACTGACATTGTCAACTGATTTGAAATATTTCATTTCTTCTAGAGAAGTGATTCTGAAAATTATTACATTTAAACGGCATAGTGCCATTTTCTGTTTTTTAACTTACAACTAAGTTCTATTTAAAATTGTTTGTCATCTTTCATGCTGATGTAGTAGCGGAAATCAAGAGCCATTAAATAAAATGAATCGAAAAAATAAAGAATCGGAAGTGTTCTCCTCGGAAAATTATACAGTAGACATCCAGTTATTCGGCTTACTGTACCGGAAGGGCAGATCGAATAAGTCGGATAGTCCGGAATTCTATAAATACTCAGTTCCTACCCCTATGCCAGTAAAAACAATACTTCTTTTTTTATCAAATCGCGCCTTTCTCTGACCTTTTGGTACAAGAAAGTACTTAATTTATGTTTGTTATGCACTGTATTGTATACAGGGTGTCCACGCTTCTCGTGGTCCAAGAGCTAATTTCTAAACCTTTAGAGATAGACATATAGTTCCAATTGGGAAAATGCTATAGGGAAGAATTATATTTTATGTTTTTGAATCAATGAATATTAATTTCTGAAAAAGTTACGAATTCTAATTTTTTATACGCCCCCCCCCCCAGTCTTATCAGTCCTACTTAATAAAATATTTTTCACACCGTTAAATTTTAAACAAAAAAAGTTCCACTTATCTGAGTCTAAAACTGACCAAGTTATGGAGCTTTGAATTTTATCATTTTAACCAATCAGCGGTCTCATCGAGCAAGTGCTTGCTGCACATTGATTGGTGGATCGTCTTTGAGGCGGCTATTGAAATGGTGTGAAGTGGTCTAATTCAGCGATATCCAAAGTTCCATAACTCGATAAATTTTAGCCGCAGATGAGTGGAACGTTTTTTGTTAAAAATGTTACGGTGTAAAAGATATTTAACTAAATAGGACTGTAGGACCGGGGGGCCGTATAAAAAATTAGAATTCGTAACTTTTTCAGAAATATATTTATTAACTAAAAAAATAATATATAATTATTTCCTTCATTTAAAGCATTTTTCCAATTGGAACTATATGTCTATCTTGAACGGTTTAGAAATTAGCTATTGGACCATGATAAGCGTGGATACCCTGTATAATGTTCAATGCATGTACAGTACGTTTAAGAAATTTATCACAGGAGAAGATAGTTTGTGAATTAAAATATTTTATATATTTTAAGATAAAAATTTGAATGTCTAATTTAATTGGAGGAAACATTAAGCTACACACACTGTATAGCATGAATGCATACACTTCTAAAATAGACAAAACATTAAAGTAAAATTTAGGCTTAGTTCTCACCAAAAGTATTTGAACATATTTTACTTTTCATTGATAAATGACTTGCATTAATGTGAAAAGGATGCAATGGTAGAGATAGGGTTGAAAAAGCCCCCCCCCCCCCCCCCCCCCCGCAAGAACTTTATAGACATTTAAAAATTTAAAAGTACCCGGGAGTATAGGTTTGCACAATAAAAATAAAAAATTTGGTTACTGTATGATCAATTCTTAGTAGTAGGCAGCTAAAATGAAATAAAAATTTAATTTTTCCAACAAAAAGTAGGGGGTAGACTGACTCCCCCTCCACCTCGCTCCCGACTCGCCGGCACTGAAAGTATGGCTTAAAATGAAAGAGTCAAAAAGTACCCGGGAGTATAGGTTTAGACAACAAAAGTCAAAAATCTGGTTACTAAATTAGCTAACTTTCAAGGACACTATTACTTATTGGACAATTCTTAGTAGTAGGCAGCTAAAATGAAATAAAAATTTAATTTTTCCAACAAAAAGTAGGGGGTAGACTGACTCCCCCTCCACCTCGCTCCCGACTCGCCGGCACTGAAAGTATGGCTTAAAATGAAAGAGTCAAAATTGATATATTTGAGTTTTTAAAAAAGTCTTTGACAAGGAACGCTTTGAATATCATGTTTGTGCATATTATATGTTTATCTATGGTGGATTGCTGATTGTACAAAATTATGTCTTTTGGTATGTCATATTGGTAAATAACGCTCGACCGTTTTAATGAACCTTTTGCTGTATCTAAGTTGTTTTTTTTCTGCGATCCATTAGACCCACATATGATTTCACAGTACAGTATTCATCCCTAAACGAGAATCTCCTTTAACTTTATCATAGTGCAGCTGACTTCGAGTCCAGTTCACTTCGGAAAACAAATTTACTCTAACGTTCTAAAAGTAAAATCAAATAATCAAATTTAAAACTCCCAAAACAGATTTCAAACGTACAGTAATCCACTTGTTTCAACATGTAAAAACTAAATACAAAATATCCATTCTGTTTTGATAAAACTCTCGAGGAACCGTACCCTATCTGTACACATTCGAAAGAAAAACATTAAAGTTTTACTTTTGAAGCAAGAGAAAGTATTCTGATTTTGAAACGAGTGAAATGGGATTCCCTCTAATCAGATTTTTGGGAACTGTCTTATATAAATTAAATCTTCGCCTTCCGATGTATAAATAAAAATAAGAATTCTAGAATAAGAACGGCTTTCGCGCCAATAGAAACTGCTTTGGAAAAAAATAGAAATTCCATTTCGAATAAGTCAGCCTGCCTTGGTATAAGTTTTGTTAATTTGATTTTTCTAAAATGCATTAAAAGGAAATGAATTAACGCAATGTATCGCTTTTTATGTAAATCAGACGATGTCTGGAATTTTGGAAAAGAAAAATATATTTATTAGGACTGAAGTATTTTATGTTCTCGGATTTCGAAACCCTCCGCGCTCTTGCGCATGCGCCAGACGGAGTTATTTTCACCAAATTAGGGGGAAAGTGAAAAATGGAGGGGGAGATGTTTAAATTTTATTTAGAGTGACCTAACAAAGAACTCCGGAAATGCGCTCATCTTACTGATCTACACCCCTTTCCGGAATAGAATCATCCAAATGTGCTAGTCTCGAGATTTTGAAACGATCAGTATTATAATACTAGCTGTGTGGCCCGGCGTTGCACGGGCTATCACGAATAATAGGATATTCCCGGTCACGTGAGACCTTGGGATCCATATATTTTCATATGCCCCGCCTCCGTTTTTCTCTACAATCAACAAATATTGTCACTTACTTTCCCTAACAAACGTTACGAAATTAAACACTTTAATACAAAAAAAGACAGAAAAAAGCATGAAAACGATTTTTTCCATTGTTAATAAATCCAAACACAAAAGCTCGCTCAAAAAGAAATACCAACTTCTGTTAAATAAATAAAAAATGCAACACCGGATGCGAAAACTAATAATATAGAAAAAGAATCCGCCGTGAATGAATTCACTATGCTGCTAATAGATGGCAACACGTCAATTCATTCAGTTTGACGTTTTTAATTAATATCTTTTTAACTAATTACAATTTCAGAATTTAAATAGTCGAAATGGATTCCTTGGATTATTTTCCATCTTTTGGTACTTACGGCTAGTTTCAGGATTCAGTGGTTCATGAGAAGATAGAAGGACATAGATACATGTGTTTGTTTACCTTCCAATTTTAATAGGATAGATATTTTATGCTTTGCTTTTAAGGAAAATATACAAGTTTAACAGTTTTAATGTCATTCAGAACACTCAATAACAAACACAATACTACAAAAAATAACACGGAGCATAATCACGATTAAAGACACTTTCATCGACATTTTTGTTTTGAACAACAATAAATAATCTAGAAGAAATTGATGATTTAGACATCTTGGAAAACAGCGCTATTTTGAGTAGAAAATTTTTATTTACACAGTGCTGTGGTTTATATAAATCTCGAAACAAGCTAGATTGATTAGGTTTAAATAAAACATCTTCACAAATATAAAATAATCCCTCTTTTTGTTTTCTAATAACTTCCTATTCCAAATTTGGATTTTCAAAATATTTTATACAGTGCGTATAAAAGTTTAAGCACAACAATAATTTAAAAATAAAATTTCAAATATACACTTTATTTAACACGACGTGTATATGTATACAAAATTGCAATTTTTAAATCATTTTAGACATTATTAACTTTAAAACATTATTTTTAATTGGAAGTTTTGAGAATGGAACAAAAATTGCTGCGTCAAAAGTTTAAGCACAAACAACTTTTATGCAAATTAATGAAACTACACAAGCAGTTGCGCACTTTTATAATATCTAGGTGTATACGAAGAGCCTGACTGTTTATTTCACATTAGCTCAAAATGACTACGTCTAAAGAATTTTCATATTAGGAAGCATAAAAAAATCTAGTGTATGGGAGCAAGACAGAAATCCATTTTTCTGAAATTGTAGCTGCTTTAAAGAGGTCAAAACATGGAATTCATCAAATACTAGCTTGTGGTAAAAACTTTAAACGAATATATCGTTCTGGAAGGCCAGGAGTGACCAGCTCTCGTGATGACATGCACATCAGAATCTTGGTTTCAACTAAGAATTTTTCTCTTTCTCGAATTAAAAATATCACTGTAGGACAAATATCGAAAAAAACTATTCATAGAAGAATTTTAGAGTCGGGGTATATGAAAAAACGCAAGATACCTCAATCACCTGGCTAGACACCACACTACAAAGAAGCTTGATTACAGTAGAAGGAATAAATTTTGACTTTTTGTCGTTCCTTTCCACAGAAAATCTTGTTCCTTTTTGAACTAAAAATGGCGTGTGGTTTCTGATGAGTGAGCCATTTTAGTTCCTTTTCATTTTGAATAATTTCTTAACAAATTGTTCTAAGTATTGGTCAATTTTGGTTTTTCTATAGTTCTTGTTGTATTTTTTTTAAAATTTCTGTTGAAGCAATTACTTTTTGCTGCTGCGTTTGCACGCAAAAACGTCTATTGTTTTCATTATTTTTCATTTTATCATTGTTTCCTTTTAATTTATTTTCTTTTAATTTAAATTTCTATTATTTGTTTTTGTATTTCGTTAGATTTGGCTGCATATGCGCCTTTCTATTTAATGCAAAATATGTTATTGTTTTTTATTTTAATTAAAATTCAATTAATTAATTTTGCTAAATTTTGAGAATTATAACTATTGATTACAGTAGGACATAAAGCCCATGTCATTTGGTGATGTGTGGTTTATTGTCATATTCAGCAATGAAAGAAAAATGGAATTTGGACGGACCTGATGGGATTGCATACTATTGGCATGATCTTCGAATAGAACTAAGAAGCATGTTTAGATGATAACACTATGGTGGATTTCTGATAGTATGGGCAGCGGTTTGTTTCAATAGTCAGACAACCCTAGCCTTAATCAGAGTCGAAACCAATCTGAAAACAACCAAGAGACATTAGCCAATCATTTGGTTCCCTTTGTTGACATTTTTAGTGGGACATATTGGACTTTTCAACATGACATTCCTTCAATACATGCCTCCAAATCTACGTCACAGTGGCTTAGCTCCAACATGATATCGGTTTTGAGTGGTCTAGCCCTAAGTACTTATTTAAACTTCATAGAAAACGTGTGGGGTAAATTCACAAATTTAGAACATGAAAACAGTAAGCATTGTTCTTCAGTTGAAGTATTGGCATTGCTGTTGCCACTGAGGATGTTTGGCTTGAATTACAGCCGTAACTAATACAGTGTTATCGATGGAAAACCATGTATTTCACGTAATTAAATAAAAATAAACAATAATCAAGTATTAACATTTTATTTTTACTCGACTATAAGAAACAAATGTCTCATGTGCTTAAACTTTTGACACAACTATTTTTGATTTTTTTTTCTAAATTCGATGGTCGTAAATAAAGTTTAAAGTATGATTGTATCAAGTATAGTTTCAATTCTTTATTTTTTTACATATATGAACACTTATTTAAATTAGAGTGTATATTTTAAAGTTTTATTTCAAAATTATTGTTGTGCTTAAACTTTTGATACGCACTGTAATAACATGGCTTTATCAACGTAATTGGATCATAAAGAGTTTGTTTTTTGAGATCGGATGAAATAGTTCAATTTAAGCTAAAGAATCAATCTCTCATGCCTTTTTATCATACTCTTATAAACATTTTCAATTATTTTTTGAAAAAAAGGTATCTGTAAATTATTACTATAATTTAAATGATAAAATTTCGAAATATTTTGGAAAGAGATCATATCCAAAACCACATTCTTATCATCTTCGAGTATTCGTAAATTTTGTAAGTGACATATATTTTGTTGGCCGAAGTTCCTTATTAGAATTCATTTGTTTTCAAAACACAAGTTGTCACACAGCTTTCTTTCCCGCGTTTCTAATTCGAACTATTCAATGTAAAAATCATATTCGCGCCATGTATTTGGCACAGCATATCTATAATGCGACCAAATTAACGATCGCTTGATACAAGTCAAGTGTACAAGTGAATTTCATTTCGGAATTTAGTATATTTTTCAGGAAAGGAAAGGATACAATGTCAGAGCAAAATAAGACAACGTGCAGTTATTTATTAAAAGCACATATGCAGTTACATTTGCCCTGTGTCTATTTCGTCACAGGAATTGACTCCATTGACTTTTGTTCCATCAAAAAATTTTTTGGATTGTCTTGATTTTGGGGATTTAACACACATTTATTCGACGTGAGAGTCTTTCTACCTCCAAACAGGATCATGATGGAGTCAAATAATTTCCATGTGATACACGTCAAATGTACAAGCTAATATAATGGTGCATTTGGGGGAAGCCAAATGACTAGACTTGAGTGCGCAAATTAAAACAAAGTGCAATTATTTATTAAATTACACGCGCAATTATGTTTGTAATACGACTATTAGTTTATGCAAATTGACTAGATTGCTTGTTTTTCCATCAAATGAGAATTGATTGTTTTTCCAACAAAAGATATTTCACATAACCGTCTATTTCGGGCTTTCAACTCGCTATTATTCGTTATGAGAAATATACTTCTTTTATTTCTGTCATGCATTTGGCACCGCATAGTCATAGATTTCTCTAGTGCTAAAACAATTTGAAACAAATTCAAATTTTAAACAAACAACAAGTTCAATTCCATGTGGTCTGATTCCATTAAAAGAGCTTTAACATCGCGGGTTTTTCAGGGGTTTCAACTCTCTGTTATTCGATTCGAAAATTAAACTTCTTGTATTTCCACCATGAATTTGGAGCAGCATAGCCATAATTTTCTCTAGTGCCATAACATTCTGAAATAAATTCAATCTCACACAAGCCACATATTCAAGTTCATCAGTTCTTGTTCCATCAAAACAACTTTTATATCATTATCCTTTTGGCGCTTTAACTCGCTATTATTCAGTATGAGAATGCATCTGCCATGCATTTGGCACAGCATGGCTATAATTTGCTTTTGCGCCAAAACAGTTAAAATAAATTCATGAATTCGGAGAGTGGAATAACTGCCTAATGCATTACGCCTAATCAGTGCGTGGGATCAGGGTGTTACGGCATTTGGCCTATCGATCGGCTTATTTTCCAAGTCTCTTGTAAATCGATAGGCTGCATAAAACTAAGGAGGAAGGGACCTAACAAAAGACACGCTTCTTAGTTAACTCCCACCAGGCACTGGGAATAGGTTGGGAACCACAAAAAGATACGATAGATCGAGTAATCAACAAAAAGACCATGGATCGATGCAGCAGTTATCGATAAATCGATATAGAAAGGCGGTCAATCAGTGCTTGACGATTTCTTGGAATGAGTCTTGAGAAAAATAATCGATTTTATAAACTTATTAATTGACTAAATGGCAAAAAGAGGTATGGAATGAATGTGCGCTTGTGAATGGAACAGAAAACAATGGTTTCGTGAACAGGAAGTATAAGGAGAAAATGAATTTGTGAATGGAAGCATTGTTATAAGGTTGAATGATGCCTGTTAAAATCGTGAAAAGGGAAGAATAAAGGACTGGGAGATTTTAATATATGAATCGGCGTTCAGTGTGAATAACATTTATATGACTCTATCTATTATGATATATTCGTGAAAGAATATTTTGCTTTTTGGATTCAAAAGTTACAACGAAATTTAAGCCATTTTTATTGTTTCCTTATTTCTTTCAATTCGCTTTTCTTTGCCGTTGGTATCACGCATATATATAAATTTTATTTATAATCTTGTGATGGAAATAGTCTTCCAAACTCATTTTTTGCACCCTACTTAAAATCGCTATTTATAAGCAATGTTTTCGATTATAGTCCGAATATTTTTGAACTGAAGCGCGTTGATATTTATAAAGTATTATTGTTTAAGTTGAGGTTATAAACATCAATAGTCACGGTATTCTCATAAGAATAACCACGCTGACAAATTACCCTTCACAGTTAATGTCTCATACGGACACATTGTGTTCCACATTCACACAAGGATTATTAGTTGCCAAGTGGCTCTAATTATGATGATTATTGAATCACCATTTATAAAAAAGTATAGTTTTAATGAAAAATTTATAATTATATAATATACATAACGCATTATTGTTTAAGTTGAGGTTAAACATCAGTAGTCACGGTATTCTCATAAGTATAACCACGCTGACAAATTACCCTTTACAGTTAATATCTCATAAGGACACATTGTGTTCACACAAGGATTATCAGTTGCCAAGTGGCTCTAATTATGATGATTATTAAATCACCATTTATGAAAAAATTAAAAAATTATTGTGTTAATTATCAACCGGCAGCATAAAATATTCTACATTTGTAATTATACATTTCAGTTGAGTTACATAAGCTTTGATACACGTTATTTATTCTTTGTGAAATAGTTATTTAAAGTGTGCATACATTTTTGTGACACCCTATATTTTAAAATAAAAGTAGACGAAATATAATGGATTTTCTACAAAATAATTAGTTTTCAAAAAAAAAATCTTTTATCTCATATTTAGTGAAATTTTCACACTGCCATGAAAACGTAAAAGTTAACTTTTCACTTTATGCTTATATAAGTAGTATCAAGAGTAAAACAGATGGATATGGTTTTATGCCATTTTGAATATATTTACAATTAAAACAAGCTTATTTCCTTTCAAGTTGAGCAGTATTTCTTGCGTCTAGACATCATTTTTCTACTAATATGTATTGTTCCTTTTTTGCAGCTTTATTCGGAATTTTAGCACAGAAAATCGTCAAAAGTATTACAAAATCTTACAAACTTGTCAGAAATATTTTCCAATCGTTAATATGTAATAGCTGGCTGAAATAAAAATGAAGCATCAAGGAAAATATTTATTTCTACAACAAAATGAAATTTGGTTCAAAATATTTAAGAAATAACTGGAAATTTTTGTAGGTTAAATAAACGTTAAATGTGTTATGCCATTTAATTTCATTTATTTACTTTTCATGATTTTTTCATCAGCTGATAAGATTCTGCGTTTGTATTTATTATATTAAGTTATGAATTTTGAAAGTATATGTTATTAATTATTCATGTAACAGTCATTCAATGTGTATATATGTTCTACATTTATATTTATTAATTCAAGTTATAAGTCTATGATGTATGTTATTAATTGTTTATGTAATAGTCATTTTAAGTGCGTATATATTCTACATTTGTTTTTATTAATTCAACTTATGGATATTTGATGTATGTTAATTCTTTACATAATAGTTATTCGAAGTTCGAATATATTCTACATTTATATTTATTGATTGAAGTTATGAATCTTTAATGTATGTTATTAATTGTTTATATAATAGTCATTCAAAGTCCGTGTATATTCTAAATTTGTAGATATTAATTCAACTTACGGATGTTTGATGTATATTAATTGTTTATGTAATAGTCATTCAAAGTTGGAATATATCTTACATTTGCATTTATTAATTAAGTTTTGAATCTTTGTTGTATTTTATTAATTCTTTATGTAATAGTCATTCAAAGTGCGTGTTTCTGGAACAAACTACAGTTCAATTTCTACATTCTGATGTACTACTCTAATACAAAATACGACTCTAGACGTATTCTGTATAACTTCATCTTGCAACCTGGTATCACTCCATTTTATTCTTCTATGCCTTCAACCAACCCTACTACGATCTCTCTAAAACCGCCACGTTACTTACAAAAAAAACATAAAAATATTTCCACATCCCTCCAAATAAGCTGTGGAACACAGACTGTGTTGTTTGGTCTTCCTCCTATTTTTCGCGCGAAGAAATACTTCGTTACAACTTCGAAGGTTTCTGAAAGAACGTTTTGTAAAACGTTTATTACGGCCCAAAATAAAACTTTTGACGTTTGCTCGTTGCGTAGAGAAAAAAATGACGTTTTTGCCACCGAAAACGAATATTTTGATAGAAACCAGCTCTTCCAGCTCGCCTCTTCCTGGATATTATCTTCGCTGACAGAGTTATTCAGCGGTACAAGACGGGGACCTCAAGTGGGGTCCGTTATAGAATGCTATCGAGTTCATTGACTGGTGGATGTAATTTCTTTAAAAGCTTTCGTGTTAGTTTAACGATGACAAAAGCATTACGTAGTGATGACGTAGGTACCAAACAACTACGCCTTCTAAGCTTTCACTGTTAAATATGATGAGTTCTTTGAAGAAACGAAATTCTTTATTCGCAACAGCCGTTGCTATCATGTATTGCAGAATTAACAAATGTTTTAAGTAAGCAGTACAGAAAAAACGTCCAAAGATTAACGGCGAGATTTGTCAAGAATTCATAATCTAATTTCTATTATTATCTACGAATTTGTTTAACCTGGAAATAAGATGACACATCCTATTTGGGTCTTTTATTGGTATTTCAATCCATATTAGAATGTAGAGGACGCCCGAGATATCTAAGAGCGTCTACGCAGTTTCTGTCTTCAAAATTAATTGTTGCTTTGATTTAATTATTGTTTTAAATATTGTGACAAAGAAAGAGTCCACAGTGTGGCGAGAATTGTAACAATTCCGTCAGAATTGTGATTGCATGAAGTGAACACATGAACATGCCGATCTGAAAAAAAAACTTTGTTAGTAATTGTCTAAGTGTTTATCCGAACGAAAGTGTTTATCCTTGTGTGTATTTGCCTGTGTTTTGTGAATGTAATACGTTTAAGGGGACATACGACTGTTAAACCTTGAAAATGTTCGATTTTATGAAAAATATATATATTATTTCCCTGTCTTTTCTGAAAAATTTAAAACAATCCGGGTTAAAAATTCCTATAATTATGAAAGTTATAAAGGAAAATGTATCAGCTCTTCAACATAAACATTGAATATGGCCATATCTTTAAAGCGCTATATCTCAAAATATATTTTTTTATATTGCGCGTTATATTGCTCGCACGATATCTCAAGAACTATTGAATAATTTTACATTAAATTTTTAACGAATATGTATTTTGCTATGTTCTATAAATTGAACCACATTTTTGTACATATTTCTGCAAAGAAGTTTTTTTTCGTTGGGTAGAAAAGTTGAAATTTTAACTGTTTTTAATATTTTTATTTTAAATTGGTATAGAAAATAGAAATTGAATTTAAATGTTAATAAATTGAGGCTCAGTTTCTTAAACAGACTGTTTGGATTACTCAGATACCCAAAATATTGCGCTTAGATAAATATTTTATCCATAATCGTGCGCTAGGTGACTATCTTATTTTTTCCTCCAAAAATTATACCCATATTTATTACTCTCTCAATTAAATACATACCAATATGAAGGTTTGAAAATTTGTGTACTAGAAGAGAAATCACAGATATTTTTCTAGAAAAAAAGTGAGTTTGTGAATTGCATTGTTTCACAGATATAATGTATTAAATTTGTCAACAATTCAACAATTCAACAAAAATCAACAATTTTTTCGAGGTTTAAGAGTCGTATGTCCCCTCAATTTACTCAAAAAGAACTAGTTATTAACATAATATCTGAAATTCAGTACTTCGGAGCACGAACCAGACATGTCATTGTATGCGAAGGTGTTAATAGCAAATAATAATTAATTTATATAGCTAAATTAATTGCAGTTTTTGACTGGTACTTTTCAATGGAATAGTAAGACTGGTGGAAATAGAATGCTTTATTTCATATTCTAAGCAATATCTTTTACATGTGAAAGAAAGCAATCAACTGATATCCATGTATTTAATCTTAAACGTATATACAGGATATTGCCAAATTCGACCGACAAATTCAGAGGGGTGATAGTAGGCATTAAGAGTATGAAAAAATACCAAAAAACATAGGGTCGCAAACGATGTTTAGTCGGAGAAAACCGCAAAAATACAGGGTGTCCGAGAATTGTTGGACACTGTTCAAAAATCAATAAGAAAAAAAACTAATAATGTTTCAACTACTGTTTTTTGAAAAAAATGAAAGCGCATTTTTAAACATTTTTTTTTTTTTTGAGATAGGTTACACGCCGTTTTGGTGGTCCAGGGAGTCGTAAATTACTGAAAATGAAAAATTAGTTTAGAGCCATTGCAAAAATATTAAAACTGGAAGAAAAATAAAAATACTAATACTTTGCTAATGTTACCGATCTGCTACCCATCGGTATGCTACCGATCAGAAGAAGCCAATCTGTGTTTTCTGGCGCCTTTTTTTAGTTTTTCTTGAATATCTCTGACACTCTTCAGTTTTCACACTAAATGTGAATTAACAAATTAAAGAACGTAAAATTCCCTACAATTTCATGCTTTTATTTTTCTTCCAGTTTTAATATTTTTGCAGATAATGGCTCTAAACTCATTTTTCATTTTCAGTAATTTACGACCCTCTGGACCAACAAAACGGCGCGTTACCTATCTCAAAAAATATTTTAAAATGCGCTTTCATTTAAAAAAATTCGTAGTTGAAACATTATTAGTTTTTCTTATTAATTTTTGAACAGTGTCCAACAATTCTTGGACACCCCGTATTTTTGCGATTTTCTCCGACTAAATGTCGTTTGATACCCTATGTTCGATGGTAGTTGTTCATCCTCTTGATGCCTACTATCACCCCTCTGAATTTGTCGGTCGAATTCGGCAACACCCTTTATAAGTATTCATGTTCGCATGGGACAAGTGAAGAACGCCGAGTTAGTATAATTATGGACTTCAATGCGCATATTATAGGGAAAAAATCAGCATGACGCCATAGAAAGCATAACAAACTCAACAAACTGCAGTTACATGTGATATAAACACGCGCAGTTACGTTTATCATGTGATAGTGATCTCACGCGAATTGACACCATACCAATAATGTTAAACTACAGAAATGAATATCTAAATATTTTTTAAGCATCTAATTTTTTTCTCTCGATCGTTTGCATTCACAGATTTATCACTTGAAATAGATTCATAGAGGGCTTAATATGTTGCTATTGTAACAGATTATATGTTGCTATGGTCACAGATTATACAAGAAAACTGTGCAACCAATGGTTGTGATAAATTTATTATTTTTGACTAGCACTTTTCAATAGAATAGTAAGACTGGCGGAAACAGAATGCTTTATTTCACATTCAAAGCAATTTCCGTTATATGTGAAAGAAAGCAATCGACTGATATCCATGTATTTAATCTTAAACGTATGTATAAGAAATGCATTTTTTGTATCCTAATTTTATGTATTAAAAGCTTTTATACTTAATTTAAGAAATGGGAATTATTTTAACGAAATTCTAGAAGGTTATTTGTTTATTTATTTGCGATGTTTACGAAAACGACGCGTAACCTATTTCCATCAATGAAGATTCTGGCAATATGTCATATAATATTTTGATTACAATTAAATGGCACAAAAAACCTAATGCTTGTTTTCTTATTCAGTGTCCATGTGCTATTTTGCAATATTGAGGCAAAATAAAAATTATAAAAAAATAAAATATTCAATTCCTTTAATACATTTCAAAAAATGAATTAAAATATTTAGTGGATTTATAAGAGTTTATTTATTCGATTATATATAAGTGTATGGAGAAGTGTTATCATTTGTATCAGTAAAAGAATTGATGAATTCAAATGTTTAGTTGATTTATAAGAAAATATACGATAGAAGTACATATTCTAAATGTTAATTTTGCTTCTAGAAAACAACAAAAACACAAAAACAGGAGATGATACGCACCATTCACCACTGAAAATTCGTTCGTAACTTTTTTATAAAATATAGTTTAGTTTTCTAATAACAATAACAGACGCTGAAAAAGTTTTTTATTTATTTATTTTTTGCGTATCTTTTTATAACGGAAGTCTCTTGTTCAAAATACTGCTTTATGCTCAAATCCTTTAAACTTTTGGATCGTGATCAAGTTTCAAACTAGCAACGCTACTCGCATTGTATCAGTTCTCAAGTGTACACAGATACACAAAAAAAGTATTTGCTTTCAAAAACAGTTACACTGCAAAAAAGAAAAATATCTACTTTTTACGAATTATTTTTTAAAATAAAAATACCGCACATATTTCGCAATCGAGATTTTTCTTATTTCTTAAGAAAGTCAAACATGATTTATTGCGCATTGACCCAAGTGACATTGCAAAAGGGCCATCTTTCAAATATTGAGTCCAGTATTTCTAAAACACTTCTAAAAGATCTAACAAGAAATGTCAACAGAAAAAAAGAATCATAAATCATTGGTAAAACTCAGCATCTTTGAACAATAAGATTATTCATATACGATATATGATATTCCTTAAAAACTATTACGGCCTCATTCGAATTGCAAGTATTTTTAATCATTGTTCATAGTCTTTTAAATGATTAGTAGTGCTCTTCCCTCGACTTTGAAGAATATTATTGCTTAATGATGTCCTCTAAGCATCTTTTCCTAGACTTAAATCATCCGCATTTACGAGCAAAAACACTAAATTTCAAAATGAAACGCAATTTCAAATTTTATTTCTGTCTACAGTATATAGAATATAGTATACACACTGTATAATATACACTATATAGTATACACTATAAAGTATACTCTATATAGTATATACTATATGGTATACACACTGTATAGTATACACACTGTATAGTATACACACTGTATAGCATACACACTGTATAGTATGCACTATATAGTATGCACACTGTATAATATACACATTGTATAGAATACACACTGTATAGTATACACTATATACACTTTACAGGGTGTTTACTAAAGAATACTCCATCTTCCAAAGGCTATATCTTCTCAACAAAACAAGTAAGCGCGCCATTCTACGTATAGTGGTGAATAATAAGTTTAAGTTCTTTAGTAGAAGAGATAAAGTGTTTTTTCTGCCACTACTGGCGAACATTAACGAACTGAAAACGCGAATAACTGAAGGCATTCAAATTGTACCATCGAACGTGCTGAAAAAAGTGTGGGATGCGTTTTTCTATGGACTGGATATCATTCATGCTTCTGGTGTTGCTCACATTGAACATTTATAATTTTATAAACTTTAAAATGTTATTTTAAATTTAATTTGTTCATACAGGTTGTAACATCTTTAGTTTTGTTACTGTAGCTCTTTAGAGTTGGGGTATTTTGTAAACACTCTTTATTATGCGTTTTTCACATTATGACAATGTTTATACGTTCGTTGGTTTATTTTTGGTGTTTTATATAAAAATTTCATAATCCGTTTAAATGAAAGCAGTGCTAAAACGTATCAATCCGATATGGCCTGTCATTCGGGACGGAATGATGTCGTAATTCGAGGATGGATAATATGGACGGATGGCCGTCCATTCGATATATTTTGTCCAAAATTTGACACGTATTTAGTGTAGGAAACCACACAAACTCGTCCCGCTTATCAGTTGTCGTGTTCACCGACATAATTCCATACATGGTTTTCTCGGATATAAAGGTGTCTAAACACATTCGCTGCGGTATACGAATTGGATGCAAATTCCAAGAAAGACAAAAAGTAACAGTGCTTGCTCTAGACAATTTATAAAACAAAAAAGAAAGAGGTGAACGTATTCTGCGGACATCTATTAACATGTTTAAGTTAATACATTTGTTATGCAAGTTAAATTCTACTGCGCAGCGAAGATTCCTGAAGGACGAGATATCTCGTCAGTAGTGATGAAAGTGTTAAACATTAGGAATTATCAAAATCTTAAATTCGATTTTTTTTAACGATTACAATACTTTCTCTTTGGATATTTCGTATTCGAGTGAAAACTCTATAACATTTTACAGGATTTAATACTACTACCCAAAAAAAGAATGTGAAATGCAACTTTCAGGTGGAAAGGAAAAATTTATTTGAAACTTGGATTTTTTTTCCTGTATGCGTCAAAATTATTATTTTGCTTTGCAGTTAAAATACTATAATTAATTAAAGTTTTGATTGAGTCAAAATCCAGCTGTAAAACGTTATTCACGAAATTATTTTGTGTCAATATATTTTGCAAATATTTCGAAAATTATATTTTTATTTATTACACTGCGAAATACTGGCCTGAAAACCAGAAAGTCATTTAAAAGTGCCATTTTTTTACTATTAACATTTAAATATGCTATGAAAAATTGGAATGATGTGCATTAATAAACTTTGATCTAGCATGGCATTTTTAAATGAAATCAACTAATACATCCGATCGGTCAGACTCATTGGTTTTTCTAGTGAAAATGCCATCAAGTAACTTACTTAACGACTAATAACGGACTCTTGATCTATTGAAAAATAACCACTTGCATAAATCTGTTTCTCTCGTTATTTTTAAATACTTTTGGATGAATTATATAATCGTTAATTAAAAGACACTTACGTATATCTGGGTGCCTATGCTATAACTCGAATATCTATAAAACAATACTAATGAACGGATTTTGAAGGTCTACGGATCACTAAACTCCATGAAATCTTACCAACACAGCATATGATTGAATCGCCTCTTATTTTTATCTATTGGCAGAGAGAAAAAATTTATATATAATGTGAAGCATAAAAATAAGTTGTCTCGTAAAAATATGATTATGAAGAATTTCATTAGAGAACAAAGTAAAGTAACATTTTAAAGTCTAATTTGTCTAATGTACATAAATTTTGGGTAAACAATTTTTGCACAAAGCAAAGCTACTGTGACAAAAAAATAGTTTTGAAAATATTTCGAAATCAATTATTTTCTTTTCCAAAAAACACTTTATGTGCACTTCAGCTGATAAATGAAGGCTAAAAGTAAATTTTAAAGTTTGTTACAACTAAGAAAGGAATTTTAAAAATTTTTTATTTACTCAATTTTATTTTAAATTTTTCTCAAGTTGATCTAATTTATCAACGATTTTTAAAACATATTTAATGAAAAATTATCTTTCCTGAAAAAGAAATATGATGATTAAGTTAATAGTATTTTATTACAAAGGTTGTGCTATAAAAACAAATGGAGGCTCATTGTTGCTCATCTGAAAATTCCAGTAACAAAGAAAAATAAACTAGCAATTATAAAAGGACAAATTCATCAGAAAATAAAATTTAATGTTATCTTAGGTAGTTATCTTGTACAGAACATAATAACATTTATGTTAGGAAATTGTCGCATTTAAGCATTGAACAAATTACTGAATTAGAAGCGGAAATTATTACTTTTTTCTTTACTACAGACATTTTATTATACAATATTTATCACAAAATATGCCGGTAAAATCAGAGATCTTAACTAGCGGAATAAACCTCTCGTGTTTCTCGTATGCAATATGGTACGCAGTATAATTAGCAGTATAGTGAAAAAAATCGAATATACACTTTGAAGCTCTTCCATATGCCCGATTAAGTCCTAAGTTTGATACAGATCTGCAATTTTCATGTCAGGATTGTATACCATATATCGTTTTTCTAGTTTCGCGCGTTCTTTAGTTCCTGCTTTTCGTGTACACGAACAGACAGACAATTAACTATTGCACAGATTTCGTCCAAAATTCGGCACTGATCTACGATTCTAGTAAGGTATCAACTTTTTTCCCTCTATCTCGTTCAATTTTTAAGTTATTGAAGACCGCCAGACAGTTAACCATTTCATATATTTCGTCCAAAATTTGACACTGATCTACGATTCTAGTGATGTACCACATTTTTTCTCTGTGGCTCGTTTAATTTTTAAGTTATTGGTGACCGACATGCAGTTAACCATTTCATAGATTTCGTCCAAAATTTGGCACTGATCTATGATTATAGTGATGTACCAAATTTTTTCCTTCTAGCTCGTTAAATTTTTAAGTTATTGCGTTAACATTCAAACGGACGGATAGACAGGCAGACTTTCCCAGAACGGATTTCATCCAACTTATCTACAATAGAGGTGAAAAGGCGGTATACCTAATTTTATAAGTCTACCACTGTGCGTTTTTGAGTTCCTTGTCCATGACAAACAGATACACATAATTCGAAAATTGTTTCTCAAACATGAGGATTCTACGAAATCTCGAGGTCCAATTTTTTGACGATTACAATATTTTATCATTGCATACCTTTTTCGTATGCGTGAAGCGTAAGAGGGGAACAATAAATTATCAACACTTGAGTGAAAAATGAGAAGGAAAATACACAGAATTTCAGCTTAGAAGTTCTATTTAATGATGCACAAAAATTTGGATTTAAGGAAATGTGGGAATTCATAATAAACAAAATTATTTCAAAGCTACCAGAAATAATTTTTTGAATTATAAATTAATTCATTTAATGGAATAATTTTCTATGTTTTAAAATTGTTAATTCTAATTAATTATTATTTTGCGTGAGAAAATAACGAATCCCTCTAAATTTGTCGATTTAAAATTAAATCCCATTTCGAATGACTAGAATAATTTTCATTTCAAAGTTATCTTAAAATCTCTCAATGCCGAAATGTTATTGCAGAAAAAAAGTAACTAGTTTAAGTTTAAATTAAAATAATTATTCAAGAAAATCAGGTTTAAAAAATACGGAAAATAAAGTGAAATTCCACTTGTTGTTAGACAAATTAGTTCTGATTCTTCTTCTTGTTGGTACTCATCCTTTCCTACTTCTTTTGTGTACGAAATGTACGAAAGTACTATAATCATCACAAATTTTAATCTCGAAATTTTGATTGATTTCAGTCTTTTAGACCTCTCCCTGTCTATGAGTCCGGTTTTCAGTATTGGAATTATTTCTGTCTATCTTATCTATCTGTATGCGAACAAAATAATTCAAAGCAGTAAATAACTATATGGGAGAAATTTGGTATGTGATATTTACACCTGAATAACAGATAGGTATCAAATTTCGAAACCAATCCGACAAAGTGGAGAGATACTTTTGCGAAACCGACTTTCTGTACTGTTGAAGGACTCTACGAAGGCAATATTGGAAATATAATTTTTAACCTGCGCATTATCATTCACTGCACTGGTTTTCTATTTAAAAATTAGCATACAAGTACTTATTCACGTTGAATGAATATGTGCAGAACAATTTGAATTATGTAAATGCGTACTACCCATTAAAACATTATACTATAATGATTTGCGTACAAATTACCTTAACTATAATAAGAAATGATATTTTGAAAAAGTCGTAGAAACCACAGAGCAAATAGTAAAGCAATCAGACAGATATAATTTTTAAATCGTGTAAAAATGTGTGTCTCCACATGAAAGTTTCCAAGTTATTGCCGGAAAACACAAAAATTTGAAATAAAAAACAGCATCAGACCGTTTAAAGGAAAAGCAATTTTGGATACTTTTATAGAAATTTTTTTGATTGTTGAACTTTGATTGATAACACAGTAATCATATTTTACTACACGCTAAAAGTGGCATCTTCGAGAGGTATTGAGAATTTTTGAGAAAGCCAATGGGAGAACACTACCGATTTATTTACAAAGTTTTCTATTCGGAAGTCAAACAGTTTGAATGCAAAAGCACAATGCCTGTGGAAAATATGTGAAAAGATTCTTTTTCCTAGGGATGGGATTTTAACCGAAAACAGTTTTTTGTTTCGGTTAATCGTTTTCTTCGGTTATTTTTTTGTTCCGGTTAACCGTTTTTTCGGTTATTCTTTTCTTCCGATTATATCAGGTTATTTTTTAAATCCAATAACCGGGCAAAAAAAAGTCGGATCGGAAAATAGGCTCGATTTTAGGTTCGATTAGAGTAAAATTTACCAAGTTATGAAGCTTTGAATTTCATAATCTTAGGTCAATCAACGTTAACAGCTTTCTCGAGGCGTCTTGGTTGGCGGATTACTAAAAGAGTCTTTATGAAAGATCTTCCTGTAAAAGCAGTATTAACAAAGAGAATTGTCTACAAACGGCGTTTGTTTTATTCATAAAAGAAACGAAAACCGATTATTTGAAAACCCGTTTTTCTTAGCGGTTATAACCGCCAGGTTAAACCGGAGGTGCAAATAACCTGAAAAACAGAAAACCGGTTATTTTCACAATAACCACCATCCCTACTTTTTTGTCTCCTAATTATGACTAAAACGATTTTTTTACGGAAAAAAATCATTAATATTATGTCATTTTACATAAAGAAACATCAATACGTTTATCATTAAATGATAAGTTGTATCGGACAGCTTAGTACTTTTAAAAAATGCACCACGTTATATTTTAAATATAAATATACTTTATAAATTTGGTATTTCTAAGTAAAATCATTAAAGACGACATCGGCTTAGGATGGCAATAATATACTTAACCGAAAAACACTTAAATTTAATGTGTCATACTGAGCAGGCGCGTATGGTGAATACCAAGAATGTAAGGCTATAACAAGCACTACAATATTTCGCATTTCGTGAAATATCATAATCAGGTTCATCCTTCATCTCAAGTATTAATGCTTGCATAAGCAACGAGTCAAATTTGACTGATCGTGGCATCCCTAAACCAACAACCTGCAAGATTCCAAATTCTCCATTACCTGATGGCAACTGAACAATATGACTTGCCAGCTCAATAACACCTACAAAATTGCTGGGTGTGGCGATATGATTGGTTGAGCACAAGCCTATGAATGATAGATTGGGTGGAGCTTCTATCTAACCTTTGGGAAGACCCTAATGGATCCATCAAGAACCAAGAACGCATTTATCTCAAAAATTCTTCAACGGGCTTATCTGTTAATCTTTGTCATTCAACCAACTGCAGAATGATGACAGGGTGATTTTTGACAGATTTCCATTATTTGCAGTTTGGCATATGCTTCTGAATTTAAAATATTAAACAGTAGTTAATTTTAATAGTTAAGTCATCATTGAATGATGTAGATCTTTAAAAAGTGGGATGTGTTACGGGTGTATTGCATTATTTATATATTTGTCTCGGTCCATTAATTGATCTTGGCCTGCTGGTTAATAATTTATCAATATTTATTAAAGATATCCATCATTCGAAGCTTGACATATGTTTTTGAATTTATACTGAGTCAGCGTAGTTAACAGCAATATTTAAATCATCGTGAAATGTTGTATATCTATAAAACGTATGATGGGTTATTGATATTTTCAATTAATGATAGATTTGGTTCTTTCTATTAATAAATCTTAGACTACAAGTTAAGAAATCATAACCATTTATTCATTTACAAATATCATCGTTTTCTTTCACCTTTCGGAAGTTGATGTGGAAATCTTTAAATAATACGATGGGTTATTGTTGTATTAATATATAAAATAAAATGCTGAGTAAAACATTACAAGGACAAAAACTTTGAGTTGACAATGAATTTCACGTTTTTTTCTTCCTTTTAAATCAAATGCTTTTGGCAGATGATGAATGCTGTAGATGTTTTCAAACAGTATGGTAAGTTATTGCTGTATTTAATGGTACAAGTACATTAATAGATATTGGTCTACTTATTAGAAAGGGAAAATACAGATTTGTCAATACATATAATCAATACCTTTAAAATATTTCGATAAATAAACCCTCACTATATGAATTTTTTTCCTTCGTTCAAAACTTTCAAGACATTTACTTTAGACACACTGGCAGATTATATTATATTTTTCCCATCAAAAATTAATCCCAATATTTGAGAATAATTATTATGAAAATTTGACTGATATTTCTAAATCTTTCCCTAAAAAGTTACACCAAAAACATTTCCCAAAACTCCTGAACACGATACAACAATAAAAAACAACCCTACCTTATTTTTTCACTTCAACTTCTGTCTCACAGGGTCACCAGTTGGCTTGAATGTGTGACTAAAGTCCCATAGAACCAAAACGGCTGAGAGAGTCCCAAAAAAAAATTCCACTAAAAATCTAAAACTTCGCCAAGAGAATTGCTTCCATCACTCTCATCAGTACAAACTTCTCATCACAGCAGAATTTGGCGACAAACAGTCGACAAGACACAACAGACCCGTTCCGATTTTGTGGGACGGTCAAGAAAGGCCTTGAGCGCGTGCCGTTTTGAAGAGATGAACAGTGCCGCGTTTACTGCGTGCAAGAACCGCGGCTGCTATGGGCTCCGATTACGCAAGACACCAAGCTCCACAGACATCACTTCAACCTCGCCAAGGAAAATCGCCAAACTCTTATCTTTGCTCCACGGATGGCGGGATTGGGATGCTGTAAAGGAGGATCAAGGACTTGCTCTTTATCTTCAGTGGTTTTTTAACGGGAAGACTTGCTTTGAGGACAGTTGATATCAGGGCGTGTCTCAGGCAAATGTTCGCCAAGATGTGGGGATGCATATCAGATGTTCTTCTGCAAGGGGGAAGAGAGTTTTGAATAGGCTGTTTGGGGAAGGGTTGTTGGTTGAAGCATAAAAAGGGGATATAACTATGGGATATTGGTCGATACTGGAATATAGGAGGATGCATAAGTTTATGATGATTTAATGCAAGAGAATCGGTGCAGTAAAATAAGTAATGTGCTTGAAGGGTTAATGACCTTTCAACTGAAACTGAAAGGTCAGAGGAGATACATTTTCGTTACAAATATTGTATAAAGATGGTGCTTATTTATTCTGGGGATTTTATAAAAGTGATGGTTTGCACATTTTCGAATCTTTCGCAAATTTATAAATTTTGCATTCAAGGCTATGAAATATATTAGATAAAGATAATGTAAAGGTACGAAACTTATTAGGGAGAAAAAAAGGACTGCGGATATGAAATTAATGTGATCATTTTATATCAGAAAAGTAACAAATTTGAATTTACAACATCAGCATATTTTTGTTCAATCAAATTGATGTCATTCGAGTGATGAGTAAGTATCAGGGTTAAAAAATATATTTAGGTAATTCAAAACTTTAATCCAAAACTCTTAGCGTGATAATGTATGAGGCTTGATTCGTCTCGCTTTACATTATTTTTAAAAATGAACTCTTAATTATATAGCAAGTATGGTACACGAAGAATGTATTTAATGTCGTTGCTATGTGAGAATGTTTAAATACAGTGACTAAAACAATAAAAAGGATTACTATAAAAATATTTAAAAAAATTTCAGGGATTTATTAAAATTAGACAAGAAATAGTAGATATAAATAATGTTTGCATCACTGAAAAGTAATTTTTTTTGCATTTTAAGCCAGTTTAAAAAAAATTTTGTGCAATAATATAATCTGAAGTTATTAAGGTAAAGCATTAACCGCGACGACGCGCGCTACGAAGAGAAACGCGAAGACGCGCAAAGGGGTGTGCGACACCCCAATTCTTTATTTCGCTATTTAAGAAAAACTAACAATATTTTTATGCTATATCTGTTCCAAATGATTTATGCAAACAGTTTTAGTTGTACAAGAGCAAATGTTTGGACGAAAAATTTAATAAATAAGTCTTAGGAACATACAAGAAAAGTATATTTCTTGCATACATGTATTCAACATTTTTTATAGTACAGAATCATTATTATAATAATCGTTATACATTTTGGAAAGGAAAATACTGCTTCTAATTTTCTTAGGTACGCAGGAAACCATTTTTTTTAGAAATCGAAATAAGAATTCTGATGGACTTTACTTTAGATCTAATAAATTTAGGGAGTAATACACTTTTATTTTTCAGAATAATTTCTACAATTTTAAGATTTTCCTCCAATAGTTTTTGTGAAAGCGGATAAGACAAGTAACAGCTGACTACAATTACATTGCGCTCATAATAATATAACTTTTGCAGCATTGTCTTGACATTTTCAATTACACTATTATCCAGTATAAAAGTCTTGTGCTCGTTAAAATCTCCATCTTATAAATAAAGAATGTTCTTAAATCCACTTGTTTCCTCACTAAAACTTAAATAGCGAGACAACATTATTTTCCTGTTTATAATACGGCCATTCAATTGAACAAAGAAACCTGACGCGAGGACGCGCAAGAGCTTGTTTCACATCCCTTATGGCGAATTCCAATAAAAAAATAATAGTAATTTTCTTGAAACACGTTCTGTCTGTTAAATGCGGCCTTAAAGGCAGATAGCAAAGATTTTACTCATTTCAATTAAAGGGAAGTCAGTATTTTTCATATTTTAAGTGGCGTGGGGTGTAGGACACCCCCATCTATTTAAAATTTAGAAAAACACTTCTTTGTAAGCACCTACTACTAAAGCAGTAATACCTGCCAAATGTGGTCACTTTAGGTCAAACGGTCTGCCCTGTAGAGCCTTTTGAACGACTTTAGCATTATGTTTGTCGCATTACACATGTCACGCCACGCATGCCGCATCACACATGTCATGCCACGCATGCCGCATCACACATGTCACGCCACGCATGTCGCATCACACATGCCGCATCACACATGTCACGCCACGCAAACCGCAATTTGCAGTTAGTATTCAGCTACAAACATTGTTATATTAAATGTGTGTCCATGTCTTAGATGATCATATGAAAAGCAGGTTGCTCAAAAATGCAATAATTTTATTTATGATGCTTCTATCCTCTTGAGTCCTCGCGTCCATTTAAATGGACATATTTGCGTTTTATTTAGAGAGAGTTGCTTTCCATTCAAAGCCCTAAAATCCCGCTGTCCCATGCTTTGGATAATCCCGTTCTGCATCTGTTAATTATACATAGTTAATTGCATTAATTAATTATATTGGTTAGTTATTTAATTTTTATATAATTAATAAATTAATTTTATATAGTGTCACATAATCCTACCAGGAGTATTAAACTCGATTTTTATGAAAATTGGTCGAGAAATATACTTTTTGGTCTCGAGAGATTATAACACGATACCTGCATGCTTTTTTCAGGATTCTATTAACGTTTGAAAACTGTATAAAATAAAATGTTTACGGGTAGCAAACAATTGCTTATCAATTCAGAATCAGATCATGATTTAGTTTACTAAAACTTCTATTACGTAAATTAGGATTTTCCTCTGTTAGTAATTATTACGACACAATAAAGTGATTAATATTTGCTTTTCTATGATTTTTGATTGTTTAAATTAATTTAGAATATTTTAAATTGATAAATAAAATTATTTCTTCAGCGCACTTTTGAATTTAATAATGAAAAATTTTTAATAAGAAATTTTAATTAAAAATGCATATTTTAAATCACAAATTTTATTAAAATTCAGTTAATAAATTTCCAACTGTATTGCTTACATTCCTTATGCAAAGTTATATAAATTTGCTTAAATTTTACTGAAAATTAAAAGCAAATCTGTAGTATACAATTAATCATTAACCTATAAATCAGAAAAAAATGAACTTGAATTATTGATAGCAATTCAAAAGCTTTACTCACTGCGAATTGACGATCAATATTTCGGAAAACTTTATAATTAAATTTTTACGAGCTTTTTGTATCAAAATTAATGTTTTTTAAAGCTTTACCTTAGAAAATGTTAAATACTTATGATATCGCAAATGCTTTCAAATCAACATGTTTAGTAATGTGGCTACGTATTTGTTGTGGTTCCCATTAACCCTGTTCATATCGTCTCAGATTTGAAATTATTTTGTAAATAACTTAGTGAGGATTGAAAAAAAATCCCTTTCAGCAAGCTGGAAGGCAAAGGTGTTCCTGTACGTTAATGTTACAAAAGTAATGAAATATTACATATTGATCATAGCCAATGACTTTGACCAATGCCAATAGACATAGCAATGACTTTGTTGTTACCACATATTGCAATATTTACGTGGTGATTCTGTTCACATGGCATTCATTTTTTCACTATATCAAGGTTTTATCATTCTACTCAAAAGGTTATGCTAGATTTATTGCTCAGTAAATTGGTCCAATTTTTTTATACCCCCAACACATAGTCATTCAACAGGTAGGAGTCATAAAGAAATAAACATTCCAACAGTGCAAATATCTCTTGGATAACATTAAGCCAGCCTATTTAAAACAGTGATAGGAAATTGACACTTGACACGAATGAAGAAAGACTCTAGATTTAAAGATTAATTTATTTCATCTAGGTTACCATATAATTGTGCGAACATTACTTTGTCATATGCTAAAATCAAATGATATTAAACATTTAAATACTCCTAGAATGGGCTCATTTAAAGAATTCCCTGGTTACAGCGATAATAGTCACTAAATTCTTAAAACGTAATAGAATAAAAATTATTAAACATTGTGAGTGGCAAATTAAATACGTGTGTTTAAAGCATAGGATATCAATGCAGCATTTTGAACAGTGAATTTAAATCTCCATCTAAGGTTAAACGCAAATAGTAAGGCAGAAAACCCCAAAACAATTTTAAAGTTAAGGAGATATTTTTCAATATCAATAAGGAAAAAGGGAAGTCTTATTTAAATATCTGTCTTGTTTTGGCTATTTTATAATAAATTTATTAAACAACTCTTGGTGACGCCATGTTTAATTAAAGATCAAATTAAAGTAATCTGCCAATTAACTATTAAAATTAACTGTTTGATTAATTAAATTTATCTATTCAATTAATTAAAATTAAAAATTTAATTAATTGTGACGAAATCTTAACTAAAACCTTCTTTATGGCTCATAGTATTGATCAGCAATACTTTGGATTTGTTTTAAAATAAATAAAAGTGATTGTGGCTATGTATATATGTTCCACATCTCCTCCTAAACTACTGGACTAATTTCAGCCAAACTTTGCCCACTTTTTTTTAAGACAAGAGAAATTTCATTCTCAAATTTTCAAAGGCCAAAATTTAGTTAAAATTTCAGTTACATAAAAATTAAGCAAAGTGTTTTTCCGCTATATCTTTGGAAATTATTATCTTACGAAACTATATTTATACCATATTAAATTTTTAAAAATTAGTTTTTCAGTGACAAACATTTCATTTCCATACAATTTGTTTCTCTTATTTTAATATTTTTTTCAAAATTAATTTTATACAGAATCAGTAATAATATTCTTTGTTGTTAACAACAAAGAACAAGAATAATACGAGGAACAATTGCCAGAATACATTAACAGAATTCTGGACGAATGTTAAAAGAAAATTTTAAAAGTATACGATAAACAATTTATATCAGCACAAACTATTGATTTGATTTATTTTCATGCTTTAAATTAATGAACAATTAACTATTAAATTTAATTGTTTGAAAATATTCATTAAAACCTTTCTTTTACTTTAATTTTTACTCTAATTTTTAGCAAAATTTGAAGTACCTATATAACAAATGATAATTTATGGAGAAAATTAGCTATCGGCTGATTGTCTTTTTCAATTGATATTCTCATATTAATTAAAAACGTTTCAGATCAGAAAAGGAATTTGAGCATTATAATTTTTATACAATAGTAGCTCTTACATAAAAAATATTAGGCATGAAAGCATTTTAATCCGGAGCAAAGCCGGTCAAATCAGTTTGTTTACCGTATAAAAAGTGGAAGTGAATGTGGCTGATGGGAGCTTCTGAACGAGGTGTCACAGCATAGCATAAAACGCACTCAAGTTGGACGGGGAGGGGGTATCATTTTTCGGCTCATAACTTCTAAGCAATTCTGGCAGTCAAAAAACTATGATTAGGTGATGATTCACTTAATTGAAATTTTCTTTCTATCTCCAATCATAACGGAGTAATGGGGAAATGATTAATTTGGGGGGGGGATTGAATATCGCTTTTCCAGTTCATAACTTCTAAGCAATTCTTGATGTAAAAAACTTTCAATGTGAACGTTGTTCGCTATAATAAGGTGATAATTCGCCTAATTGATTTTTTTTCTATCTTTAGTCGTAACAGAGCGATAGGGAAATGATAAAATGGGGGAGGGGATTAAAAGTGGTATTTTAGCTCATAACTTCTAAAAAATTGTAGCTATATAAAAAGTTTCAATACAAAAGTTGTTTATTATAGAGAGGCAATAATTCGCCTATTTTGAGTTTTCATTCTTTCTTCAATCGTAAAGGAATTATGGGAAAATGAAATTTTCAGTCCCCTACCATTTCCGCCCCCTTTTAGCTGGTTAGCCCATCTACAAACTCGGTCGATATTTTCACCGAACTTGCAACATATCCCTCGCCGGTTAAAATCTAATCAAAATTACTCTAGTTATCGTGTTCACAAGATAGCATGTGAAAAAGCGTTATTTATATACGTCTCTACTAATAATAAGGAAAAGAATATTTTGCCCTCTATTCTCATAAGGATTAAAGCTGCAAGAATGAAAGCGGGTGGAAGAGACTGCAAATGACGAGAGCTTTCCAACAAAGGGCAACATGCATAGGTTAAAACGTACTTTAAGTTAGGGGGAGAGGAGGGAAGGGTGGGAAAATCACTTTTCAGCTCATAACTTCTAAGCAATTGTAGCTATCGAAAACGTTTAAATGCAAAAATTGTTTGTTATGATGACACAATAATTCGTCTAGTTTGAATTTTATTTCTATCTTCAATCGTAAGTGAATTATGGGGAAATGAAACTTTCAACGCCTACCATTTCCATCTTCTTTGAGCTGCATAGCTATTTACATTCTCGGTCGAGATTTTCACCGTCCTTACGACATATCCCTCGCCGTTTAAAATCTAATCAAATTCACTCTAGTTATCGTGTTCACAAGATAATATGGGCAAAGAGTTATACATATACATCTCTACTACTAATAATAAGGAAAAGAACATTTCGCCCTCTATTTTCAAAAGAATTATAGTTGCAAGAACGAAAGCGGGTGGAAGAAACGGCAAATGACGAGAGCTTTCCAACAAGTGGTAACATGCATAGGTTGAAAGATACTTTAAGTTGGGGGAGAGGAGGGGAAGGAGGGAAAATCACTTTTCTGCTCATAACTTCTAAGCAATTGCAGCTATCGAAAAAGTTTAAAATGCAAAAATTGTTCGTTATCATAAGATGATAATTTGCCTAGTTTGAATTTTATTTCTATTTTCAATTGTAAAGGAATTATGAGAAAATGAATAGTCCGGAGATATAAGGAAAATAACATTTTCCCCTCTCTTTTCATAAGGATTATAGCTGCAAGAACAAAAGCGGGTGGAAAAGACTGCAAATGACGGGAGTTTTCCAACAAGGGGTAACATGCATAGGTTGAAACGCACTTTTAAGTTAAGGGGAGGGAAGGGGAAGAGAGAGAAAATTCCTTTTAAGCTCATAACTTCTAAGCAATTGCAGTTATCGAAAATGTTTCAACGCAAAAATTGTTCGTTATGATAAGACGATAATTCGCCTGATTTAAATTTTCTTGTTATTTTCATTTATAAAGAATTTATGGGGAAATGAAAATTTCGACCCCCACCATTTCCACCCCCTTTGAGCTGGATAGCCCATCTACGAACTCGACCGAAATTTTCGCTATCCTTACAACTTATCCCACGCTGGTTAAAATGAAATCAAAATTACTTCAGTTATAGTGTTCACAAGAAACATGGGAAAAAGCGTTATATATATACATATGTATAGATAGATTTAATTTTGATATTTTTGCCGTGTTATGAGAACCATTGCGATAGGTAGACTTCCTATAAGGAATCTATCTAATTACGGAAAGTCGAGCATTAAATAATACGTTAAGTTAATTTATCTGCTGTTGAAACATCGAGAATTGCACATAATATTTTAAATCAGGTTCATTTTTTTAGGAAGAAGAAATTCTTTAACCTTATTTCTTAACGAGAAAGTGAATTTTTATTTTTAAGAGGTTTCAAAAAATTAACTAAAAAAATAAAATAAATGAGCAGCAAAAAACTTTATAATTAAATGCTATACAAGAACATTCAAACCAGAAGCGGAACGAAAGAAGAGAAAATAAATAGCTAAAATTTCGCCAATAGGTGGCGCTGCACTATTGTCTAAGGCGACTTTTGTAGATATTTTTATAACTGAAGCAAAATTGAATAGTTCGTTTGAGTCTTTTTTTCGTTGAAAATTCAAGTCCAAGTTCGTAAGTTTCTTTCAAGTCCAAGAGATACGCTCTTAAAAACAAAAAGGGCCTTGGTGTCCTCAGTGGAGGTCTCGGCCTCGTGACCGGAGGATTCCAGTCTCGAAACCGATTCCATCGAAATTCCGCCGTATATGAAGCCTGTTGCAAGCCAAATCATATTTTTATAACCCGCCGATGCTGCTTCCAGGGGCGTCGTCCTCATCATCTGACCGTGGTTCAAAATTACGAAGTCCGCTCCAAAAACGCCCTCTTGTTGCTTCAAAATAGAGAACTAATGTTAATATAACTAAAATACAAAAAACCTCATTCAATTTGACTTCCGTAATAAAAATTTTCTGCAAAAGTCGCTTTAGATAAGGGCGCACCGGCACCTTTTGATTAAATTATAGTTGTTTTTTAATTTGTTTTTCACAGAGTGCCTTATTTGTACTACATATTGGGGAAGGTTTGTTTCGGTTGGATCCATAGAACCAGTTCCAGAGCCTTTTGAATAGACGAACTGTAATTATAACAACCTTGTATATCCTAAAAAAAATTGACGTTTGATTTTGATGAATATCAATACTTTGAGTGTGAAAATATATTTTTAGATTCATGCCTTTGGATATTTCCTTGCGAATACGTGCACGATAATTTTAAAAAATACAACGAGCTGGATGCTTCAAATTCGAGATTATGGTCCCTACACGAGAGTTGTAGATCTGCATGAAAATTCTCACCAACTGCGTCTGCGAGGAAGATGCTTTTCCTAAACGCATATTTAATTTCCTTCATTGATTTATGAAACCAAACAAAAAATAAACCATTTTTATAAAGTTTTTTTTAACATGTGCGTTGCTAATTACATTTATTGAAAATGTTATAAACTTTACAACTCTTTTTTCTGCGTACTCGTTGCTACACATTTCAAAGAAAGCTAGTTCTGTGGTAATGGGTGGAAGTTTCAATTAGAAGGGACAAGGACTGCTTTCGACAGGTGTCCTGTTGTTGCACAACACTCCCCGGTCGCAAACAGAACCACGCCCTCTTTGGTATAGTGTTTCCAAGGGTAATGGGTCGAAGCAATTGGAACTGTCTCCGTATAACCTAGACCTCGCACCAAGTGATTTTCATCTCTTCGTACCTTTGGGATAGAAACTAATGGGACATTGGCTTTTCAGAATTAGTGTCGAAGTTTAGCAAGCCTTCTTGACATGGTTCCACGGCCTAATTTCTTTCATGCCAGTTTAGGAACGTTGTCGTATCGGAAGAAAATATGCTTTGACAAACATCGTGACTATATGGAGAAATAATATGCACCATTGCCTTACTACGTTGTGTACATTTTTGAATTTATGAATAAAGGTTTTCCCTCAGAGGGCTTGTTAGCATACTTTTTGAACTACACTCGTATTTATTCTCGAACAAGTTATTGCGGCTAGAATTAAAAATACATTTTTATTAACTTTAATTTACTGTAAAAATCGTTTTCTTCGTATCATAGTTTTCGAACTTATTAAAGAATTTATTAGCATAAACAAATCAAAAATCTTATCTCCAAATATGTTGATTTAAACTTTTCATAATCAGTTTTATAAATTGTAATGGAAAAAAGTAGGAAGAAAGGAATATGTTAATTCGAATGTTTCATTTTAGAGACATATCTAACATCCTCAAAACAGCTCGTAATTTAATGCATTCATATGAAATTAATTTTGAATTTTTTGGGAGAGGGATTTGTATACCGCCAAATCTTTCTCAGACAGATAAATTGTTAATAACAAGGCTGGCAATGATGGATAATTAGGATTTAAGCAGGTATATTTTCTCTATTTTTTCACTGTCTGGGCAGTTGTATTGAGCTGAATTTATTGCACCAAATCTGAAAACACTATATTTATAGCACCAAATTTGCTTACTCTACGAAAAGATTATGACGGAATAGAATTGTCTAGTTTATGGTGAAATAGTATTATCTTGAACAAAACCGAACTCTGACTTCTGTGCTCTAAAGTGTCCTACCAACACACAGAATAATGAATTTGTAACCTCTAACTGCCTTATTGTAACCAAAAAAACCAAACAAACCAGGGACGTTAATCTAATTCCTAATTAACCATAAAATTCATATCATTATACCAACCTCAAAGTGTGAATTCAAAGATCTTTTTAATTTTTAGGAAGGTTTAATCGGTAACATACTAAGCAATGTACAGTAAAACCTCGGTTAACCGAACTCGGATTAATCGAGAACCGGATTATCTGAAATGTCTCTGAAATCGCAAATCTACAAATTACGCACTGTGCTGCACGAAAATAATCGCGAAGGCGATGCGTTTTTCAATAAAATTTCCCCTCTTTTTTTTATTTTACGCCACCCCCCAAGATCAGTGATTAATTTTAGAATGCTAAAATTAAAATTAATGGGTATTAACAATATTAATAACTATATTGTTTGCCTGTTCTTGGCAGGTGCATTGCCCCGGAACTCGCCGATGGGAATATTGCTTCCGACGGAGGGTTATCTTTATTAAAGAACATAAGTATAGCCTATAAAGAGAGTTTAAAATTTTTTTAATAAAATTTCCCCTCTTTTTTATTTTACGCCACCTCAAGGCCAGTGATTAATTTTAGAATGTTAAACTTAAAATTAATGGGTGTTAACAATATTAATAACGATATTGTTTACCTGTGCTTGTCCGGTGCATTGCACCCGAACTCGCCGGTGCAAATATTGCGTCCGACGGAGGGTTAACTTCATTAGAGAACATAAATGTAGCCTATAAAGAGAGTTTTAAATTTTTTTTACACACAAAGCATTTCAGAATTTTAGTACTGTAATTAGATTCAAAATAGTTATAGATATCCCTGTCTTAACCGAAAAAAACCATTAGTTCGGTTAACCGAGGTTGTACTGTATTTTGAAAATAAAAATTCATTTACCCACAAGTTATCAATATTCATCATTTACAATTATTCGAAACATAATAAAACAATGCAATAAAAAAATCCCTCTGTTTTATCATGGTGTACCAACTTGCCTTCTAAACAAAACTGCATTTACCTATACACTCGAAACGTTCCATAATTATGTACTGTGATTAGATACAAAATAGTAATAGATGTTTAAGGCTTAACCAAAAAAAATCTTTATCCGAAAATTTCCCCCTTTGGTTCGACTAATTGGGGTTGTACTGCATTTCATAGAATCAGAATTGTATTATTGTGAATATTCAACAATTTTTTTCCGATTATAATTCCTTTGCATGACAATATTCTTAGAAAATTTAAATTTTCCCTGTCTTCAATATTTCCCTCGTGTTTTCATATCAAGTATTTCTGAAATAACCAAAAGTTCTGCTAATTTCAGATTCTTCATGATGACTCTCCACGGAATTCAACGACGAGACTCCCAAAATTGCCTTGAGATGCATCAAGTTCTAATTTATCATTCCCGGAATACATTTGTAAGAAGTAGCGACGTCATTTGCATGAGTAATCATGTCATTTCGATGAATAATGACGATATGATACTGTGTATATTGCACCAGACATCGGTATCGCTCTTTCCGCAGTTGAATTCAAATTATTTTGTGAGAACCACGATTTCTATCATCATTCCAGCCTCTGAATGGTTTGATTTTCAAATTAGAAGTTTTTCATTATTATAGTATTATTATTTTCACATTTTTATAAATCTGATTCTGTTTCTACAAGCAAGCAAGATATGCCATATATTAGGAATATGCAAAATATTTCTAATATATAGAAATGAATATATCTTTTTCTGTCTGCGGTTCATTTTATATGTCTTATATTAAAATTTACTCCTTTTTCTTTATAAATACGTTTGTTTCCTTATATATATCTTTTTTATTTGTGTATTGTGCATTATTTTTATTCATTATTTTGTTTCTGATATTTTTAAGCATGTTTCTTTATCTTGTAGAACATGTCACTCCATATATTAATCGCATTCGTATGCATGCCATCAATTCCTATATTTTTTCTTCTTGTATATTTATGCATGCCATCAATTATTGTGTTTTCCCCTCATTATATGATACAAACCTTTCATTTTCCCTTTTTTTTCACTTTTTCTTCAGCACTTACTTCTTTTAGGCCCTTGTGTTCACAACGACAACTGCATTTTAGACCCCTAAGATGCAGTTCTAGGAGTCTAAAACTGCATTTTAGACTCCTAGAACTTTTAACCTAGTCTTTTTTAGGCGTCTAAAATGCAGTTTTTTTATATGTCGGAAAAAAATTGCCTCTAAAAATAAAAAACAAATCTAGTATTTTAAAAAGTTGATTATGATGTATATATATATATATATATATATATTCCTCTGTGAATATAAACAACTTACAAGTTTAAAGCATCCAAGAAATAAAAAGAAAAATAATATTATTGTTAGAAAACTGGAAAATGTTATCGAAAACCATAGAAAAACGTTTCAAAATTTTGTTTTCATTTATTCTCCTAAAAGAAAAAAAAACACTATAAAATGTATAACATGAATATTTGTCAAAAATGTTGTACAGCATCTCAAAAAATGTAATTGATTATTTACTTTAAGAAAGTAAAAATACCTCTTCTACTATTGTATTGTATTGCTAAAAACAAGAAAATGTAACCCCATTCTCGTTCAAAATGGATCTAAGATCTTTTAATGTCTTGAAAAGATAGAAAACGACTTTTTCTTTGCCACAATCCTATTTTCCAAGATTCGTATTTTGAAGTTTCAAGTTCCATTTTCTCCAAATCTCTGGTACTGGTGTGCTACCATATATAGTATATGCATATAAAGGTAAATAATTTTTCAAACAATCATTATTTAGACGACTCCTTTTACTGTATGTGTCGTCTTTTTCGAAGAATATAGAATTTTTTTGGAAAATGGAAAATCAATGCAACTTTAAAAAGATTTAATACTTTTGCTACTGCAGCAAAACATGGAAATTTGATATTATTTTATACAGAGTTCAAGCTCTACAAGGTTTAATGATTCCAGTTTTAAGACTTAATATGTTGTTGTCGAATCGTATAGGAAAAACTGAAAAATAACTTCATTTACTATTCAAATACAAGACTTGACTTTTAATGCATGTAAAAATATTTTCTGTAACTTCATTATTTTCAAAAATACAGTCATATGCAAAGCAAAGAAAAGAAAATGCTGCTTTTTACTTTCAAAAAATTTCAGACTAACTACGCTTAAATAGATACAAAAAGTTTTTATTCATTCTACTCTCTGAAATATTTGTAAATTAAATTTGAGTTGAAGTAGTCTGTTTCTATCTGAAATATCAAAATTTAATAAATGGCGCCGAAATTTGTCAAATGAAATGAAACATGATATTTTTGTTCTTTTTTCAGAGAAATTCATTAAATAAAAATATACGCTAAAACTTCATCGAAATCTTGTAATTTCCACGTCTCTCGGACTACGAAAAATAACACAGGCCATGTACCGTTCACTTCCATTGTCATTAAATATTGCTTGTCAACTTTCACTTGTTCATTCTTTTATCTTTGCTAAAGGAAGCATGATAGTTCTAATAATTAATGAAATTTAACAATAATATTTTTAAAAATAAAATTTTTTATTACCGTAATAAAAAGTATATTTTATTATTTTCTCTACTTTTTAATTTTTTTTTATTTCACTTCAAATGCTTCGTGTTTGTAAGGGTCGAATTATGTAATCTGTTTTTCACTCTCTTCCCGAGTCCTGAAATTTTGTAAAGTTATAGATTCCAGAGGACAATACATTTTTCAAAATAATTCCAAAACTCTTTATTTTCAATTAATGTATTAATTTAAAATAAACAATTCTAACTACTTCGACTAAATACTCGTTTCACAGAAGTGGAGCCAACTAAAAGTAAGTTTGAGGAACCCAAATTTGTCTCTTAACACAAGCAACACCGCCTATCTCAATTTTCTGAAATTTCAAAGAGTAAGAAAATACTCAATTTTTCGCAACCAAGAAAAAATATTTCTGAATTTTTAACATCTGATATAAACGTAAGACCGTATGTTCCTACAAGATGCGAAAAAAAATCAGAAATGTTCGTTATTGGTTGTGAAAAATTGAGTATTTCCTTCCTTTTTGAAATTTCAAAAATAGGTGGTATTGCTTCTTAAGCGACGAATTTTTGGATTCCATAATATATATAATCATGGATTATGAAATACATTAAAGACCAAATTGCAGTGAATAGTAAAGATAAAAATAGTTACGAAGCACTTTTTTGTTTGTATAGTAAAAAGTAAGAAACCGTCTCTTAACAAACAACACCACCTATCTCAATTTTTTCAAATTTCAAAGAGGAAGGAAATACCAATAACGGATATAACTCATTTTTTTACAACTGATACGAACATAAGACCGAAAGTTCCTACCAGATGTGAAAACAACATAAATATTCGCTTTTGTTTGCGAAAAATTGAGTATTTCCATCCTCTTTGAAATTTCAAAAAAAATTGAGATAGGTGATGTTGCTTGTAAAGCGACGAAATAATATTTTCTTCCCTCGAAAATCAAGGAATAACACAGAAGAAAATAAGACACAATGAATATCATAAGAACGAAATTCCTGGACATATACATTAAAAGTCAAATTATATTAGAAATGCGATAAAGATTCCAATTAACTTAGAGAATTTCTATCAGAATCTCAAACCATCACGGTTTAATTGGCGTCCATATTTTTGTTAATTAAAGTCAGAAATTAAAAGTAATATAAGTAGATAAGATGTGAAATATTTATTCTTAGAATATGAATATTACTAATTCGAACTAGAGTATTTAATATTCTAGTATAACATTAAATATATATAATATGTACGATGTATATATATTATGTAGAGTATTTATTCTTAGAAATCAGGTACATTAAAGAAGGCAATTTTCTTCAATATTAAATATTATTTAATTGTTTAGAATATGGATATAATCATCAGGAAAGTCTACCAATTAGGTGTGGTACACAACGTTGTAAAAAATACAAAAACAAAAAACCGCTTTTATCGGTGCAATTAAAAATAATTTTTGTATAAAAATTTGGAATTTAAAAGAAGAATTGCAAAAGCTTAAGGCGTAGAAATCAATAGGTAAAAGATCTAAAGCCTCCTCGATTATCATAAAAAACACAAAAAGTATACCATTTCTTATATAAAAATTAAAATGCATTAAATATGAGATTGCAATTTCAATTTCATCGGAGCACTTCTATCAAGCTTTCGTGGCTCTTGTTTTGATCTTCGAACATTTGATTATATATATACTAGCAGATATACCCGGCGTTGCTTGGGATAAAAATATTTTTAAATCCAAGTACTTATAACACTTCCAACTTAATAAAATTAATAAAAGAGCTTTTCGTAGCAGCGTCTTTCGTTGATTTTGATTAATCCATTGCCACGCTCTCTGACCTCTCGACCAACAGTCTAACATCCCTCTTCTTTTTCTGTCCTTAGTTTGAACCACTTGGCAAGATTCTAGTAGTTCTTCGTACTCCATTTTCCCCTCCGCATCATTGCTAAGGCGACAACATAAGCTCTTTCATATCTCGGATTTATTGCCATTATCCGGACTACAATTCTCTCTTTAATGTTGGTGTCACTGACTAGAAAAAACCGCATAGTGTTATTTCTTTTTCTTCTTAGGCCCTCTCCCTCCGGTAGGAAGCGGGCTCAATAATCTTCAAAGATTTTTAGACACTCATTATGATCATTTAGATATTTGTAAAATTAAATGAAACATCGCGGAAAGAGAATAATTTACATCATTGGATTGTGGTGCAAACAAACCTTTTTTTTTTCTGTCCTTTATATGAAACTATGTGATTCTGTATAAACAAAAGGCGCTTGATTCATATATCAAAACCAAAATGGTCCATCACGTTCCGTTTTTGTAGGAGACATACTTCTTATATTCATACAAATTGGTTACAGAGAAATATAACAGAGGCTTGATTATAGAAAACACAAACACTAAAATGATTTTTTTTGGCCGTTTCCTCTTGTAGGCATCTGATGGTGTGTCCGTGATGACAGAACATCGATATTCAGCTAGCATACTTCGATTCCATCGTCCAACGAAACGCTTTTCAAACATAGAGATGTCCTGGTGAAATCTTTCCCCATGCTCATCACTAATTGCGCCAAGGTTTTGAGGAAAGAAGTTCAGATGTGAGTCCAAACCGTGTAGTTTTAATGACATATTACAACCTATAACACGAAAGCATTTCACCATGTCACCAACGAGATCTTCATAGTTTTCACCTTTCTTATTCCCAAGGAAATGTGTGCACACGGATTTGAATGCCAGCCAGGCTGCTTTTTCTGCTTTTGACAGTTTTTTTTTTCAAACTCTTCATCACGAAACACTGCTTTAATTTGTGGGCCAATAAACATCCCTTCTTTTACCTTTGCATCACTTAAATGTTTGAATTTGTTCCTGAGATGCAAGAAAGTCACTCCTTCTCTGTCCAGAGCTTTTACAAATATTTCCATCAAACCGAGTTTAATGCTCAATGGTAGAAGAAAGACACATTGCGGATTCACAGGTAGTTCATGTGATATGTTTTTTGTGCCAGGAATGAATTTTTCTCTTGGAGGCCACTTTTTACGGATGTGGTTTTTTGTGGATTTTTGGGAAAATGGTGCGTGGTAAACGAAAAATAATTACAGATTCGTTATTTTCAGCCAAAAATATACAAGAAACACATATTTTCATCTAAAGAACATTTGTCATGCTGTACAGTGCAATTAAATTAAGATATTAAAATTGTGAATAAGCATCGAGAAACATAAGTGTTAAAAATTTCGAAATTCTTGTGAATCCGGAAGAGGATGTAAAACAGATTACGAAATTTCTTCGATACAAGCGGAAATTTTTTTGTTTGCCAGCCCATTTCAGTTACCTTGTGTGTGATGAGTCACTATTTTCAACCTCATGGCTTTTCCCATTTCTTAGAACAAATTCCCTTTTCATGAGGATATGCAAGATTTTTTCTAGCCGATAATCTAAAGTTTAACGTTTTCGTAACGGACGTTGTATATCGTTTTCTTTCTTTAACTATTTCTAACTATCATCATAACTAAAATTATTCTGCATACACCCTATTTCATACACATTTCACCGTTAAGATTTACAGGATTCCTTATTACACAAGATGCTTTACAATATTCAAACGATATCTTTACGATGTTGTGCGGCATTCAGAATACCGCATCAAGATCGTGGATATATCGTAAATTATTTTCTTCTAATAAGGGTGTCGACTCTAAACTTGTTCCAATACTCAATTTCTAAACTGTTCAAGACAAGCAGATATTTCCATCTTGGAGAAAGCTTTAAATAACGTGAATAATTATATTTCATGTTGTTTTCGTCAATAAATGCACTGCAAAAAAATTATGAAGTCTAAAATTTTATACAGTCCCCCAGTCCTTTAAGTCATATTCAGAAAAATATTCTCGACACACTAGCATTTTAAAGAAAAACGTTTCACTCTTCTGCGACTAAAAGTCCCGAGTCCTGACCGAGTTACGAAATTTAAGGAGAGTTGGAACCCTAAGTCAGAAAATGTTAAATTTGCCACCTCGATGTAACTTTTCTCAAAATTTGTTATAGATTCATGTTTGAAATTTTTTGTACAAGTACATTTTCTCATTATACTAAAACGATTTTTTTTAAATCAAAAATTTATTTTTTACAAATTTTTTGTGTCAAAACGAAAAATGTTAAATTGGCTACTTCGAAGTACCTTTTCTCAAAATTTGTTATAGATTCACGTTTGAAAATTTTTGTACAAGTACATTTTCTCATTATACTAAAACGATTTTTTTTTAAAAATCAAAAATTTATTTTTTGCAAATTTTTTTGTGTCAAGACAAAAAATGTTAAATTGGCCACTTCGATGTACCTTTTCTCAAAATTTGTTATAGATTCACGTCTGAAATTTTTTGTACAAGTACATTTTCTCATTATACTAGAACGATTTTTTTAAAAATCGAAAATTTATTTTTTACAAATTTTTTAGTGTCAAAACAAAAAATGTTAAATTGGCCACTTCGATGTACCTTTCCTCAAAATCTGTTATAGATACATGTTTGAAATTTTTTTATAAAAGTAAAGTACACCTTTCTCATTATACTGAAATGGGCTTTTGGTTAATTATTTTTTTTTATGAACTTACAAAATATTTAATTAGACAAAGTGAAATTTTACCCTATTTTGACGCAGAAAAAATTGCAAAAAATAAAGTTTTGAATTTTTTTAAAAAAGCTCGTTTCAGTATAATGAGAAAGGTTTACTTTACTTGTATAAAAAAATTCAAACATGCATCTATGACAGATTTTGAGAAAAGGTACACCGGAATGGCCAATTTCATATTTTTTTGTTTGACACAAATAAATTTGTAAAAAATAATTTTTGATTTTTTTAAAAAATCATTTCAGTATAATGAGAAAGATGTACTTTACTTGTATAAAAAATTTCAATCATGCATCGATAACAGATTTTGAGAAAAGGTGCATCGAAGTAACAGGGCTAGGGTTAACGGACTCAGGCTTCAACTCCTCTTAATTATGAATATCACTATTTTTAGAAACTTTTTGAATATCACTGATTTAGTGCACTTCAGAGGGTGGATCAAGGAAGGTCAGCCTATCAACGAACGACTAAAAGAAGTGGCAGCCGCTGATTAGTAAAAAATCATGAAACTCTTAGCTTCATAACTTTCAATTTTAGTCACAGAAGAGTGGAACTTTTTTGGTTTGGAATGTTTTTGTGTCAATATTTCACGAAATACGATTCATAGTATCAGTGGAATGGATTTTCTAATTTTTTCAGTAACAAATTTATTGACTCAAACAACACGAAATATATTCCTTTACTTCATTTACGGAATTTTTCCGATTAGAAGTATATGCCAGCTTTTAAAAGTTTAGAAATCAGCTGTTAAACGACGATTACAGTGCCCTGTATATTTTCGATAAAAGTAAATTCATCTCGGATAAAATATTTAATTTTTCATGAAAAATAATGTTTTTCTAGGACCGAAAAAATAATTTTATAAACACAGAAAGGAAAAGAACTTAAGGCTGATCATCTGACATTAAAGATAATGATTTCAAAACCAGACGCATTTCAAGAGAATGTTATTTACACACATTTCTTTCCCATGTAAACGCATACAGCTGAGGAGTTTCCGCCATAACAAATGAATAATGCATGATCTCTTCTTTCATCTTGTCCATTTTGTTCAATTTTTAGTTGTTTATCTGGTTTGTAAACAAGTAATCTGAAAATATTTCCATTATGCAAATAGATTGGATTTTCTGCATGACCGTAATGAACATATTTCAAGGGAAAAAAAGGAGGAAATAAAATTCAGAACATTTCAAAATGGTTTAAATTTGTTTGATTCATTATCTAATATGGGTTTAAAGTTTTTATCCCTGTAAATATAGACGCATTTAATAAATAAGTTTAAAAAAATTCCAAATAAGTAGATTAAACTTTATGGATACATAAACTTTAAAATTAATAACAGACTGTGAAAGAAGACAGGATTAACTTTCATATTCTTTGATTTAATTATCTGTTTTTATCTTTGTTGAAAGACACTGAAAACTTTCTCTGCATTTCTTAAATTACTTGCATTTCTGACGATTTTTATTTAAAAAAATAATGCATTTAAATACTTAATATTATAAATTTAGTCTTATATCCACAAATATTTTATTTTAGATTAAGTATTTTAATGATTGAATGCAATTTTGGGACTAACAGCAATTAAATTCTCTTTTTTTCATCCTGTTTATTCTATTTGTTTATCTGGTATGCGAACATGTAAACTGAAAATATTTCCATCATGTAAATAAATTGGAATTTTTTATGACAATAATAAACATTTTAGTTCATCGAAAAAAAATTTAAAAAAATAAGAACATTTCAAAATAGTTTAAATTCGTTTGTTTCTTTATCTAATATATGCATTTAAGGTTTTAACCCTATATATAAAGACACATTCAATAAATAAATTTAAAAAATTCTAAATAAATTGTTTAAACTTGGTGGTTCAGAAATTTAAATTAATCAGCTTTAAAATACGTAACGATCTTTCAAAGCAGATATGATTAAGTTTCATATTATTTGATTTTTTTAATACCTGTATTTGCTGAAAGGCAATTCAATCTTTCTCTGCATTTCTTAAATTACTTGTATAAAATCTTAATATTAATAATTATATTCTCAAAATTAAAAATTTAGTCTAATACCCTCACCTATTTTACTTTAGATTCAGAAATTTAATACTTGTATGCAGTTTTGAGACTAGCAACAATTAAAATCTAACGCAGTGGCATTACCAAAGAACTAGTAAAATGCCAGAGCCAGCAGTCTTATGGAGCTCCGACCCGAGGCCTTTCAATTACATTGGCATAAAGACAATGCTTTTGTCCTATCTTCAAGCACTGAAAATCAATAAAGGTATTAATGAAATCATTTCCGCCCCAAATATAACAGAATTCAAATATGTTGTGTAATATTTTGTTTGATTTAGAACACAGTGAATTCCATAGTGAACTTGAGAATTCTCTGGAATAGAAATTTACAGAATGACGACGAAGAACGTCAAACCTTCGCTAAGTGGAGGCGGCGCCACCCTTGAACTCTGGGAAAATCGAGAAGAATCAAGACGTCACTCTAATCCTCGCGAATAAAGCGACGTATCCCCTGAACTCTAGAGACATCGAGAACAATCAAGAGACACCACCCCCTGGCCCATTAAACAAGGATTCGACCCCGATATATATAAAGGGGTGGAGATAAGACAAAAGGGGGGATGAGAAGAATGCAACAAGAAATGAGGTGTTTGTTGGGAAAAACCTTAAATGGTCGATTTTTCTCAATGGACTGATGGCGATGATGTTATCCAAGTGACGATGGCTTCCTGGTAAATTAAAAGATTTTATTAAGACCATATATGGTGAGGGAAGAAGGCAATTAAGTGACTTTGTTTTATTAGTACCTTTGATTGGAAACTACAAGTGCATATATTTTAATGAATACTGGACTGGAGATTGCGTGACGCCGCCTGGTGAGTTTGAAATACATTTGATTAAATCAAATCTCTAGAGACAATTACAGACTGTTTTAATTATTTTTATGTGATCCTACTCTTCCTGGGCTTATATTATTTAACGCTAAATTTATAATTTAATGTTATATTTCTCAAATTAATATTATCTTTCTTTGTGTCGCATTCTGAGTGTTAAATTGATTTCATTAATAAAAATAATTATTAGACAAAGGTCGAACCTGGGATTACTAATTAGGTTAAATGCACTTAATAAACTTATTTGAATTAAACCTAAATATAATAATAGTAATTATAGTCTTCTACCTATACGTCTACAGTGAGTTTTGTGAAATAAAAATGTAAATAAATGCTGATTTAATTCTTTACCCTTCTAAACTATGATATTCTTTACTACCAACTAACAATAATAAAGAGTTACTATGCACCTCAAAAAGCAAAATTCTTTTAGAATTAGTGATAGTAATGAGTTTCATTTTCTAAGGATCTCACCCTAAACGTTTGCCGGGGGCGTTATATTGTCTAGTTAAATCACTGATCTAACGTTTTCTTCCTAACTCTCCGTAAGTAAGTCAATGTATAAAGCTTCATTTTTCTATTCTATTATATTCTACATGGCCCAGTAAAGTTTCTTACCCCTCATTAATTCCAGAACGACTGCAGTTGTAATCATGAAACTGGTTTCTACGTATAGTATATTGGCTATGCGCTGCGTCATGACATAGCTTACAGTGCCACCTGGTCGCAAACTGCGGAATTAGCGTTCGTATCTCGAAATAGAAATGATATAGGAAAAAAGTGAATTATAAAGTTCTAAAACATCATCTATTTAGTGCAAAAAGATACCTTTGGGACATGAATACTAAGAATCGAACATTTAAAAAGCGCATTTCTTTGTTCGCGATTTCTGTAACTGTGACGTGACGAAACACGTTAGAAAGATAGAGAGAGAGAGAAACGAATTATCCTTTATTTTCGAATGAAAGGTATCTAACGAAGTTACCTTTATTTTCGATGTTTAAACTACTCTCCATCAGCTCTAATACACATTTGGACCTTTGTTTGAATTTCGCGTTGCACATTTTTAGCGTATTAGTTCTCACACTGGCACAAGCATCATTGATATATGGGTGAAGATTCTGTAGTGTTGGAGGAGAGGTCGCATACACCTGATACTTGAGTTATTCCGGCAGGAAAAAGTATATTTGGGGTAATTATTGTTCGAAATATAACATTTTCTCCTTTTGTCCATGTTTTGTTATGTCAGAATTTCGGAAATGCGAACGAACTAATGTGCGTTTAAAGTGTTCTGTTCCTGATATTAATGTTCATAAGGTGTCTTTTTGTACTAAATCGATAATACTCAATAATTTGCTGTTGACATTTTTTCCCTATCTCATATACTTTTCGACATAGAACGCTAATTCCCCAGTTTGCTGCCAGGTGGTGCTATAAGTCGTCTCATGACATAGCGAATAAACACTTTACCATACCTTCATACCTATTTTTATGACCATCTACAGTCGATCTGAAATTATGGGGGCTGTAAGGGATTTTAGTGAGCACCCTGTATATATTATATTCTTTATGCCAACTAAATAAATTTTGAATGCTGCATTGAGAGCAACAGCATTTCAAATCTCCCATGTTTCTAACAACTTTGTAAACCAGTATGAAGCCTCATTTTAAAATCTACATTGATCCAATTTTCGCAACTCGAGCATAAAATGTTTAAAAAATTGTTGCGAATGTTTTAATAACTAATTATCTCAATTCGTAAAAACTACAGTATTTTGACTACACCCTTTGAAGTGAATAGACGTTTGTTTGGACCTTTAAGTTCTGTCTTCTGGTGACTCTTGAAAATTCTACGTATAGCATACCATGAACAACACACAGGACTCTTAAGGTGAATTCAACATTGCTGAAAGTTTAGCCCAGAAAGTTGTTGATAGTAATTTCAAAGGCAAGTCGAAGTGGAAAATTTGTTGACTTTTATCCTAAAGGTCTTTAGGAGCCCTTTCATTTGAATCACTGCACGGTGTAGAGTTAATTATGTTAAACCTACGAAAATTAAAATGGGCGCCTGATTAAGTTTATTTTAGTTGTAGAATAAATTTCATTTTTAATGATGTTTCTCTTAACAGATTTGTCTCTAAAATTACTGGAAATTTATTTAAATGCATGAAAACTCAAAGAAATCTATTTTTTTAACAATGTATTAAACGAAAAGAGGATTGATACTAAAGTAAAATGACTTCTATCTACTCTTATTTTTATCAATTTCCTTTTCCCTTTCTAGTGTAATTTCGAAATGCAAATTGCAAACGCAGTTTGAATACCGAAAATAAAGGATGAAGCACTGAAGTGTACGAGATAGAATATTTTTTTATCCCTATCAATTTCGATTTTCTGGCCAAAATGGGCTTAAAAAATTGAACACATTTTTAGTTTTCTCAGTTTTTCAAGTTTAAATCTGATTGTTTCCGAAAAGTGGCTTTATAGAAAGTTATTTGAGACATAGAAAAGAGACTCTGCAGAATTGAAATTTATCTTAGACTGAAAGTTTACTAAAGGATATTGAGTAAATAATACAGTGTGAGTTTAAACGTCATACGCACATCGTATTATAGCAATTTTAAACTTATAAACTGAAACAAAGTCATTCATAGACGTTATAATTCGATAGAAAAACTACACAGAATCCCTAACTATTTCAACTGTCCTTTAGGTTCTCAACTGAATTATAATGACAACGTATCCCCAAAATAGAAGGTGCCGTCTAATTAGGTAATGGAGAAAGCAAACCAGTTAAAGGGCTAATTAACATGCAACGTTGAACCAAACTAACTTTTGAAACGTTACCTGTAGTACTATAGACATTTCCTTTTTATTGAGAGGAGCGTGAAAATAAAATTTCGTGAATGAGACTTTCAAACCGAGAACCTTAAGAAGGTAGCAATAACACAATAGTGCAACCTAGCAAAAAGTTGTCAAATACAGAATTAAGGTTTAGTATTTTTTAAGATTTGAAAATGAGCCAGTTCTGACATTTTTGAAGCTAATAAAGTCTTTCGACTTCTTCTTATAAACCAAAACCTTCATATGATCCCCAAAACAAACCAGCGGGAGTGGTCTCTCCTAAACTTTCTCGTATACTTTCTAAGTGGAGATTCGTCAAAATCTCGAGTTCGAATTTTTTTGACGATTACAATACTTTCTCTTTGTATACTTCGTATACGAGAAAGTAAAAATCACATGGATTATTATCTGGTGGAAAAAGTGGGTAATGATATCCGATACGATTTAGGTATTGATAGGCGATAAATTGCTCTCCAAACTTACTGTCAATGAGATCAAAAACATTGTCCGCTATATATGGATTAGACCACACCCGTAGAAATAGCGCTGCATTATTGTCACATACATACCCAATTTATAGCAACAAAAATAAGATATGCAGTTGAGTTTAAACAGTTTCAAAAGTTTTGAAGACATTTTAAAAAGCGTGGAAATGACGTTAAGTGATTTCTTTTCATACCCTCTCTCATTGTTCGCATTTACTGTGAGATCTAGTGACGCTCTGAGAAGTATATTTAAGCTCAAAGTTGTAGGTTAATGGGATATCAAACTGTAATACGCTATTATTATGGAACACGGAATAACTGTGTGAAAACTCTTATTAGAAGTATATTCTTAAGGGTATTCGACATCTTTTGTAACCCCCGGGGGTGGGGTGGGGCACATCAAGTCCGAGAGAGACGTTGTCTTATAAGTAACAAGTTCTCGGTCCCTCTGATAGCAGAATAACGGTTGTGTGGACTGTTTAACAGCCTAATCGCCTATAGCAAGACGCAGCTCCTTGTGGGTCCTGTTCTGGAGGTTCCACGCATGTGACGCCCGTAATGGGGTCTGTTATTATCTGCGGTGGTCCGGGTATTCAGCTTTCCTGATGTCCTCTTGACAGGGCTATTCCATTACACCTTTTGCAGTCCCCCGCAGAAGAAAAAAAAGCAACAATTTTTAACTCTGTATAAGTCATTTCTGACTCGCATGCTAAGTCTGTAAGACTGACGAAGTAAATCCTATATTTAAATATTTGCAACTCAAATGTTGCAGAAATTTATCTGCCTCTTCTGCTCATACTCTGTGGAGTGAAATTTAGCCTTTAAACTCGAATTTTTGTAAAAGTGTGTGATTGACAAATCACAAATAGATTTATTTGTAGGAAACCCTTAGATTATGCTGGAGAATAGCTTTTGCACTGAAAACAAATGAAATATTTCCAGGATATTCATGAGGTATGTATAATCAGTACCAAGAAGATTAAATTCAAAAGAACTATGCGATTTCGTCTACTTTTAAAATCCTGGATTATTTCCACCTAATCACCTGTTTCTCTCCTTAAAATTGATGAATTTGTATTCCATTCAATTTCATGATTTTGAGATATATTTAAAATGCTCAAATTCTGTAATAAAAATGAAACATGTAAGCATGTAGTTAAAACATTCCATGTTTAAAAATATGTTCAGATAACAGGCAAATACATTGCTCAACTTTCAAGCTCCATTAATTATGGATTTGAATGAATCTCTATGGAATAAGTTGTCAATATTGATTATTTTCAGCAAGCTAATATTTTTTGGTTGCTCAACTATTTCTTTAGATTAATATAAAAAATTATTCAAAATGCTTATTCTCTCCAAATAATATCATCATCTTTAGTTAAAATCATCTTCGATCATTACATTTTTTGAAAGCAATATGAATTGATAATCTGATTATCATCAAATTACCTAGGGAATTTAATGAAGTTAATGTAAAAATGTTTATAGGATAAAAGAAAAGAGTAAAAACCTTTTATTTTAATATTCCTTATACCTTTGGAAACATATCTGACAGGAAACCATATAATTTCCCACTTAATCGCATATTTGTATTATTAACTCTTTTACTATACAAATTAGTCTATTATATGAAATATCCATCATGTTTAACATAGTTATCCATCATGTATAACTTAGTTATCTATTATAGTGAACTAATTTTTAAAGAAACTGTTCTTAAAAGTAGCAATTTAGAATGCTTTGGTTGCTGTAATTGCTTTCTGGCATGCAAAGGATACAACGAAAAGGTATTGTATTCGTCAACATTTGGACCTCAAACTTTCCAAGTTTCAGACCTTCGGAAGTCTGTAAAAAATAGTTATGGGATTATATCTAACCATGAAAATGAGGACCCAAACATCCTACGACCAGAACGGATTGAATGTGGCATGTTGTTTTTAGTGCAAAATTTTAGATCTATCAAATTTTTGGAAAAATCCAACAGAGTAAAGATTGTCTGTCTATCGATCAGTGTCTTTTGAACATGATAACTCAGATTCGCAACAAGGAATAGGGATGGAATTGTGCATATAGATTTATCTTCCGAATTCTGTATGTACATCAGATTTTGAACGAAATCCATAGACGAGTTGACTGTCTGCCTATTCGTTTGTACGTGAACATGATAACCTCAACTACGAAAGAACATATGGTAAGTTTTCCAGTGGTTTTCTGCTAAAATTTGGTTTGTGATCTTGACACTAAAATTGTGAATCTGGATCGATAGCTCCAGAATGCATATTCGATTTACTTTATTACACTACAAAGCTGTACAGAAAACATGCCATATTGAGTATGTATAAAATAAAGTCCAGGGGAGGACACTCTGGCTGAATATTATTTTCCTTTTTTCTTAAAACGAATAATATAACGACGACTAACGGAACTAAATTACCATTTTCGCTTCAGAACTTCACTCCCTCCTCGGAGCAAACCTTTGGGTATTATTAATCATCTTACAGATAGTTTTACTCTCCTATCCCGTTGTTTCATCACATGTACGGTTGTTAAGAGGAGGAGGAAACACAAGAACAGCACGAGCGGTCGAATGAAGCAACAGATCTTATCCTTTATTGATCTGAAAGGAGAGAAAGAACTTTCCAGTTCTGTTTATTTGTAAATATCTGAGATTTAAGAGGTTATCGCTCAATCGTAACCAATTGTAATAATGATATTAAAATGTGATGAATATTCAAGATAAAATACGCTATTTCGAGAAAAGTTATTACCATTTTTAAGAAAATTTATATGATCTTGGAAGTAAATTTCACTAACTTCTGCAATTTCTTTTAAAGAACGAGGAATCATTATCTATTCTAGATGCTTAATCTTTCAAACATCTCAAATATCTTTCCTATATTTTCCAGTGTTATATTCCAAACAATGTACAGACATTCAAGAGCACACTCTATTTGACTTAAAATTTTCCTCCTTATCTGCAGTGAACATTTTTATCGGGAAATAGCTGAAATAAGAAAAGCAATAAAGATTATCTGCTTTAACTGTAATCGCATCATTTACTGAACTTTTAATGTTGCGAGAAAAAGAATGCCTCTAAAGTACCATCTGTGCTACGAAACTTCATTAGAAGAGGGTAATTTAACTTCTGTGCAAAAAATATTTAGCTTGCGGAATAATTCCGTGCACATTGGAGCCTTATTTTTGTTAGTTACTCACCAATGTCTTCAAATAGATTGTTTTACAAAGTATTTGTTTGATCGCTGGGTTACAAGCTGCGTTTCATCTATTGAAAACATTTGCGACGGTGCACTATAATTTCTTCAGATTACTCTCTTGAATCTTCTACCTGTTTGAGTGAAATAGAAATTCTCAATCAGCTTTACAGCTTAAATGCTTAAGTAACATACAGTAGCTTAACAAGTAACAACACCTATCTCAATGTCTTGAAATTTCAAAGAAGGAAATACTCTATTTTTCGCAACCAATAACGAATATTTCGGATTTTTTTTCACATCTGGTACGGACATTAGGTCTTAGGATTATATCAGATACTAAAAAATTCAGAAATAGCCGCTTCTGGTTGCGAAAAATTGAGTATCTCCTTCCTCTGTGAAATTTCAAAAAATTGAGATACGTGGTGTTGCTTGTTAAGCGATGATATCAGGGAAGTTTAACATCGTCAATTTTTGTAACCTTCACTTTCAGAGAACATTGCTGAAACTAAACTGATGCTGAAATAAGAACAGACTAAGAGAAATTAAATTTTGATACCATATCAAAGGCTTTTATAAGTATCTCCACTCAACTCTTTAATCTTACCCTCAAATACCAGATGCATGATGAGATTTGGAGTTCTTACGAATGATGACTGCTCCATTGTAGTGCTCTGAACTGTGGCACCTTAGACCAAAGAGGCGGAAGAACGGGCGGATTTCTATCGATCACCAGTGAATGTTATGGTTCTTATGACCACTGACTGTTTTCCTACATTGTTCTTACTCTGCGTGTACATGAAAATACATTGCGTGTACATTGGTTAAAAGAGACCCAAGAGACTTGAACAATCAGTGTCTTAACTTAATTTTACTTTCAAATATCAGATTCATGAAGGGATTTGGCGTTCTTATGATCTCAACGATCAAGAATGTTCCATTATAGTGCTCTAAACAGTGATACCTTAGTCCAATGTGGCTTGAACAGGTGAATTTCTGTCGATCACCAGTATCTGTTATGGTTTTTATCACCACTTATTGTTTTCTTACAGTGTTCGTAACAGGAATAATTCAAATTAAATCACTCTGCATGTGTATTAAACTGGATTCGTTGGTTAATAGAGGCTCAAGTGACCTGAATAATCAGTATCTTAACTCAATTTTACATTCAATTATCAAATTCATGAAGGGATTTGGCGTTCTTACTATCTCAACGATCATGACTGTTTCATTATAGTGCTCTGAACCTCAGACCAACGGTACCTGGACGGAAGGATTTCTGTCGATCATCAGCTGCTGTTTTCGTTCTTATGACCATTGACTGTTTTTCTGCAGTGCTCTTAACAGGAATATTTCTAACCACCCTGCGTGTGTATTAAACTGGATTCGTTGATTAACAAAGACCCAAGTGACCGGAACAATATCTTCTCAATTTTGCCCTCAAATATCAGATTTGTGATTATATTAGACTTTTTTTATGATCGTTGACTTTTCCACTGTAATGCATTGAACAGATATACTTTAAACCAACGTTACCTGAACAGATATATTTCTGTGGATCAACGCTAATTTCATTGTTCATATGATCGTGATTGCTTTTCTACTACGCTCCTAACAGGAATACTTGAAATTAAAGCACTCTGAATATGTATTAAATAAGATTAATTGGTCTTTAGAGACCCAAGCGACCTGAACTGTATCTTTACTCAAATCGAATTTACCCTCAAATACCAGACGCGTCATAAAACTTGACGTTCTTATGAGCACTGACTTTTCCACTATAGTGTTTTGAACAGTGATACTTTAAATCAACGGGGACTGAACATAAAAATTAAACCACTCTGCATATGTATAAATTGGGTTCTTTGGACAACAGAGACCAAATGGACATGAACAGATAGGGATCTCCCGATCGTGGTGACTGACGCATTACTTAATATTTAAATCGCATAATGAAAATGTCTCTATAGTAGAGAGAAAACTTCACTCCAAAGTTAAACACTTCCAAATGAAAAAAATAAAAATGAAATGTGAATTCTGACCAATTCATGAGGCGAAAAATAAGCTAAAATTAGAAAGTTATAGAGATATTTTGTAGAGTCTATTCGAATGGAATTATGAGGTTCATTCCATCTATATATGACAAAAAATATCTAAATTAGATAAAGAGTTCGAAAATATAAAACTGTAGAAAGATATTTGCAACTGCCTTATCAACGTATTTAAGTCCATATTAAAAGAAACTTAAACTATACCATGTCTGAAGAGTTTCAAAGATGGTAGGAAGTTGAAAGAAAATCATCTCTGAATGCAGGAATGATGAAGTACTTCTATTCATTATTAGAAAAAAAGAGGTAATACATACGATAAGAAGCATACTGGCCATTATCATTTCCTGAGATGTTGGAGATCTGGGCATTAGCTGATTATCATATCATCAATGAAGCATCTGAATGGCCAAATAGAGTGATTCTTGATTCATTATTGCGAGTGTCCTTTTTTCCACTGGATGTATTGAATAGATTCCGGTGGAAATTGTTGCTAAAGCATTCTGTTTCATAGATATTTGTTAGGATGTAATTAAATACTTTTATTTAACTTGATTATTTTCGCACTTGTAACGATGTAATCTTGCAATTGATTTTTCACTCATTTCCTGATGAGCTAGAGTTTCGAAATTCTGTACACTTGTGTGTTCTCGAAGACAATAAATAATTCCATATTTTAAAAATTTAATTATCAAGGAATCAATCAAATTTTAATTCGACATCAGTGGCGCCACCCAGTAGTGAATTTGAGAACTAATTATTTTCGAGAGTTCGTAACGTTTATCATGGCCGGCCGGAGGGGGTCTAAAACGGTGCGAATGTGTGGCAATCAGTATCACCAGCCACCATGCTGTCAAATCTTCATCTATTTTCTCATGCAGCAGGCATATGGAAATCAGCAGAGTCAGCACTACAATTTGTTCTACAATCAACACTATATATAACGTATTTTGTTCTTGCAGTATCAGTGTCATGAGTACTATGCAGAGTTATGTAGTCATTTGTTAGTGTTTGTGTTTTTAGCGTGTTCGTCCGAATGTTAGTATAGCTTTGTGTGTTTAGTTTAACCATTAAAGCTACAATCACAGAAAGCCCCGCTCAGCTGACGGATGTTGCAAAATTCAAATTGATTGCCTTCGCATCTTTAATGAAATCAAAATTTGTCGACGAGTTTTTCCTTCCAGAAGCACAACATTACGATATTTTCTTAACCCTGTCAATACTAATCTTTTAAAAAATTGCTTTAATTTGAATATACTTATATGCCCTGTCACTTCCGTAAACGTTAAAAATAATTTATCTGAATTGTATCCAAATTTAGCTATTTTTCTGAAAATTATATAGACCTTACCAATTACAGGCGCATCTGCAGAAATATCTTTCTCAAGACTAGAAAATAATAAAAAAAAATTACTTGAGATCTGGCATTAGTCAAGAACGATTTTTTTCCTTAGCCATTCTATCTACCGAAC